>CM042543.1:18243259-18578259 GCA_023630585.1 Cranoglanis bouderius | reverse complement strand
TAATGTAAGGTAGTATGAATATTTGCATGCTTGAGCAACAAGGGTATTTAAATATAACCAGCCCTTCTGGTTACAGCCTACTGGTTACAGTTTTCACTTACTGAGATTGCATATGTCCTTATATACTGCACACACCTGCCTTTCCACATGGAAACAGTGACAGCAAACTTTTAGCACTGAATGACAATACCTGACATTTCCACAACTGACAAGGACACAAACACGCCTGCCCTTTACTTGGGTAAAGATCTCCTGAGCCTCTTGGGTTTGGTGCAGGATGGGGTGGTAGCTGCCATTTAGGGAGATTGACAGTGATTCCTCAGCCCTGCTGCGTCAAATCATGCATCACAGACAAACAGTACAGAGACCCAGAAAGGGGAGCTGGAGTGAACGGCCCAAAAAGGAAAAAAAAACGTGACCGTTCCAGTCATGGATGTACATCCTCTCCCCCTTCCCTACACTTAGAAGGAAGCACTGGTTCAAACAAGGGACTGTTAACATCATATTTACATATAAACAACAAATGTAACATCAAGATCTGTGTTTGTGGTCTTGTCAGTAAATTAAATTATGAAATTTGTCTTCCATACCATCAAAGGGCTTGAACACAGTTTTTTAAAGTTTTTAAAGTCCTCGACTGTCAGTTTTGGTGTGCAGAAGCCATGAGCAGACAGGAAATCTTAATCATTTCAGAATGAATGATCTTCCACAGCAGGAGTCACTGAGGAACTGTATATATGGTATCTCTTTTCACACATGCTGCTGCAGCAGGCTGCTGTCACAGTCCTTCTGTATTGCATTTGCTGCCTTCACAAAAATCTCATATTCCTTCACGCTTAAAAAAAAAAAAGAGTTTTTTGTCATTTAGGTTTTATTGTCATTAAACACTGCTTCTGTTTTTATTGCTCCTTATTGCATTACAGCAGAAAAGAGCTGAAGTCTTTCCTTACTGCAATCATAGTGTGACCTAGAGTCTTCACCCGATATGTCTAAAGTACATGGTTTATTTTTGTTTGATTTTATTTTTCTCCAAGGAAGACCAGATGAAAGAGTTTAAATGTGATGCATTCATTTTGTTTCACTGAGTAGCATTCCTCTTTTTCCTGTGTATATAGATATTCGGGCTGCACCCATCTAGATCCAATTTAGACATGCTATGCTGCTAAGCTGAGAAAGTCCAGTCAGAGTGAACGCTGCCAAAGACAGAAGTCTAATTGTCTGAAATCCTGGACAGAGAACTGAACCCTCATCTCCATGGACAGATAGAGCAGAATGTAATGTCTTTGACTGCAGTGAACAAATGATGTGGGACATGGTGGTTTTCAGCAGCAATAAAATGTTGAAAAATTTTTTGTAAATCTGACAGGGATTGTGGGTGGTAGGTCCAGTCTGGAAGTGATTCAGAAACTATGTTTCAGACCTCCTGACACATGGGCAGATTGACAAAGGTAAAAATGTTGTACTCGATCAAGATGGAGAAGCACAGGAAGATGGTGTACAGCAGGAGCACATACACACCCAGCTTTAAGTCCAGCTTCCACCTGTTAACATGGATCCCCAGGACCTGTGCAGAAAGAAAGGGTATAATGTACACAAACATGAAACATGTCTGTAAAAACAAGAAACATGTTTATAAAGGTCACTCAGGTAAGGCAATTAAACTTGTGGTGTGTTGAAGGTATTTTGTGACTCGTCCAAGGGCTACATCAGTACTTCATGACCTTTGCAATTTCCTTGAATGAGTGGCAAAACCTTCTTTGAAATTATATAAGTTCAGCCACCTTTTCATTCCACACTGGGGAAGACCAGGGAAGCTGTTGAGGTTAGGTGTGGTGGGGTGGGGTGGGGTGGGGTGGGGTGGGGTGGGCGGTGGGTGCAAGGATGCTTAGCAGTCCACTGATATGTAGATGAAATCCAATGCATAATTTGCAACTCACCAGATGAGTTAATATTTTCTCTATTTTGCTAAATTGTTTGGTCTGCCGCATTTACGTGTTTAGAGCTGCCATACTTTTGGCAACACTTATAACAGTACATGAATAATCATGCACTAATACCTGAATTAATACTTACTTAAATATGTACTAATGAAGAGCTAACCTTAACTACAATGTCAGTCTGTATTTCTGTATTTCTGTGAGTCTGAATTCATGTGTGATTAATGACCATTTTAAGTACGTTAGTACATGTTTGTTAATGTATTAATTAACACATGGGGTAAACTAAATCAAATATGCTCTATAAGAAAGAATATGAATTAAACATGCATAATTTCAAATTGTTTATATAATCTGCCATATGCAGCTGCACACACACACATTATTGGATGGCACTGGATTACTTGGTCCTCTTTACTGAATGTAGAAATATGCACTAATAATGAACACCAATAATTTAATCTCAACCCATTTTGCTTTCTCCATCCATTTCTTTTCAAAATCCCACTACAGTACTAGTACATGCTCTTGGTGGTTGGGGCCCGGGGCACTGCTCCTTAGCCCACAAGAAAAAAAAACAACAATACAGTAACATTTAATAATTTAACAGGCACTATTATCAATTAACATTTAAAACTGGTGTTCTATAAAATTATTTTCCTGTGTTTTAGTCTTAGATGTCATTGTGTTTATTTTGACTGCTTTACTGCATCCATGTCAATCAACTCTCCCGGCTTTAAATTTTTATAAAGTCACCCATTTCTCTTTTGTGCTCTTGCTCATGTTTTTGGCCACTGCCCCTCAAAATGTCTGTGCAGGGGATGAAATTATTGGTGTTCATTATTAGTGCGTCTTTCTACGTTCGATAATAAACAATATGAATTATGCATTTAATTCATATTCATTCTTATAGAGCATGTTTGATTTAGTTTACCCCTATGTGTTCATTAATACATCAACTAACAAACATGTACTAACATGTACTTAAGGTGGTTGTTATTCACGCATGAATTCATAAGACTCACGTCGTAGTTAAGACTCACGTTGTAGCTCTTCATTAGTTCGTGACTCATCATTAGTTCATATTTAAGTAAGTATTAATTCAGGTATTAGTGCATGATTATTCATGTATGGTTATTGTAAAATACATGTCGTGGGTCTCTGGATATTAGTTGCTTTCATGCAGGTGTGTGTGTTTCACTGGGGGCCCTTATAAAATGGTTTGTTCCAGGCCTTGTAAATATGCATGGTGGACCTGCACACATTAACTTACAGTCAAAGCCACTGAGCCCAGAAGCAGCACCACAGAATACACCAATCCTCTACTGTTGATTTTCACCTGAGACAAGAAAATTTTAATTTACCATTGCAGTTTTTCACATTTACAATGTCAGCATTGCTGTGCTTCATCCAGTTCTCCTCTGAGAATATGTGTGGGTATGAGTATATTCATAAGGGAGAGAGAGAGTGACAGATACCACAGATCCATAGTTGACAGCCATCGTCTGGATGCCCCAGGGAACACCGAGCCCAACCAGGATATCAAAGACATTACTGCCGATTGTATTGGAGACAGCCATATCTCCCAGGCCTGTGGATGTACACACATATTACATCATAGATAAACAGACACCAAAACCTGGAAAGAGGAGGGGTTTTTTTTAGTAATTGTCAAAAATGGTCAACTATTAAATTGTGTATGAATTCACACAAATGATACCTTGTCGAGCGACTATAAGGCTAGCTATACAGTCTGGAACACTAGTGCCAGCTGCAAGAAAAGTGATGCCCATTATAACATCAGGTATTCCCAGTGTGTATCCGATAATCGTCACCTGGACATAATAATAAACAAACACTATTAATTAAACATATCAGAATATTATCAGTGACATTGTATACAGTCTTTGACAAAGAAAATGTAAAAACTATGTTCCTTGCTCCAGAGATGCTCAAATGGTGTATTAAATAGACAGGTGATGCTAAAACTCAAACACACTCACCATCCACACCATGAAGTATGAGAAGACAGCTATCCACAGAGTGGAAAGAAAAAAGGAGAGCATAAAGAAATTCTCCCAGCGTGGTTTCCCACAGTTCGGCACAGTGAAGTACAGCAACACCAGGATAGGCCATGAAATGATGAACTTCACTCTGTTCATAGTGCCCGCTGCAGGTACAAGGAGATAGCACAGCACCTCATTTACTGTGCCATTATGGCAATAGGCTCACTGGTGAGATTTGCTTGCACAGAAATACTGTTAATCATAAAGGTTTACACATGCCCTGTGGACTGTGCAATAGCTTTAATGAATGTCTGGCTCATAAGAAAACACATGCATTGTCCATATTAAACATGACTGGCACCTCCTGAAATGGTCCACGAATGTTAAGCTGATAATCTTCCAACAATAAGTCCTGGGTTCCTTTTCCAAAAGGATTTTTTTTTTCTGCTAACAAGGGGAAATTAGACAGGCATTACCATCTTGTGGGTAATTTTTTTTGTCAGAGAGTGAGATTTCATCACGAGAGCTTTAATACTTAAACAAGGGCTTTAATACTAATTTACATACTAATACTAATACAAATTTATTTACTGTCAGATTTTTGAATGTGCAGATGAAGCACCATTACTGGCCAGCCATATCTTTTAGAAAAAATTACAAGATTGTTCTGCTAAGTCCCTCTATATTTTGTAAGGCAGATTTCTTTAGCTTTACATATCACTGAAAGTAAACAAGAAATGTTTACTTTCACAGAAAAGAGGCTGTTTGTCTGACATTGCAGCCAACCAATCACAGGCTTATTTGGAACCAGTTGTGATTTTCACATTTAATTGACATCAAAGTCTTGAAAGAAAACTGACATGATGCCGTGAACTTTCTGTGACCACATCTTGCTCAGAAAATCCATGGAGTCACATTGTTTAAAAGTTTGTTTTCCTGTTGGAAGCTGGTGGATGTACAGTATATGTGTTTATACAGAAGTGTGGATAGCCAGTAAGAGTGCAACCTTTGAGATTCTGAAGCTTGTTGCCAGAAAAGTGTACAATAAGTACCCTGTACCCTGTACAGGTGCTCACTCACACCCGATTGTCATCCCATTGATTGAAAACACCTGACTCTAATTTCACCTTTACTGTACTGCTAATCCTAGAGGTTCACATACTTTTTCCACTTATATGTAATATTGGATCATTTTCCTCAACAAATAAAAGACCAAGTATAATATTTTTTCCTCATTTGTTTAACTGGGTTCTCTTTATCTACTTTTAGGACTTGTTTGAAAATCTGATGATGTTTTAGGTCATATTTATGCAGAAATATAAACAATTCTAAAGGGTTCGCAAACTTTCAAGCACCACTGTATGTTTGTGAGACTCTCTAACCAGGCATGGTGAAGGGTGAGGACAGCTCATTATCCTCATCCTCCGTTAGTTTGTCCTCTGGTACGCTTCCATTCTCCATCGTTTCTGCTTTCCCATCAGCCACTAGCGTGCCGTCTACTCCATTAGATGCCTGCATTAGCCGCTGTTGCTACAAAAAAACAAAACTTTAGTAAATGTAAAAGTTAGTATCTCGTAGCTACTGAGTCCATTGTGAGATTTGCACCATAAAACTTATTGTTCTTTTTTTTAATTATTATTATTAAATGTGGTTTTGTGGAATGCGTTTTCTATCCCTTTTAAAGTAGCTCAATCAGATTCACATTCAAGAGTGTATGTTTGCCAAACCTTATTTCAGTATCATTATTTTTACACATATTTATAAGTACACTATATGGCCAAAGGTCTGTTGACACCTGACCATCAAACTCTTATGTGCTTGTTAAATATCGCATAGAAAATTGTGCCCATTCAGTCATAAGGGCATTAGTGAGGTCCAGCACTGATGTCAGGTGAGAAGGCCTAGACAGCAGTCAGCATTCCTGTTCATCACAAAGGTGTTCAGTGTGGTAGAGGTCAGGGCTCTGTGCAGGTCACTCGAGTTCTTACACTGCTACCTTGGCAAACCATGTCTTTATGGCACTCCCTTTGTGCACAACTGTGTTCTTCCAACTTTGTGGCAACAGTTTAGGGAAGGCCTATATATGGCTGTGATGGTCAGGTGTCCACAAACATTTGGCCATATAGTGTATGTCTGTGCATATTTTATTATTATTATTAAGTACTGAAGAATTTAATAAATTTAACTGGTCAGCCTCTCACACGTACAAGGTGTTTCCTTCATGAAAACATGGAAAATACTGAAAGAGCTCAGGTCATTGGACTGAGGAAGCCTTAACAGGTGATTTCTAAATCCCAGTGGAAAATCCCCAGTGAATGGAAAAAAAACTCTTTTATTGCACTCTACTTCTGCTGTTTCTGCGTCACCCTTAAATTCCATTCTTTTACTGCCAGTCAGTGGAAAATCACAGCAACCAGTTAAATCCCTTTTTATCTCATGCTTAAGACTCCTGCTGGCAAAGTCTGGCAACTCCACTTCTTAACAAAGACGTGCCCATTAGTAGATTTGAAGGCTGCACACCTCATTAATGATGAGTCGGCTCGCCATGCGCAGACGGGTTTTAGGCCCAAAATGGTTGGTGATCATGACTCTGAGGCCGGCCTCCGGGAAGCGGTAGTTTGGAGGACTGGAGTTCATCATCTCATCCACCATCACGACTGAGCCACGAGTGTACATCTTACTGGGTTTTACTATAAACAGATGCGAGAGATGATGAGAAAGATGACAATATGCATTGAAACTGTAAACTAACTTCACATTTGTAAACAAAACACAGAAATCTGGACAAATACTAGAATCACACTGATTTTTCAGAAATTCTGTACTAGTAGCCCCTTTTTTTTATGCCAGTATACTCACCACTGTCACCATTCCGACTTTTTGTATTAAATATTAGAAGCGGAAAGAAAAAAGCTTGGTGTTGGACCACAGTATATATAGTCACAACTTTAGCTCTGCTTTTCTTTCTCTCCATAGTGATAAACTAAATTGTAAGGTCATTTCATGCAAACCCCAAAGGGCCACACTGTCCTTTCTTGACTGACTCATTTGAAGCACTTATCTTAAGTTCAAAGAGATGATGCAATTCGGCCTGCAAATGTGAAATCAAAATCTCTAAATTTTGATTGAGAGAACCCTGGGAATATACAAAGTTATACACACACTCTTAAACACAACTAAGGAAATAGTAAGTGGAAGCTCAGTGGTTAAGGCTTTCGACTACTAATCTGAAGGGTGTAAGTTCAAATCCCTGCACCAGGCTGCCATGACTGGATCCTTGAGCAAGGCTCTTAACACTCAACTGATCAGTTTTATCATGTGTCAATTGTAAGTCACTCTCGATAGTCAATCAGCCATATGACCATGTAAATCCAAAGTCTGCCAAATTATATATTATACACACATTATCTGTGACAGGAGACAAACTATTTTTGGTGCAGACTGAAGACCCACCAGTTAAGCATCTGATTTGTTGTTGGGAAAATTTTAATATCATAGCCATCTGCAGTCAAGAAGTCCAGAAGCATATAACATATCCTCACTGTCTGCCTCACTGTCTGGATGGGAAGGATCTAATTCACACTAGCTAACTGTTAGCTCATATGGAGGAAAGAGGGCACTTAGCACTCTCGTCTCCAAGTGCTTTCAGCTTGCCCATGACATTGCACGAGCAGCAGTTGGTAAAGTTGCAGTGGAATTGGCAACAATTAAATTGGGAGAAAATGGGATAGAAGAGCAGATGAAACAATCAATCAATCAATCAATCAATCAATCAATCAATCAATAAATAAATGACGACCCATCATCACCTCCTCAAAGCACATCATCACTGTTAAGGACACTGTGACACAAAAGTGGCCTACTTAGAGTAACAAAACCTCCTACAACATACACCATGACATCACGGGAACCACACAGCAAACCAGTTTAGGACGGTAGGTCAAGGCTATTTAACAATACACACTTTCACGAACATCACTCTCATTGAAATTTAGGCCTTATTACTTGAGCATACACACACATCACTTGCATGTACAAAAATACTGTATGCACACACTACAAAGCAAACAATACACATACACAAACACACACAAACTGTACACAATATACAGTCTTGTTTTTTTTAAAAACACAAATCACCACTACAGAACACACAAAACGTGGTAAGGTTCATAGTACATCACACTCTCACTGTCTCTCACACACACAGGGCTCTGGAGGTAGAAGGAGAAGGTGGTAAGTATTTAGTAAGGCTAAGCAGACAGGCTTCACAATAAATGTTAGAGGGTTTCTAATGACACATTCTGAAATAAAGAGCATACAGAATCTACGCAGAAGGGAAGCAGTGACTCCCTCTCTACTTTACACACTATTAGCATTGGCAGCTAGTGTGCACATCTACAAAGAGGAAAAGCTCCAAAGTGACAGGAAAGAGGCGAGAACATGTTGTTAGTCTCAGCTGTAATCATTGTGAGTATTTGTTGATTTGAGTAGAGGCAGAGCAGAAGGGGCGAGCTGAGCTGGCTCAGAGAGAAGAAGCCTGTCTAATTACCCTTACCTGAGCTGAGTAATGGCCAAGAGGGATCATCCCAAAACTGCTCATAATATGCATTACCGTCCTCCAGCTCGCTGATCACTGCATTACCATTGGCAACACCCTTATCTTCTTTCCCAGAAAAATAGTTCTGCATGCTGGTGTTAAACCTGAGACAAAGAGAAATCTCCAACTGAGCCTTGCCATTTATAATAATTCAGTATGTATTCAGTAGAAAATCAAGTCTCTCAATAATATACAGTACACTGACATCTCTATTTCCTCAAAACATAAATATATTTCACAATTTTTTTTTTTTTTTTTTTTTTTTTTAAATTTAGGTTAATTACTGACCTTGCCTTGGTGTCAAAGATTACATCAGGAAAGGAGCTATTTTAATAAACAGTACAGTGAACAAAAAATCAGTCTACGTACAATCTTGCTAGCTTAGTGTGCTTGTCTCACACGATGGGCCTTGTATATGCCCCAAGGATACTATAAATGCACCTGGGTTAACTGCCTGTAATGTCTCAATAACCAGAGAATTACAAAACATCTCTATTGTGTGGAAGGACTCACTTCATAATGATTATGTAGCCAACATACATGAGCATGAGCACCAGACTCTCCCACCTGTAGGCAGAGAGGAGTGGACAGTAGGTCATGATTCTGCGACTGAAAACAAACCACAAACACTGCTTTTATAGCACTGAGACACTTACCACATAATCTGCCCATCATAGATGAACTATAAAAGGAGACACACTAAAGTGAACAATCATTAAATAAGTCCTTTTTTCTCAGAACATAAGAATCATCCTTTGTGGGATCATGTATTTTTGTGAAGCTGATCCTGACAAATATGCTTAGGTATTACACAGAGGACACGCCTGCAAAAATAACATCGCTGTACCTGTTTGCTCACAATATTACATGTCCAGCCTAAATTACTTTTTTTTTGTTGCAAATATAAACATTTGTTATATAAAATAAAAATGCATTTTCTTTAACAACTGGCTTGAAATTATTTAGGGTTTACAGTATACTGAAAGCTTTCCTTTAAGAAAAAACACAGTAAACACTATATAATTCTTATAATATCATACTTACTACTATAAGTGCTACAACAGACAGTGTGTAGTAAAGGGAGTCCCGAAACACAGAAAACTTGGTGAGAAAGACAACCTTCAGAAGAGAGAATAGAGCTTTCTAAAGGCAGCCATTACATTTAACATTGCATTAAATTCATTGTTCATCACTATATGTTTTACTTTTAATTTTTTTCATTTTCCCTTAATTTGGTCACCTACCAATTCCCACCCACCAGCCATGTCTTCCCTATCATACAACAGCTACCAACTGTGGAGTGTGAAGGCTAACATGTGCTTCCTCTGAAACAGATGAAAGGAGCCAACTGCATCATTTCCAACTGCTGCTCATGTGGAACACACTCAGAGGTACGCATTATCTGCCCTGTTCTGCATACATGAGCTCATACTGTAGATGCCCATGATTGGCTAGTGTCTCTGTGATTGACAAGGGAGAAAGAATATGCCATCCCTCTCACCCAGAGAGCACGGCCAATTTTGCTCCCTTGGCTGCTGGCCCCATGATGGCTGTGTCATCGTCAGGATTCGAACTCCGAAGTCTTCGAACTCTTGTGATTTCCAAAATATAGGGCAAACGCTTTCTGTTGTGCCACTCGGCAGTCCTTAACAGATATATATTTTTTTAAAGCAAACCATTTTTAAAGAGTAAAAGCACAGCACAATATTGTTACTCTCCCATTATGCCATTAGTGGTGGGGCATGGTTTAATATGCTGTTGAGTTTATTACACATGTCAATCATGACCAAAAGACTGAGGATTTTTTTTTTTTTACAAGATCTAATCCATAATGATCAAACCTGTTTTTATTTTAAATTAGCGAGAATTTCAGGGTAATATCTGCCACATATCATGCATCATATAAAAAAAAAATAACATTGATTACGCAGGTAGATGTTGACCTGCTATGGCATTACTGCCTGTCGCACCTCTTCCAGTGCCCATAGGATTACAGCTCTTCCTTCATCCTTGTCACCATGCCTAACGCAACCAAAACCATACAGGCCTCCCAAGTGACTAAGGCTGTAGCAAGCCCAACCGGCACTGTTAATGTATGCTCAGTGCCACTGGTTCCATATGGTCTTCTGTTACACCTAATACCACTCAGGCATGCTTGCCTAACACAACCAGAGCCATACAGACCTTCCCAGTGGCTAAGGCTGTGACAGGCCCCAGTGGCACTGTTAGTGCATGCTCAGTATCACTGGTTCCATATGGCATAGGTCAGCTGCAGGGTCGTCAGCTGGGTACTACCGCTCAACAACGTATAATAAAAGTGAAAGCAATGGTACTGTTCAGCAGCTGAAAATCGTTTAATTCATTTAGTTTGAACTAAGGCATTTTAATGTGTAACAAACCTCCAAAGTTGTAAAAAGTAAAATTACAGCATATTATTACTGTATGAAATGGTCTAAGGCGAGAGAACCACTGAAATGGACAAAAAAAAAAATTAATTTCAGTTAAAATTTCAGAGGGAGGTTCACACACACCTGTCCAGCGAATATCCCACACACACCAATGATGCAGAGAATGTTGAAGACAGCTGAGCCCACGATCGTGCCCACACCCACATCTCCATGTGTTATGAACACACCTGCAGAAAACACAATATTCAGCCCCTACAGTAATTCACAGGAGCTTATATGGATATGTGTGTGTGTGTGTGTGTGTGTGTGTGTGTGTGTGTGTGTGTGTGTGTGTGTGTGTGTGTTGGTGCCTCACCAATGATGGAGGCAAAAAGCTCTGGAGCTGAGCTTCCAGCAGCCATAAATGTTGCACCAGCTACGTCTTCACTCAGATGCAGTTTCTGACAGATGACAAAAGACACATACGAATGAGCAAAGTACAGCTAATAGAGAAAAGCCTGAGCGCATGCAATATCAGAGCAGGGGTGAGGTGATGGGAGTGAGCTCGATGGACTGGTTTCAGAGCTTGAGCTCAAGTTTAGAGTTAAAGCTTCTATAATCCCACTTACTTCACAGATCTTCTCTAGCGACATAACAAAGTAGTCGTCACACACGATAGCTAGAGCCAGGAACATGTAGACAGCCTAAAGCAAAAATATATATATAATATATAATGTCATACTACCAATAAATAAAAGTTTGGAGGTAATTTCAAATTTTATACCATTTCTATTTTATATTTAATGAAGCAGAACTGTGCCTAATATGAATGTAATATGCTTAAGGGACCTCTAGAGTCAATGAAGGGTTGTTTGTGTTTTTATTCATTGATAGATTTAGGCACTGTAGACACATGGGGTTGTCAGAACAACCGGTCACATGGCACAATGAACAGCTGACAAACAATTTATTATGATCATAAAGTTGTCAGAGCTGCTTCATGTATTCTGGATGACAGGGTCAATTGTGTAGAGCAGCCAGACTTTGACAGCACAGTCTCAGACACTGAGTTTACCTACAGCAAATATGTGTAGCAGGACAGCTCCTCGAGTTCGCTCTCGGTTTGTGAACATATCCTCAGGGAACTCATGGATAGCTGAAATGAGAATACATATTAGATGCAATATTCACTTCTTTTCATGGGATTATAAGCACAATCAGTGCCACAACTGGCATCCTTTTATGAAGATTCGGACTACAATTGCTTTAGGACTGCAGCTGACACAAATAGTTTTGTCCTCAAGTCTCCATCAGCAAACAGTGGATAAGTTTAACAAAATAGACTTCATGTGAAAATTGCAACGAATCCCCTAGTTACACAATTGCACTTTTTGACCATGTAGTACACAGTTATAGAAGGGGATTAATATGATTTATATAATAAAATAATTCATTGTCACCAAGATGAGGAAGTATTCCCTTTTGGGTCTGGTTCCTCTCAAGCTTTCTGCCTCATATCGTCTTAGGGAGTTTTTTCCTTTCCACCGTCGCCTCTGGCTTGCTCATTAGGGATAAATTCATACATTTACAATTTATATCCTGAATGTATTTATTTCTGTAAAGCTGCTTTGTGACCATTGTTGAATTGAATTGAATTGAAGATAAGAAAAGTGAATAAATAAAATGAATAACATATACAGTGTGTTATAACTGATATTTTGAGCCTACAAATATAGAGCCAATTTTAGATAATATTTATTTAAGAAATATTTTTCAAGCTTAATATCTTTCTTCAGTAGTGCTTTTTTGTTGCAAAACCCTGAAAATCAAAAATTTGTTTTCATCAGTTGATATTTTCTATAGCCTCCCCTGGAGGGACAAACTACACTGATGTCTAACATGACTAATGGTTGTACAGCAGCCTAATTTAGAATCTATATGAAATTAAAAAAAAAAAAAAAACCTATTTTTCAAAATTGTACTTCTAAATTAAATTCATTTTGTGGGAGTAACTGAATCAAAAGTTTTGAATAAGATTTTGAAAAAAGTGTTACTCTTGTTATTCCACTAGTGCACAGGTACCCACTGTGTTTTTCCTGCAATAACACACCTCACTTAGTAAGGGCTGTTAATTAGCGGTTTAATTGAGCTAGATGTGCTGGAAGCAGGGAAAACACTAAAAAGTGCAGGGCAGGGGGCAGGACCAGGGATGGGAACCTATATACTAAGGGGCAAAATATGACAAATAATTCATTTGTAGGTTGTAACACTACAAAATGTGGAAAAGTTCAAGGAAGTGAAAATTACACAAGGCCCTGTATAATCTGTAACCATAATGTGAACATTATTTTCTTTTAGTAACTAATTACAGTCTGTTCATCTGTCTTATAGGTGATATATCCATTTGTACCTTTAGAATGCAGCTTTCAGATAAATGCTGATAAATGAACACATTACAAAAGAGCTGTTGATGTGTTACTAGTCATTAAGCTGTTTTTTTTTTGTTTTTTTTCTTTTGTCTGGCCCACTTGACATTGCACTAACTGTAATAATAAAATGAGTAACAATGTAAAATGAGTTAGACACCCCTGTTGTAGAGGGCTCTTTTCCACTTTCATACATAACATTTCAAACATTTATATTCTTAGATTTGTGCATGTGGTCTGCCCCTTCATTTCAGACCACTAGCGTTCAAATCCAAAGTGTGTTTTGTAAGAATTTTGTTAGAAAAATCAACGTGATCATAAATTAGAACACAGAGAGGAACATTTGAAAAGACAATGTTAACCATAAAACCTTGATTTCCAAATGGTGTAAAAGCTTATAGTTATATGTGATGATGTTGGTATATATACAGTACACATGAGCAACATTATGAATTATTCATAAGAAATACATGAATTCAGTTTTTGGAAAGGAAGAAAGAAAAATGACAGCAAAATGTTGTAAACTACAATTTTTGATGCTATTAGCAAGGAAAGGAAAAATGTGACAGGTATGTATTTTGAACAGTTGTGGGGATATTGGCAGCAACACATACTGTCATGTGTAGTCCAAGTCTAATCTGGTGGATGACTTCCTGAAGTCTCAGACCTACAGACCCAACCCAACTTTTCCCTTTTGGTGCTCTGTCAGGCATATAGTGCAGACATTCTCAGTTCCTCCTTGTTTTGGCAATTTTTTTGTTTGTTAACTAAAGCGCTAACTTAGCACTAACTTAGGATGACATTCCTTGCTTGTGAGTTTTAATGTATTTCTTGGGATTTAACAAATATCATCACACCTGAACTTCCCTTATAAGAGTCCATTATAATCAATAAAAAAAACTGACTGAGAGACAACAGCAGCACATGTGCAAATGTCACATCTAGAATCAACACTAGATAGTTTCTTAGCTCTCTCGTGCAATGATGTGCAAAGACACAGCTGGCTAAGAACCACCTGAGCATATATCTGAGCAATTACTTTTGGTCTCCTGAAATGAGGACATTGTAAAAAATAGTAAAAATAAATAAATAAATAAACAAATAAATAAATATTCTACACTGTTTACCCTATATGGAACTACATAGGCTTGAAATAAAGCAGATATTATGCACTTTATTATCTTAGCTATTAAGTTTTTGTATATTTGCTTTTTAATCCAATAGAAAAGAGGATAAAGAGCCAAAACCATTGTTCCACCATCCAATTACCTGGCAACCCTTGTCTTACATAAATGTAAACAAGGCTGATTTCCCTAAAAAGATCTAAAGAGAGAAAAAAAAGACTCATATGCTATAAGCTATAAAGCAGAAATAAAGTAACAATTAATGTATGAGTGAGAAACTGAACGCAGCATTCCTTCATTCATTGGGGTGCCAGTCCATCACAGGACATCATACACACACATTCACTCACAGAGGGTGATTTTTACCACATGAATCCCACATGAACACAGGGAGAACATGCAAAACAGCACAAACAGTAACTGTGGAGCTGTGAGGCTGCAAAGCTTCCTGATGTGCTATCAAAACCGAATGGAAAGTACATAATACAGTTTTACACACATAAAAATTTATCACAGAGCTTCATGTGGTCCCTGCCTGTTCCAAAACAATACAGTTTTTTAAGCTAGTGTTTATTATCACATTTAAATAAAAAATGCTTTAAAGTCCACATACATCTGAGATTTTTGAGCTTATAAACTAAGTGGTGCAGAAATAATACAGTCTCAGGAGGATGATTTTTAGGAATAACTCCAGCCTGAGGTTGTCCCCGTTGGCTGCTGATAGCCTGAATTGCACTGAACCGAATTTGGATGCCTCCACTGTCCATCTGTCACCCATGGCTCTGGTCCTCTGAGCCCTGGAACCCCATGTGACACTGTGACTATCTGCATCATCCCGTTCTGACAAAGACACCACTGGCCCAAGTAGCTTTGTAGTGCACAATCAACATCCAATGCTTGGATGACAAAGCTACAGTGTGCCCATGCCTAACTACAATGAATGCTATCCACGTTGCCATCTGCTGGAGTGTGGATTCGGATCAGTATGATCTGTGTGCTCTAGTTCTACACAGAGGCAACAATTTTATATATGTACTTCAATACCAGATGACCTTTCATATTCCATATTATGAGTCCTAAAATTGTACTAGTGAATTTTGGGATGTTTCCTCACTGTTTTCATCTGCCTCTTCCTGACTGCCACGAGCAATAGGGAGAAGTACAACAGAACATCGATCACATGCTCTGATCACATTTCTCTATTCACAGACAGAGGATATGGCTTGGAGGACAGCCTCAAGGTCATGTGTGGGGAAAAAGGATCTCATACATCCACACATAGTTTATTTGTGCACAAATGCAAGCTTATAAACATTTATAGCTTACAGACAAGCTTATAAACAAACTTTGCAGTAGACATAATCATTCAATATCACTACACACAATAGAACTTGCAGTCAGAGATCCCTAAGTTCTCTGTATGCAGTATGCATCATTCCCAGTGGAGCCATGGGTGAGCTGGTCGCTGACACTAAGGCATTGCAATTAGACTTTCATGCGCCATCACAGGAACTGACATGAGCAACCTTGCCACTGAGCTCCTGGTTTCAGCCTCCTATAGTTTGACAGTTGGAACTTCTTCCCTCCACACTGATGAAATTACTCAATCTCCAGCTGGTGAACCATTAAAAGTGTTCACAAGCTCTGGCATGCAAGTTTAATAATTAATAGCAGTACCATTACAACTTCCCAGTGTCTCCTTGGTTTTTTTAAGTCCTCTTTGTGAGAATGTACCACATATTTCTCCCATGCGAACCAGTGACTGGGTGATTATCTTGTGTTTCTACAGCAGATGACAGGACCATTGCTTAGGCTTATAAGGCTGTATACTAGTAGAAATTCAGACTGCACAGTGAAACTTCACTTAATGGAATTCTGCCATTTTATGCTCTGTGACCTATGCCCAGGCCAATTTCTTTCAGTTTTAACAGTAAATTAAATGTTCAGTCCCTCCAGGATTTTGCGATCACAGACATGAATGCAAAATCAAGCAAACTCTGAAATATTTGGAGGAGCTTGCCATTTTATTTGCAAAATTATCTGCAGGTTTGGGCCAAAAGGCACCATTTGATGTCATCACAATGCGCATTCAGCCAAAGTCCTCTTCGATTCATGTGCGTCGAACATGAGTACAGCTAAAAGGTCTAATTTACCAACAAACATCACTGCAAAAGACCTGGCAAAACAATTTTTCAATCACAAAAAAGCACAAAAAACTCTGCAAGTTGCATTGCAAATTTTGAAAAAAGCCGCAGCAAAATCAAGTGTTTTTGGCCACAACAATCACAAAAAAAACCCTCTGAGAAATCCCGTTTGGACTGTTTAGCCGACTTTAGTTGGGGAAAGTCGGCTTTAGTAGGGCCAAGACCAGGGGTTGGGAACCTATGGCTCGTGAACCATATATATTAATTAAATTCAATTAAAACTCTACATATTACATATTTAAAAATATTATATCATTCATAATTGATGCCCGTTTTTCATGTATACACCAACCAATCTTCATGTGGCACAGCGAGCTCAAGTTTCACTGGATAATGTGGAGCAGGGCGGTAATTTCCCAGTCTAATTCATAAATCGGTTGAAAACTACATAGCCAGTCTGTTTTCAGTTTTTTAACAAAGGTGAAATGGCTAAAAGAAAAAAAAAAGACGATGAATGTTGTTCTTTCCAGGCCAAACGGACAGACGAAGTTTTTGAAGTCGCATTAATGATAAGTAGTGTTCAATTTACTCTTACTTACATACTGTATTTTGTATTGATTTACCATAAAACTGTATATAGAAATCACCAGTTATTTTAGTAAAGCTCATCTTTCAATCCCTCTCACCATCTCTCCCTCTTACACCTACACACACACATACACCGGCACTCTTCCTAAGATCAGTAAGTCTAGGAGCTCTATAGCCAGAGCCAGACAGCTGTGCATTACTGATATCTAGACAGTTCCAATTTGTAGCATGTCACGCACATGTATACACACATACGCACACACACATTCCTTGAGGATGGTCGGCCTCTATTAAGCCACACAGACAAATGGCTGGACTGCACTCGACTCTCACAGATCCAAATCACAAACACTAGGTAGTCGTGCACCACATATCGGAGCACTTACAGCACCTCACAGAAGATGAGAGCTCTTTACAAGAGAGCATCAGCAATTTCTGACTCCACTACACACTGCAAAATATCCTAAAGCACATCACAAGCCCTATTAGCCTGTGTAATGACTCCTCTACACAAACCTCCAGGCTTTTCTTTTACTTTCTTTTTGATGAGTATGTGAAAAACAGCCATTCGATACTGTTAGGGTCACTGCTGAGATGGAAAACACGACTAAAAATATCTTCCAATATCTCCAGTTATACTATGCATGAGGCAGTTTCAGCTCCAGAAGATTTCTTTGCCCCATGACTGCAAATCTTTCATAATCGCATTCCCTCAGCACACTGGCTCTTTAACAGTAGGGAATAACCCCGGGAACAGGATTCAACAGGCAATGGCTTAATTTGCCATTTGAGTACTTCAGAATTGACATAGGATTGAGTTTATCTGAATGATGTACTGACATCAAGGTTACAGTTTAAATGTACCTATAAACTTCTCAGCAGAGACCTATTCTGTTCAACTGAATTTGAACCAAAATTTGATCAACTCTCCCTTGGTGGCAGGAATGACATGGAAATCACCCATTACTACATTAATAGAATTACCACACTGTGGCACAATTACTGAAACAAATCATGTTCTTTGAGAGCTAAAGGAGAGAATAATGCATGTCCAATTTTACCTGGTTTAGAGCAGTTCTTTTCTGCAGTCTCATTGTCTATCACGGTGGCCATCAGTCTACGTCCCAGGTGGTCTGTTGGTCCAGCAAAGTGCTCCTGCAACACAATCCCATGACCTGATGTACGCGCACACACACACACACACACACACACACCAGGTCAAGTCAAAATCACAGTTTTCAGTACTTCACAGATTTAATACCTAAACATTATTTAAAGGTACACTCATGGAGCACATTATTAGGAATAAAAAAAAATTACATTATAACATATTGGTGCAATTAAAAAATAAACATCCAGAGAGTGGCAGTACTGCGCACGGAAAAGCATTGCTGTTAAAAGAGGTCAACGGAGAATGGCCAGACTGGTTCGAGCCGACAGAAAGGCTACAGTAACTCAGATAATCACTCTGTACAATTGTGCTGAGCAGAAAAGCATTTCAGAATGCACAACACATCGAACCTTGAGGCGGTTGGGCGACAACAACAGAAGATCATGTTGGGTTTCATTTCTGTCAGCCAAGAACAGAAAGCTGACGCTACAGTGGGCACAGGCTCACCAAAACTGGACAGCTGAAGATGGGAAAACGTAGCCTGAGCTGATGAATCTCAAATTTCTGCAGATGCACACAGATGGTAGGGTCAGAATTTGGCACCAACAGCATGAATTCATGGACCCAACCTGCCTTGTGTCAACAGTCCAGGCTGGTGGAGGTGGTTTAATGGTGTGGGGAATGTTTTCTTGCCACACTTTGGGCCGTTAATACCAATCAATCATTGCTTGAATGCCACAGCCCATTTGAGTATTGCTGCTGACCATGTGCATCCCTCCAGGGCCACAATTTACCCATCTTCTACTGGCTATTTCCAGAATGATAATGCACCATGTCACAAAGCAAAAGTAACCTCAAATTGGTTTCATGAACATGACAATGAGTTCAGTGTTCTTCAGTGGCCTTCCCAGTCACCGGACCTGTGTCTAATAGAACACCTTTGGGATGTGGTAGAACAGGAGATTTGCAGCATGGAAGTGCTGCAGGAATTACATGATGCAGTCAAGTCAACATGGACCAGAGTCTCAAAGGAATGCTTCCAACATCTTGTGGAATCCATGCCATGAATTGATGCTGGTTTGAAGTGTTTAATGAGTGTATATTTAGAGCCATAGAGCTTTCTGTCCCTGAACTTGCCACTGACAGAACCAAGTTGAAATTATTTGTAGGCCTAATTGTAGACATTGTCAGCTCACAGCTCCAGGTTCCTGGGTTCATTCCTGAGCTCAGGTTACTGTCGGTGCAGAGTTTCTGTGCACCACACCTGGAAATATTGACTTTTGTGGTCTCACTATAACAGTGCGTTTTTAGGTTAAGTAACATAAACTTGACTTTATATTAACTAGCATCAAGTTAGAGACTCAGACTCAAGGTACCTGCATGACAACCTGATGACTAAATACTGAAGAATAATAATTCCTTAATTTACTAATCCAAAATCCACTGAGAGGTTTAGGTTCACTTACCAACATGAAATGAAAGAAAATCTTATTTTATTGGAAATTTTATTTCATAGTTAAAGGGGTCATATCATGATTTTTAAACGTTTTTAAACATTAATTATTTTGTTTATTGGGTGTGACAAAATAGGTTAACATGCTTTAATGTTTAAAAAACATTATTTGTCAAATATTCCCAGGCTCTATTCCAAGGAACACAATAAAAATCATTATATGACCCCTTTAAAGTGCATTAAAAAAAGAGCTAATACAGAACGTTTGGAGGATGGTATGGGAATTTCCAGGAAATCTAAGCTCCAAGAAAGTACCTGACATTTGTAAAAATCAATAAAGCTGAAATGTACAGTATATAAGGCCAATTCTTTGTAAATATGATAGTGTGTAGAGTGCAGAGTACAAAATGTTTCACCAGTAACAACAGGCTATGATGTACATCTTATAATCAAACCTGCTACTTTTCATGTTGGTTAGTAAGACGTGTGGGTATAGAAGTTTACCACAGATTATTTTATTTCGACAGAAATTGAAATTCTTATAAAGTATGTAGTTACAGATCATTTACATTCAGCAAAATTAGTTATCTCATTACCTATAATGCTTCAAGTTAAACGATTATTTATATTTCATCCCCCCAATTTATTTTTTCCAGTCCACGAGGAAAATTCTATTTGTACTAAATGAAGTTACAACACATATCGCTAATGACCCTGGTTTATTTTTTCTCATTATGCACTGATTTTTTTAGATTGAATAAATAAGGCATATTTAGTAGATGTGTCATAAGTGATCATGTACCTACTGTAAAAGCAAGCTGCATTCCTCTGCTTAATCAACTTGCTGGGAAAATCCTTCCATAGTAGGGGATCTGCTTACAGGCATACTTTTTAAATTAGCCCAGTAGAATCTCACTGGCAGGGCTCCTTGTGAGCGTGTGCAGTTTTTTAGGCTTTGACTCAGCTGGTTTGAAAATGTCAGTTGTCTCAGGAAATCGAAAAAACCTGTACACATTTAAACCTTGTCCACCTTCAGGCCAGAAACACAGGCAGAAGCATCTACACTGTTTATAACTCAGCAGGACCGGTATTCAACCTTGTCCACATGATATGACACCATAATGAAATGAGATCTCATAAGATTCATCATTACCTCACTTTTTAAAGTTTAAGTAATTGTTAGTGGCATACCAAAAAACAAACAAACAAACAAACAAACAAAAAAAAAACTATCCACCACCTACTGAAAATATATAGACATGATTTCCTTTTTTATTGACAGGAACTGAAAACTCTATTCTTTCAGTTTAGTTTTCAGTTCTTTTTTTTTTATTAAAAAAAATTTAAGCAGCTCAGTAATGGTATAAAATAGAAATCTGTTTAAACAAACATCTCACTTGGTATAATGTGTAGCACTATAATTGAGATTGGGAATGTGCATAAGCTTAAAGTCTGAAAGCCTGATTATTGCTCTTCAATTGCAATTCAGATTTCTTGTTTTCATGTTACCAACTATCCTACTGCTTCCTACAAACAAATTCTTTTGGTTCCACCTGTTCCCTAAAAGGGAAGGGTCAAGGAAAATCAATACAAACTTATTCTGACTGATCACCTTTATCCTGTGATGAAACATATTTAATCCTGTTGGGAGTGGTCTCTTCCAGGATGACAATGCCCCCATCAAGAGGGAACAATGGCTCACTGAATGGTTTGATCAAGAAGAAAATGATGCCAATTATATGCTATGGCATTTGCAGTTAACAGAGATTTTGGCCTGACATGTTAGACAGCACTCTCCATCATCAAAACACCAACTGAGGAAATATCTTTTGGAAGGATGGCGTTCATGCCTCCAGAACAGTTCCAGAGCAGAGATTTGTAAAATCTATGTTCTGGTGGCCCAACACCTTACTAAGACAGTTTGTTGTTTGTTTCCTTTAAAGTGCAATTCAACCCCCATCTGTTCCCCTGTACTACATCACTGTATACATATACCAGCACATAATATATAAAACGCTTTATGTGTATATAAAATGTACATGCATTATGTTGTTTGTATGAATGCGTTGGTGGGCATTTATCTACTATATACACGACACAAAAAAAACCCTTAGGGATTTGAGGACTTTCTCTCTCAAATCGCTCTATCTAACTCAGTTTAGGCCAATGAAGAAAAAAAAAAAAAAAAACGTTTTAAAAACAAACTGATGAATACACAGACAGTATGCATGTAGACATATAGACTAGGAAGGATGTGTAATATGTCCTATAGGGGTTACAGCAGATCTGCTGTGTACACACTGCGGCACCGGTCAGACAAGCGCGCGCACGCAGCCAACATACGATCTACTGTCCACGTCCGATGATGTTGAACTATGCAAGACAGCCGGAGCATCTCTCCACAAAGTAGGTCTAAGTAAATGTTCCTATCCCAGCAAGAAAATCATGTGTATTGATTTGCATCCAATCCCCTTCGGTCGAAATCCTCCGAAATGGGTTGAGCGTCCCACATAGACACGTTCCACACCAATACTAATAACACGCCACTGTCCCGAAACGGTAACAGTGATCATACATTCCTGCATAAACTGTGAATCTGCAGTTAGACTAAAGCTCCATCACTGTGAGACCGGAGGATATCGGCCATCCCCATCTCCATCTCCATCTCCATGCACTCACCTGTTTTGGTGAGGAGCGCTGACATGCACCAGGCCGCCAGCAGCACTCCGCACACTATACACACTTGCGCCAGGAGCATCTCCCTCCGCTTGCGCACTCTGAAATGCTCGGTGACCATAGTCTTTTTGGATACGGAGCAACTCCGCTCCAGGTCCGACATGGTGGCCGTCGTCCGTGCGCCTTTAGCTCCAAAAAACACAGCAGCAGATGGCCGCGATCAGTGGGATATCGGTGATATGTGGTGTCACACCGTGCAGGATCTGTGCGCGCGCCTCATTTCGCGTGCAGTTAAACCCTGCTGTAACCGGCGTGTGTGTGTGTGTGTGTGTGTGTGTGTGCGCGCGCGCCCGCGCGTGATCGTTTTGTCCCAGGCGCTGCTATAATGCAGAGTTATGGTTCAGATGATCATTAAATAGCCTGTGAGAACGATGCCCCGCGGTGATACAGCCAGTTAAAATGTTCAGCTGCGGTTTCAGTCAAGTCTGCACCAGCGCCCCTGTCCGAGAGCTTCCTATATTCCTATACATCTTTTTTTTTTAGAATGGTTAAAAAAATAAATAATGCCTATGAAGATACTTCCATGCATTCCTATAAATGCTGCCCGTCACGATCTATTACAGCGGTCATAGATAAACATGCATACACATCACTGACAGGAAGCTTTTTACTCGGCCCTCTCTCGCTCGGATCCTCCACGTGACTGGCTGTTCCGATTGAACACGTGACTGGGGCGCGAGCTCGTTGTCCCTCCCAGTGCTTTAAAATGTCAGGCGCGCATACTACCGTGCTAAGTCCGTATGACCAAATTAATACGCTGTTTATTTTAATACTACCTTAATGAAGTAGTACGCTATGGTTTGTAATACGTTCGTAAGCGCTTCCGATGTTGCCAAAGCAAATATTAGGTCTTTAATCGTTATCGCGATATTGGCGTTTTCAGTTTTCATGAAAATGAGAAACATGAATACAGCTAGGCTACAGCCGTGGCCAAAAGTTTTGAGAATGACACAAACATTAATTTTTACAAAGTCTACTGCTTCAATGTTTTTAGATCTTTTTGTCAGATGTTACTGTTACTGAAGTATAATCACAAGCATTTCATAAGTGTCAATGGCTTTTATTGACAATTACATGAAGTTTATGCAAAGAGTCAATATTTGCAGTGTTGACCCTTCTTTTTCAAGACCTCTGCAATTTGCCCTGGCATGCTGTCAATCAACTTCTGGGCCACATCCTGACTGATGGCAGTCCATTCTTGCATAATCAATGCTTGGAGTTTGTGGGTTTTTGTTTGTCCACCCACCTCTTGAGGATTGACCACAAATTCTCAATGGGATTAAGGTCTGGGGAGTTTCCTGGCCATGGACCCAAAATGTCGATGTTTTGTTCCCCGAGCCACTTCGGTATCACTTTTGCCTTGTGGCAAGGTGCCCCATCATGCTGGAAAAGGCATTGTTCATCACCAAACTGTTCTTGGATGGTTGGGAGAAGTTGCTCTCCGAGGATGTTTTTGTACCATTCTTTATTCATGGCTGTGTTCTTAGGCAAAATTGTGAGTGAGCCCACTCCCTTGGCTGAGAAGCAACCCCACACATGAGTGGTCTCAGGATGCTTTACTGTTGGCATGACACAGGACTGATGGTAGCGCTCACCTTTTCTTCTCCGGACAAGCTTTTTTCCAGATGTCCCAAACAATTGGAAAGGGGAGTCATCAGAGAAAATGACATTACCCCAGTCCTCAGCAGTCCAATCCCTGTACTTTTTGCAGAATAGCAATCTGTCACTGATGTTTTTCCTGGAGAGAAGTGGCTTCTTTGCTGCCCTTCTTGACACCAGGCCATCCTCCAAAAGTCTTCGCCTTACTGTGTGTGCAGACGCACTCACACCTGCCTGCTGCCATTCCTGAGCAAGCTCTGCACTGGTGGTGCCCCGATCCCGCAGCTGAATCAACTTTAGGAGATGGTCCTGGCACTTGCTGGACTTTTTTGGGCGCCCTGAAGCCTTCTTCACAACAGTTGAACCTCTCTCCTTGAAGGTCTTGATGATCCGATAAATGGTTAATTTAGGTGCAATCTTACTAGCAGCAATATCCTTGCCCGTGAATCCCTTTTTGTGTAAAACAATGATGGCTGCACGTGTTTCCTTGCAGGTAACCAAAGTTAACAGAGGAAGAACAATAATTTCAAGCACCACCCTCCTTTTAAAGCTTCCAGTCTGTTATTCTAACTCAATCAGCATGACAGAGTGATCTCCAGCCTTGTCCTCGTTAACACTCTCACCTGTGTTAACGAGAGAATCACTGACATGATGTCAGCTGGTCCTTTTGTGGAAGGGCTGAAATGCAGTGGACATGTTTTTTTGGGATTAAGTTCATTTTCATGGCAAAGAGGGACTTTGAAATTAATTGCAATTCATCTGATCACTCTTCATAACATTCTGGAGTATGTGCAAATTGCCATCATAAAAACTGAGGCAGCAGACTTTGTAAAAATTAATATTTGTGTCATTCTCAAAACTTTTGGCCATGGCTGTATTGTATGAAAGTTCCATCGATGATCAAGTCTTGACCTCTTGGCAGATGCAACCAAGTTTGAACTACAATATCCTGGTACTGAGCAGAATTCATAAATCTTGAGATCCCCTGGTCCACTAAAAACATCCTCAAAACAACAATGATCCACAGCCAGCAGGTAAAAAAATTTAAGCAAAATTTCCAGCCCAACTACATCTCAAAAACCACCCAAAAGACTTGAAACTAGCCCAAAAATTTGGGAAATGGAAAATGGTGACATTTTTCTTTTTTTTTTTCAGCCTTTGCATGGAGAAACAAGTATTTTACATGTACTGTAATTCTGATGTACAGACATTATCCATTGCATAATTCTCCTTTCCCTCTCCCAATTTTTGCAATATATCTTACACTTTGATTCTGTACATTATAGACTGTACATATTGCCATTTTGTGGAAATTTATTAGACTGAATTCAGATAATTTTCTATAAAACATGATCTTGGCAGCAGCAGAGTATTTTTAAAACTCATCCAATATGGCAACCCTGCTATTAACTTATTAACTGTCCCGTCCTGCCCTGTCCAATTAGGCCTCTATTAGTGCTTGTTGCAGTTCATATTTTTGACCAATAACAACTCTATGGAAGCTAAGTGGGGAAGTGAGCATTTTGCTCAGGGTTTCACATGACATAGAAAGGTGAGACATTCAACAGAATATTCAAAAGAGGTAATTAGTATTTCAGAAATTAACAGAAATTAAAATTTTGGAGTTGTGAATGAAGATTAATATTTTCTTGAACAGTTGATATAAATGGTAAATTCCTGTACCTGTCAGGGATTTGTAGAGGAGGTGGTTGCAAATGCAGACAGTATTTAAATAAAGTACAGCCAGATAACCAAAACCATGAAAACAAGAACAAGAATTAGAACAGAGAATACTAGGCAGAAACATCCAGGCAATAAACGGAACTGTGGAACATGCAACAACACACAAACATGACAGCAACAGAAGCTTAACAATGAAACACACAAAAACCACAGCTGCATCCAAAATTATATATTACCCTACTACACAGTATGCAAAAAGTAGTATGCCAGAGGAGTAGTATGTCCGAATTCTCAGTAGGCGAGAAACAGTAGGCGAGAAATACCCAGATAGGGTACTGCTTCTGGCGAGATTTTGCAGTATGCAACTGATGGACACTACGCTAGTCAACAATCCTAATGAATTTACCTTAGCCTGTTAACACTGCCCACATTAAATTGCTAATTCAATTAACTTTCCTAATGTGCATTTTGCCATTAATGCGGTTGCTTTAATCTGGTGGTCCCTTTTAGATTTTAGTGTTCATGATGGCATTGAATGTCACATGACAGTGTCAACATGGGAGATGTAGTAAGTCCGGGATTGTATTCATACTACACACACATACTGATTAGTACATACTGTTTCAATGGCCATGCATTAGGTACTGCATCGAATGCAATATGTACTGTCACAGTACGTGATTTCAGACGCAGCCCAGAACTTAAATAAGGGTGCTTATTAGGGGTAACACAGAACAGGTGTGAGTGATCAGTGGGATGTGACATGGTCAGGTGACGTGCTGGGGCTGATGGGTAATGTAGTCCAATGCCGATTTCGGCATAACCATGACAGCCCCTATGGAAGTGCCATTGTCGGTTGGTATTGGTGTTTTTGCAGTTCGCAGTCCCCTCCTTTCACTAAACATAAGGATGTTCTGCAAGGCTAAAATAATGTAGTCCAGCAATTATACATGTAGTGGATGTCTAACAGTTTATTAAGGAATCAAGTAATTGTGCAACCCTAAAACTGATCCTTACAGAGTTAAAACAACAACAACAACAACAACAAAACATAAACAACTGTGTTTAATGCTTTTTAAAAAATTATTATTAGGGGGCCAAGTACTGAAGGTGCCCAGGCACCCTATTGTTATTCTATCTTTCCTTCTTCTGCTGCTTCTTCTTCTTTTTCTTCTTCAAAGTTGTGAAATTTGGCACACTGATTGGGGAGGGTCTAGGTAACATTCTGATCAAATTTGGGCCAGGTGCTGCCAACACTCTAGCGCCACCATCAGGTCAAATTTGGGCTTAATTTCAAAGTACCTTTATGGTCATAGGTTTTTGCTACTCCTCCTACAAATTTTGTCCCATCATCATCAAATTTGGCAGACAAAATCTTCAGAGTAAGCCTCACAAAAGATATCAAAAAGATTTTGAATACTCCAAACATTTGGACATCTTCAGGACCATGCCCTGAGGCTATGCAACAAATTTCGTGATAAAACAGGTGAGGGGTCAGGCGATCGGCAAACAACATAAACAAGGCTTTCAGAATCAGAAATGCTAGGACAAAAACAGGATCAGGAAACTATGAACCACGGAACAAGGATCAAAGGCTTGGTATGGGTCTGGCAAGAAACACGCAGAAATGCAATACTTCGCATTAAACAAAGACACATGAGGGGTTTAAATAGGCTAATTAACGTAATCAATGGTATAAAAACGTGAGGGAGACAACCAATAACAAAACAGGCAGAGACAAGACATAAACCATAACAAAACACACTTATCGAAAGTAAACAAAGTCACTGACAACCAGACGCACGCGCTACGGGCTGTTGAGCGCACTGCTCACTCCAACGCTCAGCGCAAGGGAAAATCCGTGACACCTTTTTTGCTACTCCAAATTTTGTCCAGTCTTCACCAAATTTGGCTCAGATCATCTTAAGAGCTGTCTAAACTTGCATAAAATGGGAAAAATGCCCAAACTGATGAGGGGAAAAACATAAACACCTTAATTTGCAAGAAGAAAAAAATTCAGGTCAGTTTAATAGCAATCACGACCACAGGTCAAAGTAGCAACAGACAACACCACAGGTCACAGCAGTAGTGGCAGCTGCAGCATCAATGCCACCCTGATGCCCATTTGTTCATCTAGACCTTTTCTCCTACAATGAGAGAATTCCACCACTGTACGTGGTTAAAACCTACACATCATGAGTGAAACTATAAATTAATGAATCCCTTTGCCAAAAATGATGGCTCTGCTTTCCTGTGATTGCTAAGGCAACAATTGTAGTGCATATGTGAAAGTCTGGGTGATTTTCAGGGCCGAAAATGCTGCTTGCAGCTTTTATTCTTATTCTTGTTCTTCTAATTATCATTATTATTATTGTTCTTCTAATTATTATTATTATTATTATTATTATTATTATTATTATTATTATTATTATGATTATTATTATGATTATTATTATTTACTGATTATGTATCTATTTTTATCCATTGCTTGATTTGTGCTGGTCAACAATCATCTTATGTTTGTACTGAAATTCCTTTGATTTTCCTTTGCCACATATTACAGTAAAGTTGTTTGATCTGAATCATTGTAACATTTACAAAGCATACTGCAACAATATCTATCACTGTATTTTAAATATTGTATTTCTTCCTATTTGTGCAGCTGCACTATGCCTACAAGCTCTTTATGAAGGATTAACCAGACCCGTTGTTCTTTTGTTTGAGGCTTATTTTGGCAATAAGGCTTTGCCTGACAATATTTTTTAAATAATGTCAGATTTAAATAGCATAAAAGTTTCTACTTATTTGAAATATTCAGTTTTACTATTATGCAAATTTGCTGTTGACTCCAAATAATGTTAAAGCTTAAGTACCTGTTTAAGAATCAAGGCATGCCTAGTCAGCAGTCCGGAGCTTTTATTCCAGTAAATCATGGCAGTGGAAAGTGCTTGTCAGCTTAATGATTTTGAGTACAAAAAAAACAACCCTGTCTTTTTTGAAGAGGCTGGCAACCCACCAATCTAATAAAAAAATATATATATAAACTGAGAAAAACACAGAAGTAGCACTGCAATCATGTTGTTAGGAGTCCCTAGATATTAGACAAATCATGTGAGATAGATACATTCAAGTGGACAAGTGCTCCTAACTCCAAATCAGAGCAGAGCCTACCTTTTCTTAATTTGCACTGATTCTTATTTCACATTTGAAAAATGTGGTAGACCTCAGTAGGTTTGGGTCTTTCTTCACAATCAGACATTCTCAGGGCTGTGGTAACATACCAAAAAAAAAAAAAAAAAAAAAAAAAGGATCCATGAATTTTGCACATCCTTATCACACAGGTAAATGCTATGGAAATCACACTGTAATGTATCTGAACTCATGTCTGAAATCAGAAAACACCGATCCACTCTTAAATTCTACAGATCACAGCAAATTTCATATTTTGATAAGGGTTCTACTATAACTAATCTCTCTCTATATAACTATAACTAATATATGGCTCAATCTGCTACTTAATCTAGAACTCTAGACCAATTATGTCTGAGTTCATGTATAGATTATGCAATAAGCTTGCTTAATGGATCAATACTATTTTGCCTGTGATCAGTTTCAGTTAACTACATGGCCAATTATTGTATTCATTCATATGTTCATACTGAGTTGAGTGGAAATCACTCCCTCTCTCACTCTCTCGCTCTCTCTCACAGACAGACAATCATGTGTTAATCAGCCACAGGAGATTGCCTCGAGACCTAAGCTCAGATGACTTGTCTTTCCTCATAATTCTCAATAAATATTCCTATCATTGACCAATTCTAGGCAGAAAGTTTGCATTTGACTCGAGGTTGCATCTTGTAATTCCCAACCTCCAGTTTGGTAATAGAGTAAAAGAAAATACCCCCTCAAATTGGGGCAATCTTCACAACTACGAGTTCCTTCCCTGTTTACAACATGGCTGCTCCCAGCATCAGAGGTATTCAGAGTAACACTTCTTATCTTTAAATGTTATGCTGTATATATAAGTATTTGCTTTAGAATAATCAACATACAGACATATTCACTTGTTAAATCTAAAACATTGACTCTACTGTTTGCTGTCTGAGGAGGAAAATATACATTAAATAAAGCTAGCCACATTTAGCTGGTTAGCTTGTTTCCAGAAAATAGTCATATGCAAATAGAATATTCATGAATACCTGGGTTTTGTATTCTCTAAATGTCCTCCAGCCCACAATGTGACATTGTGGTATTGTTTAATTGTAATTGATGACTGTTAAACTAAACAATGTAGTTACAAGATTGATGAAAATAAACCAAGGGTCCTGGGAGTTTGAGGGCTTTTTAACAAAATTATTACCTTTGGTGGCATGTTTACAACAAACAAATCACATGTATACAATCTTAGAATTCTAAATGAGAGTGTTTCCATTTCATTGAGCTAAGAAACCTTACTGTCCGAAGAACCTTGATTATCCCCCTTTAAACTAATGACACAATATTAGCTTAAGCATTTTAATGCTAAGTAATATAGCATTTATATAACTTTGGGTGTGTGTGTGGGGGGGGGGGGGGGTGCACGGGGCTTAGTGGTTAGCCAGTTTGCCTCACACCCTGTGCCTCTGCCCTGTGTGCCTTGGGGGTTTCCTCCAGGTACTCTGGTTTCCTCCCACAGTCCAAAGACATGTGTTGTATGTTGACTGGCATTTCCAATGTGTCTGTAGTGTGGGAATATGTGTGTGATTGTGCCATGCAATGGGTTGGCACCCTGCCCTGTGCCCCGAGTTCCCTGGGATAGGCTCAAGGCTCTCCTGTGACCCTGTGTAGGATAATCAGTACGGAAAATGGATGGATAACTTTGGGCGTGTTTTATAAACCTAAAAAAATGGACAAAAACTCTTTTTTTTTAACGTTTTAAAATTTTAACATGGCTCTAATTGTTGAAGATAGTGAGGAAAGCAGAATTGATAAATCCCTCTAGACTCTAGTGTTGGTTGTCAAAGTCCTTACTGCTGCAGTCTTGGGCATTCTTGAATCATATTCCCCCTATGTGCAGGTATATATAGTATAGAAATCATGGTGCTTCAGTCTGACAGGGCTGGAATCTGAAGGAACACTTTACCCTCTTGAATCTTCACTGCCCTGAAACCCATTGCACATATCAATTGTTGATGTGCACTTATGGATTTGAGTAAACAACTCCAACACTGACTCTTTGTCATTTTGTCATTCCAAGATCAACCTCTATAGCTAGGTTCAGACATTAATTGCCTTTTTGAGCTGTGTAAATTGCAGTGATTTCACTGTTTCCACTTCAATCCCCTCTATACTTGTATTGTTGTGAAGAAGTGAGGGGCAAAGTCCTTTCAGGAGCTTTTCATTAAAGCTGGGATCCAGACAACAAGCTCAAGTGCTGCTGTGATACTATGGGAAAAGTGTGTCTGAGACCAGATCGTAGCAGCTCAGCGAGGCCTGCTGACCAGCTGCCTGTGATCACGTGAATAGTCTGAATTCTCCTGGAGCATGTAAGAGTACATGTGATTAAGAAGTGTAGTGGAAACGCTCTGAGTCATTCTCAGTGGGAAGGGTCAGCTGACAGGGATTTGGAGTATGAGGCACCAGGCAAGATGGTCAGCTGAGGAGCCATACATCACAGAGGAGTGAAGACAGATCACTTGTTAGTGTCTGTGCATATGTGTGTGTGACTAAGTAAAGCCTAATCATTCCAGTGCAATTAAAAAGAGAATACTTAAAATAAATAAATAAATAAATAAATAAAAACATTCCAGTGTTTTAATGAGACATGTGAATGGAAATTGCACTGAAATTGCACTGAAAGCTCAGACCAGGGTAGCCTGGATGTTATAGTTTTCTTTCCACATGCCCAATTCTCAAGAATATACAGTAGTTGAGGTTATTTAATAGCGAATGCAACACAGATAAATGATTCATTTCCACAGTGTCTAGATACCATGCATCAAAAAACCAGCCATTACAGTAGCAACAACAGCTTCCCTCCAGAGCCCCATTCAGGCTAGTAATTATTAATAATAAAATGTTATGATTAAAGATTTAAAGGCTGGCTAACTGAATCAGATGTAATGTAATGTGGTGGACATGGTGGAACCAGTATGCTTCTACAGACAGGAAATGTGCATCCTTTGGCTCACTCTCTCACTTTTTTTGTCAGAACTGAGCCACTTGTTACATTGACAAGGGAGGTCTGTGCTGGAGCCGGCATTAAGGAGTAAGTAAGAGGATTAAGATGATGGATGTTTCTGGCATGCTTACGAAGTTGAAAATGGTCAAAAGGGTAAAAGCCAGAAGCCTTGTTAAAAAAAAAAAAAATCTACTACTGTTTAGCAAGTATACATGCAAGCATGCAGACTCACACACAGGGTTATTGTAATTCACTACAGGAATAAATGGGCAGATATGGAGAAATATTGTAGGGAGTGTTTTTATCTGATTTTAAAATTCTGTAGCTTTCTTAGACATTTTGATGTTTTTGATGCTCAGACTTGCACACCTGGGTAGAATTCATAGAAAAATAATTTTTTATCCCGTTGATTTGAGCATGTTTTAACATTTAGTGAGCAGTTTATGGGCAGGTAGGTATTCCCCCTGCCCGTGCATGCAGGATTTCCCCTTACAAATTAAGAATATATAAAATTATGTCAACACTATACAGTACTTTGAAATGGAAGGGACAGTGCACCGCGACATACAAATTAGAGGGTGCATCCTCCGCGTGATTGTATTATTTTGCCCGTTATTTTGTGTACCAAGACCTATTTTTCAACAGTCGTGTTGTGTGACAAGGAGAAATGGAGTGAGAAAACAAATCTAACTAACCCTGAAACACCTGCACACAGAGACAGCAGAACACTACACATCTGCACGGTCAGTGCTCACCTATCCTTACGATAGGCCTCCTCTATTATAACTGCACACCTCAATTACAAGGCAATGTCAGTGTCTATCGATTAGCACACTGCTGAATGTCATATGGCATTAAATTTAATCAATTGTGTTGTTAATAATATGGATGAGACCAATATACTGTACATCACATGCATATTCAAATATTCAAATTTTGATCTACAAAAAGCCACCAACCTTCTCTTCCTTATACACTTATAAGGTAAGCAATAAATGATGCAGGTGTGAAAGGCCACATACATTCAGAAGGTACTATTTATACACACTACATGGCCAAAAGCTTGTGGACACCTGACCAACACATTCATATGTGCTTCTGAACATCCCGTTCCAAATCTAGTCTCCCTTTGCTGTTATAATAACCTCCACTCTTCTGGGAAGCCTTTCCACTAGATTTTGGAGCATGGTTGTGGGGATTTGCCCAATCAGCCACAAGATCATTAGTGAGGTCAGGCACTGATGGAGGAGGAGGAGGCCTGGTACGCAGTCAGCATTCCAATTGATCGCAAAAGTGATAAAGAGCTCTGTGCATGCCACTCACGTTCTTCCACAAAATTCCATTCGTGCAAAAAAACTTCATAGCTCTGTCTCCCCTCTGTGGTTATGTTGGGTATTTGTCAGAAGGCTGTACAGTACATTACCAACCTAAAAAACAGTAGGGAGATTTACCAATCTTGATATATACCAAGAAAAAAACAGTTCTACTTGCTTACTTAAAAGACCTAAAAGTCTGGAACAAAGGCAAGTAGAATTTTTATTTTATTTTTATTATTTATTTATTTATTTTCCCTAAAAAGGATGGTTTCCTTTTGAACTAGTGGATTATTCCTGTTTGCTTGTTTCCAGGTTCTCATGACCATGACCACACATGGGTATCCAATGCCACACTCATGATTTTTCCTATTCCTGTTTTATTGAGGAGCTGGAGAAGTGGATTCAAAGGTGTTAAGTATAGTAGTCTAATCCTTGCTAATCTTATTACTGCTATTGTTAAAACCTGCACTATCAGATAGAATGTTTTGTAATTCTAGTATTTGAATAATTACTAATCTCTTCACAGCTGACTGTTGCTGAACAAAACATGTGGCCTGGTTGAGTTTCCATGTATATTCATAGCAAGTCAATAAACCTATGACTTGTATGAATTCTTGAAGCTTTATAAACATTCCCTCTTGTGTATTTCAGTGTTGTGAGCTGTTTGTTCTCTGATGGAGATGGATGATTGACATGATCAAATTGTTAGGGACCTAAACATCTGTCACAGGCACTTGGAGAGCCTTATCCTATCTGCAGCATAATATGGTTAGTGATGTCTGACTGGCTCTTCATCACTTCTGGAGCTATGCTGGTGGAGCAAGGAGTGAAGCAAGCAGCAGATATGGCTTCAGTGCCTGCTGGGAAATAAAAGGTAAGCTCCTTCACTGCATTTCAGGGACAGTAACAGAAGCGGGTAGACGATTCAGCTGATCAGTCCTATGGAGGAGGAAGAGGGAGTGCTATTACTAGAGGAGCTGGCAGATGGCATGGGCCAAATGCAAGAGTAGTTAGTGGTAATGCAACAGCATAGGGCCACCTTGCCCTGATGTTCTATCAAGGGCTGCATCTCATCCTATGAACTTGAGGCCTACTTCGGTGAGGAGTGCTGATAGATCCTCCTCAATGTACCAATGTCAAGAATCTAAGTATTTTTTTTAAAAATGACAGTCAATTCACATGCATAAAATATGTGATGCAAGTGGTGAACAAACATGACTTGGTTGTAGATCCATTTTGCCATCCCAACTGCTGAGGAGCACAGGCAATATATATATATATATATATATATATATATATATATATATATATAATGGAATATCAGTTCAAAGTCATTCCCTTTGGGTTAACTTTAGCACCCAGGTTGTTCAGAAAATGTGTGTGAGTTGCCCTAGAGCCCCTGCTAGGCTTGTGCACAACTGATTGCTGTGTGAACAGTCCCAACAGCAAGGGACAAGCCAGATGGAGCTATTATTCTTACAGTTGGAAGCTTTGTGATTGAAAGTCAGTTAGGAGAAGATTTCCCTACACCTGTATATACAGTACTGTGCGATCCATAGGCATAAAGCTCGACTAGTGGGCCATAGAAACCTTTTTGACAGAAGATCACAGATGTCTTTATCACAAATGCATTCTGAAAATTATGAGTGGCCACACACTGCCCATATACTGTATAGACTTTCCTCATCTGGCAGGTTGTTGACAGCAGCAACCCCAGTGATAAATTTGGGAACGCTGCACCTCAGACTATTTCAGTATTGGCTCAATGAATCAAAAACTGAATGTCAACTGAATGTTGCTTTACCAAAACTCATGTGCTCTTTGAGTGTGAGTTATCCTTAATTCACATAGTATTAAGACTCTGCATGATTGGTATTTTAAATAGAGAGTAGTATCGGAATGTTGATTGTTTCTTATCCTAAAATAAAGAACAATATCAGCACTTGAGTTGAATTTCATCTTTGAGTGATTTTTGTCCTCAGTAGGAAGTTGTATTAACACTTTGCTTCTCATCCTCAATAAAGTATGGTACTGACACCATTTTTGAGTGCTCTGCTATTCTCTGGTGAAGTGTACCATCAGGACGTTATAATCCCTTGTGACTTTAATATATGTCCGTCACTAGTTGTGAAAAAAAGGTATGTCTTGAAGGTAAGGTATAAGAACGGATTGGTTACATATGTAACTGTGCTTCTAAGGCCACCAGGGCACTTGGGGCACTCAGGATGACAAGAATGGCTAGAGGATGAGGATGAAGTAGTGGGGACCATATATAAGCTACTCACATGGGGTCACAAGATCTTGGTATTCAGCAAGGAAACGAGCAAACAGGAATACTCCACTAGTTCCAGTGGAATGTTCCCTGGAGGTTGTCCGCTCAGTCATAGGACCACCGTTACTCAAATAAGACTTTGGTTTCCCTTGTAGTCAGGTTCTTTAATACATTATAAATTATAATACAGTATAATAATACAGTATAAATACATGCATTTCCACCACTGTTTTTGATGTCTCCATGACTAAACAATTGAATGCCAGCAGAATTCAACTGGCTACTACTGCAATGCAATTATGGCAAGAAAAGTTCTTTTCAATTTTTGGATTATTCATTGTCACACAGCTCCTCAAAACAAAAATGTTTTTCTGTACTTGATGTACCTTGAACTGCTTTGAGCAACAACACATCAAAAAAAAAAAAAAAAAAAAAAAAAAAAAAAAAAATACAAGCAGGAATGACACGAGGATGACAAACACACCTGTTTTCCCAAATCAACACAAAAGGCGTCAACTATTTAAAAAGTATTTATTGTGCTGCGAAGAAACAAACAAAATAATACAAGAAATTGAAAAGATCTGCTGTGCTACAGGAATTCTGAGTCAAATCTTCATCTACCCTCTTTAGAAATCTGCAATATCATTACCAATATCAACAATTCTTTTTTTTTTTTTGTTGTTTTTTTTTGTTTTGTTTTACATGAGCATACAACACCAGTAGTATACAAAGTTTAAAAAAAAAAAAAAAAAAAAAAGGCTCTATGTGTGTTTTCTGTGGACAGACTGAGTAGGAAGGAAGAGATCAGGACAGAAATGTCTCCAAATTTATTCAGCTTACTTAGTGGAACACAGGACCAGGCCTGCCTGCTTTTCCCAAATGGAAAGAGCAGTGTTCCAGGAGAAGAATAAAATGGGAAGAGGGGGGAAAACAGCCTAACAGTGGAGGATAAATTGTGTCCTGTATCATCAAATCTAACCATTTTTAAAACCTTCTTTGAGAGACCAAGACAACACCAAAACTGTTGCACGAGTTCAGCTGTGTCTTTAATTCAAATTCCTATATGCTCAATTGCTCTGCTTGTAAATAAATTACTAAGGTATTTAAAACAATAAATTAAATCTTTTAATTTTTACCTCTTTCCAACCTTTTTTGTCTTTTTTTTATTTGTTTTGGCGAGTGACACTCAAGTATTTACAACAATACTTGAAGGATGCACTGAAATGTTTTTTTTTTTTTTTTTTTTTTTTTTTTTTTTAAATAAAAATAAAGATCCTGCGAGACCCTTTGAACAGGCAGAACTGCTGGAAGAGGAATCAGTCAATGGTTCTCTTTAGTCATTAGATCCCAGTGGCCACACCCCAAACTCAATATGTCTGCACTAAAACAGATGCCCAATTTGAAATGATAGGTAGTAGTAGAGTAGCCAAAACCTGTTCAGGAGCACTTAATAGTAAATGTTGCTTTGTAACAGGCAGTGTTGAATTTGAACATGAGTTGCATATTGACTCATACTGATGAATAATGCATTCATCAATTTGAATACATCTCACTAAAAAATTGTCATATCAGGTTGGAATTCAGCTTTGTGGTTTTAGTCTACAAAACAAATGCTTATGTCGCTCTGTACCACTGCTTGTTTATCTCGAGTCTCTTCACTGGCCGTGACTGAGAGTCAGAACGTTCAATAAGCTGCATTGTTTACACAGTGGAGAGAAGCTGTGTGATTTGACTAGAGGGAAGCTGGTCTATATCCGTCTCTCTGTCTACTCTCTGAAGATAAAGAGTAAATATTCCCATTTTATTCACTCAGTTCCTCATCACAGTACACCACATACCACCTGTACACATATAACCACATGCTTCCATAAAATTTGAAAGCTAGTGTGTGTGTTTATATATATATATATATATATATATATATATATATATATATATATATATATATATATATATATATATATATATATATATATATATATATATATATACGACACATGACAAACTGCTCATTGTTGCAAAGGGTCCCGCAAGGTTTTAAGAACATAAAAGGGCAACTTTTTCTATGAAAAGCATTTGTTAGGAAAAAAAAAAGAAAAACCCAGAGGTTACTCGTTAAACTATATAAAAGTGCCAAAAGTATAGTTCTACAAACATTATCAGACAAGATATTTTAGACTAAACCAACAAGAACTAGCCCTAGAGCCCTGCCCCTCCCCCTCTTTTCAACAGCTTATGGTTCAATCCTGACTGGCGCCCAACTCATGATACCCCAACCGCATAGGGTACAAACCATTGGCTTTGCACCCTGTCTAGTGTCTAACAAGGGGCCTTGTTTGGGATTTAACTTGTTTGCCGAGGTTCCAATAGTTCTGATGCCTGCAGGGGCATGTGACTGAGAAAACAATGGAGCCGCAAAGCCAACAACTCACACTATCAGTTCAAAACAATTAGCAAGGAAAGGAGCAAAGAGACATGATCTGCAGTCCAAAACTGTTTTCAACATGCCCTTGTTGACTTGCACTTACCTACATCAGATGTGGTATATGAGTGTCCACTTGTAGCACAAGGGTTGGAGGGAATAACAAGAAGTAATATCATATAATTAAAAAGCACCTGTCCTTGTCAGGGAGCACAGTGCTGTTTAAGCTATTTACATAGTCATAATAGCTTGCCAAGTAGTAGTGGAGTAAAGTATTATAATTATGCACATTGTCATGTATAGATGGATTATCTGGCTACCATAATAGCCCATTTAATGACTGCTGATAAAATATAATGTCCTAATTCCTTACATTCCAGACTGCCAGGGTTTCCTTTGGAACTAGTGGAGCATTTCCATGTGCTTGTTTACTTGCCAAGTACCAACAGCAAAGTCAACAATGACTGTGACCCCACTTGCGTAGCCAAAAAAAAAAAAAAAAGAATGTCCTGCTATGTCATCTTTCTCATTTTCATCTGGAGGACTCGAGGAAATGGACTTGTTATTGTTAAATCTGCACCATCAAATGAGTGTGTATTACTGCACAACTTGGGTGACAGTAATTGTAGTGGTTGAATTTTTAGTATACCAAAAAGTCAAGCATGGTAGTTTGTTCTGCCAGGTCCTGATGGTATTAGAATTATGGGCAATGATCAGTACCCAAATTGTTTGGAATTTTAGCATATTCCACAACCACTGACAAAGCCTAACTGCAAAATCATGCCAATAGCAATGCATGCAATAGCAAGTTCATAGTCTATGTCTATGTGAATACTGCTGACCATTCTTTACCTTTATAGAAAATGAACAACAAACACAGCTGCTGATAGAATGACAAGGTAAGTTCCTTTGCTGTGTTGTTGCAGCAAGAACAGAAACAGGCAGAAGGCTTGTTTTCTTAGACCCCTAGAACCAGCAGATGCAGATATAGTGTGATTCAGCTTTTTAACTGAATGTATACATTATGCATACATTATTGGTCAGAATCGCATACATTATTGGTCAGAATGTGGCTGAATCCAGCAGAAATGTTCATTGGCACCACAGCATATTAATAATCCTATCAATCTATCTGCTCAAGACAGGTTAGCTCATTGGTTAAAGGAAGGAATTGCATATGCATATTCAAAAGCAGGCCAAGAAGCGACAAGTGCCATGTTTAGACAATTATGAAGCAGTGGCATGGTGCTCACTATACACCTTGCCAGATTTTGCTGTTGAGCCTACTGTCAATAAAGAACACTATCAGCACCTCAGCAAGTAAGCAAGTACATCCTGGCAGTCCTGCATTTATTCATAGCATTTATTTCCTGCATTTATTCATATTCACCCTTACATATTTAAAATTTTGTTCCCCAGCTCTTTAAGATGGGCAAATCAATGAGGGCCTGTTTAAAACAGTATTGGATTGGGTCAGCTGAGGACCACTCCGTTCAAAACAAAACAAAACAAAAAAACAATGCAAAACAAAACAGAAGGAAGGAAGATAGAAAAGCCATTGGAAAACAAAACGACAAAACAGGAAACAACAAATAGAATGAGATGTTTGACTTTTTCTTTCTGCCTTTTTTCTCTGTGGGTCCGTCTTTCGACTTACTATCATACAAGCTAGGCAATGGAATGCCTGTCGTGATCAGATTTCTGTAGCTAGAAATCTCTCTTTTTTTAAAACTCAGTCATAAATACATTCAGTAAGAAAAATGAAACAGAGAACTTTACAGGTGATGCAGAATCAATGTGCGCATGCATGTGCGTTTGTGTGCACACACGTACACACATGCTAACACAAACATACACACACATATATACTCTCACAATATCTCATGTCTACTCATTATAGCGTTAATATGTACATAAAACGTTCCTATAAGGTGTGTAGGATTTTGAAGCCAATTTGGAAGCAGAGTTTTTTTTTTTTTTTCTTTCAAGCAAGGATTAACAAAATGTGCTTCAACAGCATTTCAAAGCTTCCAGAGAAGGAAGCTGTTTCATAATCTGTAAGAAACAATGGAAATTAATTAGAGAGCATTTTTGGCATCAAACAAAAGTCCTCTAGCAAAAGTCTTTTCATCGTAATGTTTGATTGTGTTTCCTTGCATGTTTCCCAGGGATATGATTGATACTACAGCTCAACCTGTTGAAATCAAGGCCTACAGAATCAAAGCAAAAAAGCAGCACTTGTATCACAGACTCATCAAACCAGTATAACTACCTCTTATATTTATCCCATGTAACAACCCTTTATTCTCCCTTTTTCACAATAGATATTGTTGCTGGGAGTGTGAGAAAGCATCTATTTGCTCTGTCATAGAATAAAAAAAAAAAAGACCGTAATGTGAAAGGGGAAAAAAGCTTATAATTGTAAGCAGAGAGACCAATACCAGTCCACCTAAGCAGGAACATCTAATTTCCACTGAGTTGCTTTCTCAGTTGTCCTCCATTCCTCTTTTAAAGGGGCTAAAATGAGTTGAGCCCTGTCACTGTAAGAAGAGTGTCCTAGCCGGTCTGCTCTCTCATTCTTTTTCACCTTCTCCGTGTCTCTTTCTCTTCTCACGTTTTGCCACATAGTCCAGTATCTTCTCTACCATGTAGACTCATCTCTCGCAGAGAAGCTTTGGTTCAACATTCACACCAAGCACTTGATTCGAGTCTCTCTCTCTTTTTTTTTTCTTCTTCAAAAACTTTTCAAATAGCTTTTTTTCTGTGTAAAAAAAACAAAAACAAAACAGGAATGCACAAAAAATATCACTTTTGAAAACACCCCAGTCTGCCCTAATCCCAAATATGTATGTTTGAGCTCATTAACCTCCAACCACAGACACACACACACACACACACACACACACATTCTCACTATAACACACACAAAAATATCCCAGGAAATGCATTCAGCACCTCCCATTCAAATAAATACACTCCTGCAGTGACTGACTTAGCAACATGATCACGTCCTGATGAGACCCTTAGTCGTCTGCGTGCGTTTTGGAGTGGCGTTTGATTAATGTGGGTATTATGATTATTGTGTTTTACCAGGATCTCAACTCTGTTCTCTGTTTGGTTGCACTGTCCATCACTGGATTTTCTTAGCCATGATAATAGCTTTTTAATTATAGTTCTCTGTTAATGTGCTCTCTAGTCTTGGCAGCTGACCCCAGTCTCTCTGTCTCTCTCTAAATCTCTTTCACTCATCGCAGGCTGCTCTCGCTCACGCAGTCTGGTAGAAGTTGTCTGCCTCCAGGTTGTTATGTTTCTGCATGCTGTAATAACCACTGTAGCGTGAATCGGGGTCGGCGATGCGCAGCATGCGTTGGGAGCTGTCCACCTGTACCTTTGTCCCTTTCTGGCAGTCAACGTACACCAGCTGGTTATTCAGACACGTGGGCTATACCAAGAACACAAACAGACACAAAAACAACGAGGTTTCTCACAAGTACATACAAACATCCTGTTTACAACCATTTCTTAAATTGAACAGTTAAATAATTGCATACTCCTATACTATGTAATAATAAACAGATATGCCTATAGAGGCACTATATGTCTCAGAGATGGACACATCGCTCTCCAGGCACCAAGGACAAGCAGACATATCAGTTTTTCATTCACAGTTGCCCAGCAGACAGGCAGGTTCACTAGGCTGTTGGTATAATAATCACCAGTGTTTTTAATTTTTTTTTTATTTCACATGTTCAACAACTAGAGAAAGAAAACTAACTCTATTCCTTATTGACTTTTGTAAAGAAAACATTTTAATTTGATAAAGATAAAACATAACACGCTGTGACTTGTTCATATATCTTCTCAGTAGCACAAAGTAGTACGTAAATGCTTTGCCGTGCATCCGAATGCAACCTGCTGCACTATGCACGTGAACCATGGTAGAAACTCTTTTCACTATCCGTATTAATTATCATGAAGAGATGCTGGGCAGTTTTTCCAGAATCAGGAATACACTTCAGAATGTAGAAACAGCATCCAAGCTAGGCAGTTGTGGCTCAATGGTTAAGGCTCTGGGTTACTGATCAGGAAGGTTGGGGGTTCAAGCACTGTTGGGCCCTTGAGCAAGGCCCCTAATCCTCTCTGCTCCAGGAGTACTGTATCATGGCTGACCCTGTGCTCTGACCCCAACTTCCTAACAAGCTGGGATATGTGAAGAAAAGAATTTCACTGTGCTGTAATGTATATGTGACAAATAAAGGGTTCTTCTTCAAAATACAGATTATGGGAAAAAAAATTAATTCAGGAAAGAATATGGGATTCAAGAACTGGCTAATTTTCCATAGTCACTGTGTACAAAATTAGTCTGTCATACCTTTGATTTAAATAATGCTGCGTTTTAGCCTAGTTAATTTAGTTTCTGGGTAAACATTACATGAGATTGGACGGCACACTGGATATCTCACTCACTTGCCCGGTAGGCTAGCTAACAGATTTATGATTTGTTCACCCCTGTGTCTTCTAGTACTTTATTCTTGCACTCCTACCTTAGAGGGTGTGTGGTAGCAAGGTACATGCATCCACTGCTTCCTCTGGTTGACTAGCAGCAGAGTGGTGATAGTGAGCACCATCATGAGGATGGGCAACGCTACCCAGGCCCAATGAAGGCTGGCATCCTCACTGGGCATCGGTGTCTTCCCATCTAGATACGGCATTTGCAGGCTGCCAAAGTCACCTGCTACAAGCACACGCCGATTAGCATGCTTAAAGCTAGACACAAATATGCTCTCATCATACCCATTAATGTTTGAAATAAATGTACATCACAGGATGTAAGCAAACAACTTTCAAAATTTGAAAACAACATATTTTATGCCAAAAAAGGTTTTTTGGTATCCTATTGGTTTGAAGTGATTATAAAATGTCCTAATTTATTACAACTCATTTAATTAATCACACCAAGTTAATAATCAAGTATACATATATGAATAGAATTGCTAAAAAAAAACAACCCACATGTTTTTATGCAAAAATACATGAGTTGTACACTATAGCTTCACGCATTTAGTCAACCTCTTTTGTTCTACACTATATGTGACCATAACGCCCCAATTTGTCCTTGCACATCCCATTCCAAAATCATGGGCATTAATATGGACTTAGTCCCCCCTTTGATACTATAATAACCTCCACTCTTCTGTGGAGGCTTGCTTTGTACACAGGGGCATTGTCACGCTGGAACAGGTATAGGGTACACACGTTAGTTCCAGTGTAGGGAAATCTTAATGCTACAGCATAAAAAGACATTCTAGACAATCATGTGCTTCCAACTTCGTGGCTACAGTTTGGGGAAGGCCCACATACAGTAAGGGTATGATGGTCAGGTGTCCACATACTTTTGGCTATGCTAATAGGCTTATTAATGTACATTATCACTTAAAGAGTATGTTTATTTTTTTTGAAAGTTAATGCTGCTTTCAAATTTGTAACGTATATCTACTAAGATTCACTTAAACACCCAGTATGGCCTCAGTGCAGGATGTTATTTAAGATGCAATCAGATAAAATGCTCTTCAATATATTTTCATCTTAAATAATAAGATAAATTCTGATTAAGGAGGTCCTTCAAATAATACAGTAGGCAATGCACTTCTAATGCATGTTAGTCATAAATCACCATCGTCTTTCAAGTGGAGAAATTTTGCAAAAAATGCAAACACTGTTGACATTTGCATCACCTTAGTATAAGGCACACTTTGGTCATCAAGTCTGCTACATAAATAATGAAAAAATGAAAAAAAAAAACTGTAGCAGACTGCCACAAATATGTAAGGACAATTCCTTCATAATGAGGGTAAAATGTGTTTTGAACTCTGACCTCTAAACTGGGGCATGATGTCGTTCTCACTGTGAGTAGGCCAAGCAGGTCGATGTTTCAGTCTGTCTCCATGCTGGTCTGTCTTCTCTATGGGCACGTTAGTGGGGACAATCTCTGTAATGGAAATGCACTTTGTTTCATATCCAGTTTTCAAAACCGTACTATCCAAGTACAAATTTCTTCAGCTCTTATGTATACTCTGCTACCTAACTAACTGTTTATACATAATAATGAAATATTTCTGCACGTTACAATAAAATGTGATAATGCTATATCAGTGAAGTACATGTTCAGTGTCAGATGGACTATCAGAAAGCGAGAAAGAGAAGCACGATGTAATGAGTGCTTTTCATGAAATGGCTTGAAGTAGACCAGTGTGGCAGAAAGGTCACAAACACATTAATAGCTCTGTTTCAGTGATCCAGTCCAGCCGTATTTCTAATGCTTTTAAATTCTTCACCAAATCAAATCCACGTTCACTAAAGCCTGACTCAATTAGAGTAAACAGTTCTTCATGAAAGATGGAGAGAGAGACAACAAGAAAAACTGAGAGTTGTGTGAATGACAAATGAAAGATTGCAGCTACAGGGCATCAAGTCATCCATGGCTTAGTCTCAGCCTCAGACACGCACCGTTTTTTATCAGTCTGAATGGGAGACAAACTTTTCATCATCCTGACAACAACGGCGTGAGATATAGTCACTGGATTGGAAAAAGTTTGTGAGAGTCTCAGAATCCAAGTAGCTCAGTCACAGATTCTCTGGCTGACTGGCTTGCGAGACTAAGCCTTAGTAAACAATCCCGTTCTCCTATATGTCTTTTTGAGTCTTTTTTCAGTGTCAGTAAAATGTCCTTGTCCTGTAAAAATAGGCTACACCTGGCCAAGTTAAGTGACAAAAACTACCAGTGTCACTGTCTGCCTTATGCTTAAACGTTTTAGACACTCCAGCAAATCTGAATTAAGAGCTATGTGCCCACATTTTGACTGTTTTGCAGTGACAATATAATAGTACACAGCAAACTCTGCACCCGATAAATATGCGAAGTGCAATGGGACTTAAAGATAGTATTCTTTTAATTCGATTTTACTTTATTTCTACCCTCAATTCTGCATGTCCATAACATGGCATTCCTGGGATAATTGAGGTATAAGGGCTTTACTCAAAGACCAAACAGTCTAGCAGTGCTGGGATTGAACCCACAACCTACTCCCGACTTTCACAGAACCTAAACCACTGGGTTAACTCCAGCCTAAGATGGATGCATCTAAGTATGAAACACATTTGTCTATAAAGTGCATATGACTGTCCATACTGGTCTCTGGTATCATAAAGCTTTTGATGAGAGGTAGCTGACCTGGGCACAAGGGACAGCAGCTGCCCTCCACTGTGATTGGCTGGTGGCAGGGGAGGGCAGGGCAACTGACTGTGGAGCAAAGCGTCTGGCCCTGCAAGCAGTAGCAATGTGTGCAGCTGTCAATGTCCCAGCGCTCCTCATCCACATATGTTTTCCCGTTGAAGTGGCACACAGCTCTCGGTGTGGCATCTACCAGCAAGAAACAGATGTTAAGAACTCCCACGTATGATCGGCCTGAAGCCAACTAACGTCACAGCTCTATTTGCTCTACAGTGTTAATACTTCCAAACAGTCATGAAAGCATCTGGTGTAAGATACAAAGCTTGGCATATTTGATTAGTACCTAGGCAATAGGGGCAGCATTGGCCCTTGCGCAGGACAGGCCGGGCACAGTTGACCGGAGGGCAGGACTCTGAGAAACAGCTGATGATGCCATCCACACACACACAGCTGGAGCAAACGTTTGGCTTCCAGGACTCGGCTGCCAGAAAGATGTCCCCCTCCTCGTTGCGGCAGTAGCTGGGCATGCTGTTGTTGCTGGGGGCCGGCGGAGTGAGCGGCTCGTCTGGAAAACAACAACAGCGATGATGTAGAAAAAAAAAATTGTTTATAAAAACACAAATCAGTGACCTTTAGGTAAATTATCTGCACTGTGTAAAGCATAAATCATAAATAACATGGTTTTAAACAAATATGAAATATGGCACAATTATACAGAGATCAGCCTCTGAACCCACTGAGCCATAGCCAGAAAGATGCACATATTGAGTGACCTTTAAGAAGCCTTTAAATGCTCATTCCAGCAGCTTCTCATTCCTGTTTACTGATAAGCATGCTGTATCTGCTTTTGCAGCTCCTTTGCAGATATAGAGCTTATCTCCCATTAAAGTACACAGTTCCTATCTTATTTTTATATCTTATGTTTATGAAAGATCATTTACTGGATTACAAGGTGTAATTAGAAAAACCACCAGGACATGGACAAGATAAACACACAGCAGTTCAGATCTGAGATTTATTGTGTCACCCAGCGAGGACAAATGTTCATGTAATGACCAACACATAACAACCTTTTCCCTCTTCTAACTTAAATGTGTTTTGCTAAATTATACTTTGATCTACAAATGTGACTGAAAATGATAATGGCTTAAATGATCACAATTGTTTTGCTCAAAAGAGAATTCATGAATATTTATCATAATTATTCAGCCAATTTAGGAACAAAATATTATTTGCATATTATTGAGAAAAAAAACCCCAGCCTGCTCTTCTGCATTGTGCGTGATAATACTATATTCATTCATATCCATGAATAGAAATAAGACTCCTCACTTACTTAATGGATTATTAATACTTTTAGATTACACTCTAAATAAGTACATTAATAATTAGATAATAATTAAACAAACAAATGTGTCATGATTTAACACACCAGTCACAAAAAACAAAACAAAAAAAAAAAAAACACATAACATCAGCTAATTAGTTCCCTTCTGATAAATAACATATGATTAATAGTACATCACTAAAGGCAACCCATGTTGGCATGCTGATGAATGTAAGCCTGCCTCTGCCTCTCAGCTTGCCACCTAGATGAGTGCAATAACACTAAAGAACATGTAAATGTTGTTAGCACACATGTGAACATGTTTCCTAAACAAAACCACGACCCTTCATCATTCAGTTCCCTTATGTCGCTCACGCTCCACCTGCCTTCATGCCTCTGATTCAAGCACATCAATATTCATGAGCCCTTGGTGAGTGCATCAGCCTTCCTGCGGATCTTTATTCTCCCGTTCCAGCTGGAGAGCACTGGCTTATCTCACCACAAGGAACGATGTTGAACAGAGTGGCCAGATTGGAGGAAATTAATCTGTTTGTGCGTTTTCCAGCTCCTCTCCAGCAAGCTGCTGTATTATCACACTGCATCGTGCTGAAACATCTGTAAGCCTGCCATGTACCACTTCCTCCAAGTAGTATTCATAAGTACTTCACTTATGCATTATGCACACTCATCTTTTTCACAATCTATTTTTTCAAACCATGGCTTACTGTGTGACATCACTGCAGCTGTCAACAAGCCAGCTTAAAATAATGTGTTGCTGTTTGACCACTCAAAAACGCAATATTTATCTCTGTCCTCACAAAAATACATGAAGCTGGAGATTGATATAAAAACCCTGCTAGCTTTAATAATGAAATAGGACAGGACAGGAGCGGGGGTTGTGGAAAATCTCACCTGGGCAGTGTGGGCAGCAGGAGTCCTGTGTTCTGATTGGGCTCTGGCAGAGCAGAGGAGGACACACCTCGGTCTCGCACAGCACGCGGCCGCTGTGGCAGGTGCACTGTGTACATGAGTCAATGTTCCACGTCTCTCCTTCCACAAAGTATTCTCCACCCGGGGCGAGACACACAGACGCCTCGCTCAACTCTGGCCTGCGAGAGCCAGACTCATCTAGACAAGAGACAATGCATTTTAGCACATTTCAAAGAATTATTTCCAGACACCCAGTCACAGACCAAAAATACTTGTTGAAATGGAAAAGATCTTTAGGTAGTGTGAATCCGTATGGCAGAATACTGTACTTAGATTTATGGGTAGACTTGTGCGATATAACAATATCATTCTCCACATATAATCTTACACTATCGTTGACCCTGATTATATTATATTACTGAATTATGATCTATTATGGTTATAATTCCAGTCAAGTAATGTGGCTTTATTGTCATTTCAAACAACTACAGCTGGTACAGTATATATTCGTGGGAAGAAAATAGTTCCACCAATAATACCACCACTGTCATCAATTGTGCAGGGCTGCAGCTGAACGTAACATACTGTACTTCTGGGAAAAAGTCATCAGTGGTGAGAAAAATCCACTAATTTACTAGTTTTACAGAAAGACTTTTCAGCACAGTGGGTAATATAAGTAGTATTCTTAAACCTGAAAGGGTGGAGAACTGCCTAAGAACTGTGTATCGAGACTTTAATGCATAACAAAAGATTTTGATGCCATGTAGCCTATAAAAACAAAACTGTCGACCTTGTATGACTATGGTATGAATAGTCTATAGATCATATTCAGGTTGCATTTGTGTTCATATTTGAGGTATGTCAGTTTATTTAAGCCTGTATATTTTGTTTTAAAAAGCATGTAATACCTGAATAAATTATCCATAATTGACTGTTGAAACATTCAATGCGAATTTAATTTATGCATTTATACTCAAACTGATTGCAGATGACACTCTACTGTGCCACTCAGTAGGTTGTGGGTCAATTTTTGATGTTTTGTTGGCATTTCAGACAATTAGACCATTTAACGGTAATCACTACCACAAAAAAAAAAGTCAACATCATACAAGCTCGCTTATGAGACACACTTACAGCAGTAAAATAGCAAATATATACTGTCATAACAAGGTAATAAAAAGAGAGTGAATGTAGATTTAAACCTGGGCAGGAGGGACAGCACTGGCTAGCACGGATGCTCGGGTTGTCACAGTTAGGCACAGGGCAGGAGATCAGTGCACACATCTCTCGGCCATCGTGGCAGTAGCACTCCCTGCAGCCATCGTGCCAGCTTTGGCCATTCTCATGTCTCCGACCGTCCATAGAGAGACATGAGCCCAGCTTAACGGAGGGGCCAAGAGAAGAAGAACCCTGGTCTAGGAGGAGACACAAAAAAAACCTTGCTAACCCACCAAGAGTCACTCATTAGTGTGATTCAAGGGTACAGCTGATTTCACGAGGGCACATGAGCTAACTTTCTTGGAATAAAAGTATAACTTGGTCAGAGTAAAAGCAGTCAGCGTACATCTCAATAAGTCTTTCACATCCTTCGACTGCATGCCTTTTCTTTTTCTGTCAGCTGTATTTATATTTAAATTTGTACCGTTTGACCTAATCAGTGAGGTGCTTTCCCTACCCACTCTAGTGGCTGTGGGCCACAATTCAGTGTGCAGTGCCTTACACCCGGGTCCTTAGTTCCCCTTGCCCTCGCTCTAACCTCACTATATCTGCCAGAAGATACACTTTTCATGAAATCAGCGGCAACATCCAACTGAGCCCAAATCATTACCATGGAGAGAACTCACTTTGATTAAAATCCTACCGTTGAGATATGAGGCGGAGATGCATTTTCAGAATTTCAAAGAAAATTGGATTGGGAAAAAAAAATTGTGTTTCTCGTTAATCAGATCGCAGCTTGGGGCTGCTCATGAATATTTCACGTGCAGGAACCTGTTATTTGGGGCACATCAAATGAAAACGCAAGACACACAAGAGAGTACAGAGACTGTGAAGGAATATGCTCCTTTATGAGCAACAGGTTGATTTGTAAATAAAAAAGGTGTGTGTGTGTGTGTGTGTGTGTGTGTGTGTGTGTAATGTACAATAAGCTCAGCAACAGTTCAGACTGCAGCAGTCTCACCAATCAACGGTGTACAGCCATGACATGTCAGTACGTGAGGATACATAAGGTCACTGCTATTCTCTGGATAATGTGAACTGGACATTACAAGGTTCTCTTAATGCCTGTTTTATAAGCTTAGATAAATCTCTGAGGAGTGTTTTAGATACCGTCCCTAAGAACAGGCAGTCTTTTTTTTGTGTTGAGGATTTACATCATTTACGTTTCACAAAGAAGAAGTAACACAAAGAAGAAGTGTTTCAGATTCATACTGAGCAGTACACAGAGAATGGCTCTTTCTGTCCTTATGGAGCTTTTAAAAAAATTAAAAAATTTTTTTTTTTTAAAGATGCCTTTACTTGAGTAGATCTTTTGCACAATTAGAATGCATTTTGGACACATTTCAGTCCATATTTTGTTTATCTACATTTTTAAATACATATTTCACTAAATTGCAAGAATGTCTTTTTACAAAAAGTCAAAAATTGTGTGGCCAATTTTAAGGACTTGTGTGCACTGAATGATGATGTGTACATCAGGCAACTATCAAATAAACTAACATTAATTATGTTTAGTTTCATCGGTGTGAAAAAGATTAAATTCTAAAGGAAATTATTTAGAATAATATGTGAGTGGACATTGTCACTGTTAATGTATATACTGATGCTTGTGTACTATGCATGTGTAACACAACAGGTGCAAAAGACTGAACTCTACAAGCCCATAATTGTATGAGCCCATAATCGCTGATGTGTAGTGGTTAAAATAAATAACACTGAAATAAATAAAATTATTAATATTTTGTTTCACTCTCCAAGCAGTAATAAAAACAGAAGCTTACCTCTGCACTGGCAAATCAGACAACCCTGCTCGTCCTGCTGGAAGCCCACTGGACAGGATTTATCACATGGCAGTTCAGGGCATTTTTTACAGCGACAGGTATCACAGCCATGCTTGTTTTTACTGTTAGAGGAAGAAGGAAAAACTACACTTACACAACCGAAACACTGTGAGGCACTAGAAATCACTAGGAAATATACACTATATCACCAAAAGTATGCATTAAGACTTTCCTTCACTGGAAAAATAGAGGCCCAAATCTGTTCCAGCATGACAATACGCATGTGCACACAGCGAGATCCATGAAGACATGGTTTACCAAAGTTGAAAGAACTTGAGTGGCCCTGATCTCAACTGCACTGAACACCTTGGATGAATAACGGCATTTTTGTTGCTGAATGGGCACAAATTTCAAGAGTCACATTCCAAAATCTAGTGGAAAACCTTCTCAGAGAAGAGTGGAGGCTGTTATAGCAGCATAGGGGGAACAAGGTAATAGTAATGCCCGTGGTTTTGGAATGGGATGCTCACATACTTTTGGCCATATAATATATATATATATATATATATATATATATATATATATATATATATATATATATATATATATATATATATATATATATATATATACATACAGTATCTCACAAAAGTGAGTACACCCCTCACATTTTTGTAAATATTTTATTATATCTTTTCATGGGACAACACTGAAGAAATGACACTTTGCTACAATGTAAAGTAGTGAGTGTACAGCTTGTATAACAGTGTAAATTTGCTGTCCCCTCAAAATAACTCAACACACAGCCATTAATGTCTAAACCGCTGGCAACAAAAGTGAGTACACCCCTAAGTGAAAATGTCCAAATTGGGCCCAAAGTGTCAATATTTTGTGTGGCCACCATTATTTTCCAGCACTGCCTTAACCCTGTTGGGCTTGGAGTTCACCAGAGCTTCACAGGTTGCCACTGGAGTCCTCTTCCACTCCCCCATGACGACATCACAGAGCTGGTGGATGTTAGACACCTTGCGCTCCTCCACCTTCCGTTTGAGCATGCCCCACAGATGCTCAATAGGGTTTAGGTCTGGAGACATGCTTGGCCAGTCCATCACCTTTACCCTCAGCTTCATTAGCAAGGCAGTGGTCGTCTTGGAGGTGTGTTTGGGGTCGTTATCATGTGGAATACTGCCCTGCGGCCCAGTTTCCGAAGGGAGGGGATCATGCTCTGCTTCAGGATGCCACAGTACATGTCACAGTACACTCCCCAGTGCCGGCAGCACTCATGCAGCCCCAGACCATGACACTCCCACCACCATGCTTGACTGTAGGCAAGACACACTTGTCTTTGTACTCCTCACCTGGTTGCTGCCATACATGCTTGACACCATCTGAACCAAATAAGTCTTGGTCTCATCAGACCACAGGACATGGTTCCAGTAATCCATGTCCTTAGTCTGCTTGTCTTCAGCAAACTGTTTGCGGGCTTTCTTGTGCATCATCTTTAGAAGAGGCTTTCTTCTGGGATGACAGCCATGCAGACCAATTTGATGCAGTGTGAGGCGTATGGTCTGAGCACTGACAGGCTGACCCCCCACCCCTTCAACCTCTGCAGCAATGCTGGCAGCACAGCACTCATACGTCTATTCTGCAAAGCCAACCTCTGGATATGATGCTGAGCACGTGCACTCAACTTCTTTGGTCGACCATGGCAAGGCCTGTTCTGAGTGGAACCTGTCCTGTTAAACCGCTGTATGGTCTTGGCCACCGTGCTGCAGCTCAGTTTCAGGGTGTTGGCAATCTTCTTATAGCCTAGGCCATCTTTATGTAGAGCAACAATTCTTTTTTTCAGATCCTCAGAGAGTTCTTTGCCATGAGGTGCCATGTTGAACTTCCAGTGACCAGTATGAGAGAGTGTGAGAGCGATAACACCAAATTTAACACACCTGCTCCCCATTCACACCTGAGACCTTGTAACACTAACGAGTCACATGACACCGGGGAGGGAAAATGGCTAATTGGGCCCAATTTGGACATTTTCACTTAGGGGTGTACTCACTTTTGTTGCCAGCGGTTTAGACATTAATTAATTGTATAGTAACACAGTGTATGGTGATATACTGGCATACATGATTTTTTTTTTTTCTTCACAAGGGAGTAAGAGCAGTTATAACAGGTGCAGTAGTACAGTGAATACTATTGTAGTATTAGCTAGTAGTAGGTGTGGGTAATCATATTATAATACTTAAAGGCATTTTAATTATATATGTATCGAGGTATTTTACTGATGCTTGTTAATAAAGTGCCGGCAAAAATAGTTGTGCAACATTAAAAATATGAACATATCAACGATTGATTTTTGAAAAGTATTTAACAGAGATCAAGAGGGAAAAACCTCAATTGAACACTCAATAATCTGTTGAGTGATAAGAGGCTGTGGGTCATATCATGGTACTGATATCACATCATCATAATGTCCAGCAGAATGTATTAAACATACATATGGAGAGAGAGAGAGAGAGAGAGAGAGAGAGAGAGAGAGAGAGGCTGTGGTTGCTGAAATGGGGATCAGTGACGAGATCAAGTTATGAATTATAATAAGCTAGTATAACCTTTAAGTTAGACTTTGTCATTGCTTATGTATATACTGATGCATTCATATTGTGCATGCGTAACACACCAGGTGCTGAAGACGAATCCCAATGTCATCAGTTAACACAGGGCAGGGAGGGAAAGAGTGAAAGAAAAGGAGAAGGGTTGGACCTTTCATGAAGGCATGTCAGCAGATGGCACATTAAAATTGACTAACCAAAGGGACATACTGAACATTCACTTCATCAAGGCATCTTTTTTCAGCACATACTCTCGGCCGTCAGTTTATTGGCTAGAAGCGCCACAGCCCTTGGCTCATACACACTATTCACTTGTCCATCCTTCCTCTTATCTCACAAATAATAGCCATGAAGAGCAACCATATGCAATGCGCATTTGGTTTGGTGATAAGGTGCTATCAGGTGTGATTTCCCTGCTGCGGAATAGCAATAGATTGTGAGAAAATGGGTAGATTGCGTGTCTCTTCATGCATTATTCACACCTGGTGCTGTGCAGGCCCGAACAACTGCCATCACTTTGAAGGAGCATAAATAGATATCTAAAATTAGAATCTTCGATGTGAGCATGCCAGCACAGGGGATCCTATACAGCAGCAGAATTGACAGAGTGCCGATGACGACACTTGGATGATCAGAGGAAGCAGTTTTAAACTACGCCACGGCTGAGAAACTCATTCTGTGGAAGCTTATACAGACACTCAGCCTCCTTTGTGATCTCTGGCTTTGGGTGGTTGCTAATTCATCATCCCAAGAAAGATGTCATGACGTGAATCAATAAAACTGCTCTGTATCTGCCATTTGAAATGTAGCTGATCTTGGGTCAGGAGTCCTTCTCTCTACATGATAGCTTTCTAAAGGATTCAGGAAGAAATTGCCACTACATCAGTTGTCATGTTTCATGTCTGAGGCGTTTGATGGCTTTGAAAAAAAAAAAAAAACTACAATAGCAATGTAAGAGCTTCACCAAACTTTTTGACTTTTTGAGACGTTGTGGTTTACCACCACTTCAGATTGATCAAACAGCAGTTTCTACATAAACAACCCTAAACAGAACAAAAGAGAAGGAAAGTTCCTTCTTTCAAATACTCATTCATTGTGCTGCTTATATGAATGATACAGAAAAATACTTATGAGAGCCAGCAGAATCATCAATTTTTACATTACCAACAAAATGGTAGAGGAAATATGCTCAAAAAAATAGTTTTTCCAAAATGTCTTGCCATAGCTGATGTGGGTACGTGCTCTCACACTGTACGCACACTGGGTTTATTTGCAGTGGAGTGTGAACTTGCTGTCATGGGGATTAGGCCTTCAGTTCCACTATTCCAGATTGTCCTTTAAGTGGACCAATTGCCTGCGCTGATCTCAACCTAGCCTAATGAGCTGTCAGTCGTTTACCTGCAGCTGCCTGCACCCTGAATGAGCATTTTGTCAGTCAAAACCCAAACTGAGCATTCAGGAAAATCACAGGGAGGCCGTTTAGCTTGTGCTGGTAGCAGCTGCAAACGACACAGGGGCTCGAAAATGAAGCTGTGGTAATAGTGGAATGTAGGAGAACAGATTGTCTCCTAGATGAGGATATTAGAAATAGACTGGGGTTGATGAGGAGACAGAGATGTAGGAAGGAACGTTTTAGAGGGAGGAAGAAAGCACTTTCTGTAGAGTCTTACACAAAGCCGAAGGGGCAGTACTTGGCGCAGGCTACTGGCTTGCACTTCTTGTGGCGATGCCGGCACTGACACATGGCACAGCCGTTGGCGTCTATCTGGAAGCCGAGCGGACACTTCAAGGTGCAGCCCGAGATCAGAGCACTGCACAGCTCCTCTCCTAGAGACAAAAGAATCAGCCAGGATTATTTTTTCCTCATTGGATAAATAACAAACACACTGATAGCCAGGCTTTAGCTTTATAAGAATGAATCACAAATCAATATTTGGAAGAACTTGCCTGTAAAGTAAAGCAGCGAGACACTGAAGTGAGAAATTGGAAAACAAACTACTTTCACAAACACTCTAGCAACAATGAGGATTTCGTGCACTGGCAAGTCAACCAGTCCAATGGGGTTAATTGCATTTGTGCCATTGACAATTTCATTAGACCCAAGTTGTCACAGCCATCCTTCCACTCTCAGCAGTGAAGCTAGTTTTAATAAGTCTTATAGTCCTGAACAAAAAAATTAATTTAAGTCTCCTAAGTTCGCCTTTGACATCCCTGACCTATGAAACTATGGTACAGAAAGAAAAAGAATGGTCAGCAAAAACACCCCACTAGCATTTTCATTTTAATATCTTCTCATGTGGCCCTTGATGTGGCTCAAGAACATCAAAGTCTTTTGCACTTCTCCTCCATCAGCTAAAAGAGCATTACCCTTCTTTTCCCTTTGATATGCATCAGCCTCATATATCCATTCTCGCCCTTTTAGCATACTAAGCACAGCGCTATTCCTGCAGCATTGACTGCGTTCTCCTCTAAACTACTCTCTTGAATCCACGTTTGCCTGAAAATCTTCCAGCTAAATGCTCAGTGACAGCTGGCTGTCCTGATCTGGAAATGAGGATGAGGACCCGAGCGACGATGCTCTGTTTAATGCTCACTTGTTTTGCAGCTGCAGGTGCGGCATCCATGCGAGTCAAGCCGGAAGCCGAAGCCACAATCCTTATCCGTCAGCGTGCAGTTCTCCAGAAAGCTGCAGCCAGGGGGCGCCATGGTGATATAGGTGGGCTCTGGAAAACAAAAACCACACACACACATTCCCCTGACGGAGGTGAGTCAGGCTGAGTAACTCAGGGTGAATTAGTGAGTGATTGTGTGCGTGTGTGTGTTTTTGAGAGATGATAAAAGAAAGGGAGAACGTGAAGACTCGTCCGGGACTCGGTTTGTGAGTCATGAGACTGGAAAGCAATTTTAAACAGAACCCTACTTCCTAGCTTCTGTTAATGGCTGAGAGTGAGACGACACAGAGCATGACAGAAGGAGAATATAAAAGAAAGGGGAAGAGGAGAGTGAGAGCAAGAGAGACACAGACAGACACAACATAAGTGGAAAGCCCCTTCTGTACCCTCATCTAATTTTAAAAGAAATTCTTAGTGCTTATAATTTATTTGTTGGAGTCCATTAAAAGATTATGGGGCTTTTTAATATAGCACAGTGTGTTGTATATCAGTGGCGTGCACACCGCCGTGTGGTTTAGGTTATGACAGCTCTGACATGCTGCAGTGTTATCGCTGTCATTCCTGCTTTAAATCATGCCACGGTCTGAACTCAAGGAATGGAGGATCGTAAAAATAAATAAATAAATAAAGTTGATACTTCTGTAAAGCTGCTTTGGGACAATGTCCATTGTTAAAAGCGCTATACAAATAAACTGAACTTGAACTTGATATGAGATCACCACTCCTATATGTCCTTTAGTGGACATATACTTGCCATCAACACATAACACTTACTGCAAGAGACAGAAGAAAAGCTTATAGGACACAACCCTGCACACAGAGTTATAACAGGACACTTTAAGCAAACATGGGGAGAAAAGGGGGCGGCGGTCTGTAGTGGCATGTCTTGGGATGACAAAAGGCTTATGTCATGCGTCTGCTGTGGCCAAGAGGCTGCTGAAGCATTGCAGCTATTTCAGTTTTGGTCAGAGGTCGTTTTTTGTTGATAATTCCCACGGCTCACTCACGCAGAATGAGAAGCAGGGCTGAAAGCAGATCAATGCCTATTATTTTTAGAGTGAGAAATTTAATTAAGCCAGATCAGATACAGGCTGAATACAAGCATTCTCTCATTCTTTCTACCTCACTTTTTCTCAATGTCTACCACCTTCTCTCATTTCATCTCCCTGTGCCCAAGGTTATTTTGTCTGAATATATGGTTATTATGAATACAAAAATGAGCTCCCTTTGATATGGACAATCCTAAGGCAAGTCTTCATTTTCTAATTCATTAAGAAAGCTGCTTCACATCGAGGTGTCAGGAGCACTGAATGCCCTTTTCATGCTGGAGCCTATCCATCTTTGTATGAAAAAAAGGGGGGGGGGGGGATCCTGAACAAAGCACACATGCACCCAAATAAATGCAAGCATAGACTGATATTTTGCTAGAAATACAAGAATAGCAGGCATAAATACACATAATTCAGGAGTGGATCTCAGCCCTGGGCCGAGCTTCACTAAACATGGTGCAAGCTCATAGTGGCTCATCCCAGTCTGACAGACTTCATTTACTTAATTACACACTCGGCATCTGGCACAAGAACCTCCCCTGGCCTGAGAGAGTGTCACCTTGAACAAACATAATGATCAGGGAATAAAACTGCACTGACCACCGAGGAGAAGCTGTAGAGCTTTAGTGGCTCTTAATCAGAATATTTATGAAGCATTTTCTTGTTCAGCTCTATGTTAAATCAAGCACAATGACATGATGCCAAATTAGGGCTCCAACATCTAATACACAAAACTGATCAAATTTGATAATAAAAATATTTTCCAACAAATTTCATTAGCAGTTATTTTTTCTGTTATGAAGTGCTACGTCACACCACTTTAAGTAGCACAACTATTCAAATCGACTTAGCTTATAACAGGTTAAACTTGATTTTTCAACATTTTTTCAACCCAATAGTCATCAAGTCATCAAGTCACCACCTGCCTTTTGGTCCACATCAAAGTTACTGGGAGTTCATGCCAAAAAGAGTAGATTTCCTGACTCGAGGCATTACATTTACAGTATTTGGCAGACGCCCTTATCCAGAGCAACTTACATTTATCTCATTTATACATCTGAACAATTGAGGGTTAAGGGCCTTGCTCAAGGGCCCAACAGTGACAGCTTGGCTTGAATTCATTACCTTCCAATCAGTAGCCCAACATCTTAACCACTGAGCTACCACTGCCACACAGAATTAGCCAAAGACTCTCAACCCTAAAGCTTTGGAGTCAATGTCACACACCAAAATTGATTCAATTTGCACAAATATGGCAAGCAAAAGGAATGATTCAGTTAGCAAGAAAGCATCGGAGAGCTTCAGTTAGCAAGAAAGACTGTGGATATTGGCCTTTATTTTGGATTTGAATGGTCAGAATTGTACAAATCAGGGCTTAAAATACAGGTAAAAACTTTTATTAGTGATTGAGGCCATTGTTCTATAGTGTAAAAAGAATTGACAAAAAGCTGCGACTTTATGGTGTATTTGGTGACCTTGGGTGTCTGATTTGATAAGTGGTCAACATAAGTGCTTGATAATAGTCTTATGCCATAACAGATTGTCTAATAAATGTCAGAATTATTGTGTTGCAGTTAGTGACATGTTACTTAATTAAGCCTACTTAAGAGTTTGTAGTCGTTTTTTTTTTTTTTTTTTAAATTTAGAAATAAAAAAAATTGTAAAAATGTAAAAAACAAACAAAAAAAAATCAATGATGAAACTAATCAAGAAAGAAATTCATGGATTAATTTATTATCAAAATAATCATTATAGCAAATAGTGACTGCTTTGTGAATACACTATTTTTCAAGCCCTGTGTACTGTTGTTATTCCATCATAGATGCTTCTACATAATAAGAACTTACCAATTTCAAACGTCTACCAAATCAAAAGCCTGAGGCTGTGAAAGAAAAACAGACCGAAACACAGATTCTTAAGTGCCTTTGTGGATGTAATCTTGACCGGCCTATCATTTCTCTCATTGTCCTCTCTCACCAGCTAATGTACAGAGCCGCTAAAAGCCTGTGGCGATCTCACCACTTCCACCCATGGCGTAGTCTCACACACATGCCTTATGGAAATGAGCGAATGGAATGGACAAAGAGTTCTCTAGTCCTTGCCAACAGGTATGGCTATTTTTAAAAGACATCTGTTTGGGTGGGAGAGGGGATATTGCTACACCATGACTTTATTATTCACTGCCATGTGCTATAATGGGCCCATGAATGGGAGGCCTACATGCACAGGGGCTTAGAGCAAAACATAGCCTTCCTCCGACCTCCTCTCCTCTGGGACCACACAATAAATGGCTCTCCCTCTGTTTGTCTGCGTTACTATGGACAAACTAATTGAAGAGCCAGGTCGGTAGGGCACACCATAGCACCACGGCGCATTCAATACACAGGTAACATAATACCATGAACGCCCAGCAAAATCAATATACCCCACCTTCTATAAGAAAGGCTTCTTCGAAATTTGAGTGTACAGACCTGCGCCTGGAGCAGAGAATATGGTCTTTAAATGCAGTGAGGGTTATCATTATTTAAACAGCTGTCTTTAGCACAGAGCTCCACACAAGATCAACCCAAATACACGCTGTCGAAACGCACGGTGAAATATAGGGTAGCGTGCTCACATCAAATTACTGAGCAGCGCAGGTACGACTGGAGCGGTGTCGCGGCCCGCAAAGCATGATGGATCTAACTTTCCACTGAGGACAATGACGCAGAGCTAGCCTGACATTCTTTGATCGGAGCTAGAGAGAGAGATACAGAAAGGTGTATAGATTATAATGTAATTCTAGTACTGTATATATGAAGTGTTCTGTTGTCTGACTGCCAATCTGTGTGTGTGTGTATGTGTGTGTGTGCTCATATCGTATATGGGAAGGTGCACTACACAATTCAGTAAGTCCCACATCTCTAATTGCTTCACGGATGGACAGCCACATAAAAGATTAATTGAAAAGGGGTTTGAGAGAGAGAGAGAGAGAGAGAGAGAGAGAGAGAGAGAGAGAGAGAGAGAGAGAGAGGGAATTGATGCTGCCCACGCACATAAAAGAGGACCCCTGTGGCCATGCTGCTGCCTCCTTTCATTCATCCTTCTCTTCTTCTCTCCTATCCCTTCTGCCAACCGGAGTTCTTCTCAGTAGACCAGTGCATTTCTAATTGGACACTTTGCATCCTGATTGTAATGGAAGGATATGAACAAGCGTAAAATCTTGCTGACGTGTTCTGCGAGTCTAATACTCATTTCCAGGATTTCTTCATAATGTATTGATCTGCACAGTAGCCTACCGAATTCAGGCAGATCTTTAATTGGAAGAAGCAGAACAGACAGGCAAGAACCCTGTTACATACACCTGCCCAGAGACATTTAGGCAGGAGCAGGGCTTATAATGAGATGGATCCTAGTAGCTGTTGGAGGTGGTTTAAATACACCGCCAGATCCCTCCAGACATGAAGCTTTATAGTCTTTATTATTGCTTATAGTCTCAGCTGAAATGTCGTATTTTTAAAACAATATTAGGCCTAATTGTCCCTTCTTCAGAATCAATATGAGAAACCCCAAGCACTGCACAATTGCATTTTTTTTTTTTTTTTGCCAGACATGTCTCATGGGCTAAGAAATAGCATTATTTGTGTGTTTACCCTGCTGAAAGTGTAAGGTGAGAAATGCACAGGGAAAACGCAAGTTGTCCTCATGATCAGAACTGAGGACGGCTGCATTAAATAAGAGCTGATTAGAGTTTAGTCACACTCCTAAATCACGGTGAGGAACTGTGATTGTGACCGTGCAGAGAATAAAGTGGAGACAAGCCACTGAAGCTCCAGGCAGCACATCTCGCTTATATCAAATCTATATTCTCCAGCTTGGCCTGAGAGACGATGTTTCTGGGACTGTGGCTCGAGCCAATCCCAGAAGAGATTCATCATCTGACAGAGCTGTCACTCATCCGTCACTTGTCTCTCTGTTATTTGTGTGTGGTGTCTGTGGCATCGTATCGTCAACTAGTACAGCCTGTATGAAACCTCGCTTTCAGCGCTCGCCAAAATAAAACCATGGATTCAAAGAATTCAAGCAATCCCAAATGTCTGGGTGGAAATCTATACACGAATCTGCTTGATCAAAGCTTACCATTTGCTGCAAACACAATGCAAAGCTCTCACTTGTAGCTTTCACTTAACAGGCAGACAAGATCGGTGCGGCGTAAACATGTAAACATGTGTACCGCTTCTGGCCTGCAGTGCCGTAGCTGATACAGATCAGTGGCAATAATCACATGCTGTGGTGTGAGCACTGAGAGTTATTACATCATTACAGAGACAAACAGAAGTACACAGAGAAAATTAGCAGAGTAAAGCTAATCTTGGTGTTTTGTATATTTTTTTTAGCTGATCTGATTAGAATTGGGTGGGTTTTATAACAACCACAGCCTTTTCTGTCTGTTAAATCTTTACATAGAAAGTCAAAAAAAAAAAAAAAACACTATTTGGTAAGAACTAGTTGCCCCACATATGTGAACACACGGTGACCTACAAACAAGTATATTAGGAACAATGAACAATAGAGAAGAGGGAAGGAGGGATGGAAAGACACACACACACACACACACACACACACACTCTGTCCTTACCCTCGCACACAGGACAGCATTCTCCAGGCACTGTGACCGGGTGGAGGCAGTTATGGCCGCAGGCAGCAGCTACACAGCGGGCCTCGCCGCTCACACACTGGCAGAATGTGCAGTCGTCCTCTCGCCAGTGATCCCCATGTGCCAGGATCTGGCCATTCACATAGCAGCCGGCAAAATTCAACGCAGGGAAGATAGGATCTGCAGAGAAACAGATAGGGAAAAAAGAGAGGGAGGATTTAATCTCTGATGTTGCTCCTTTCTCTTTTTACTTCTTGCCAAACTTTTACACCGAGGCACAGATTTACTAAAGTTGTACATGTAAAACACCCACAATGCATTACACTAAGTCTGAAAACCACTGTTGGAAAGGTGATTGTGTGCACAAATCAGTATGACCGAAGAGCAGATAAAAAAGTATTTGATCCCCTGCTGATTTTGTACGTTTGCCCACTGACAAAGAAATGATCGGTCTATAATTTTAATAGTAGGTCTATTTTAACAGTGAGAGACAGAATAACAACAAAAAAATCCAGAAAAACGCATTTCAAAAAAGTTATAAATTGATTTGCATTTTAATGAGGGAAATAAGTATTTGACCCCTGCGACTTGGCGGCAAAACCCTTGTTGACAATAACAGAGGTCAGACGTTTCTTGTAGTTGGCCACCAGGTTTGCACACATCTCAGGAGGGATTTTGTCCCACTCCTCTTTGCAGATCCTCTCCAAGTCATTAAGGTCATTTTCAATGCCCTGGCTGAGGGAAGGAGGTTCTCACCCAAGATTTGACGGTACATGGCCCCGTCCATTGTTCCTTTGATGCGGTGCAGTTGTCCTGTCCCCTTAGCAGAAAAATACCCCCAAAGCATAATGTTCCCACCTCCATGTTTGACGGTGGGGATGGTGTTATGACTTGGGGTCATAGGCAGCATTCCTCCTCCTCCAAACATGGAGTTGATGCCAAAGAGATCTGACCACACCTGACCACAACATTTTCACCCAGTTCTCCTCTGAATCATTCAGGCAAACTTCAGACGGGCCTGTACATGTGCTTTCTTGAGCAGGGGACCTTGCGGGCACTGCAGGATTTCAGTCCTTCACGGCGTAGTGTGTTACCAATTGTTTTCTTGGTGACTATGGTCCCAGCTGCCTTGAGATCATTAACAAGATCCTCCCGTGTAGTTCTGGGCTGATTCCTCACCGTTCTCATGATCATTGAAACTCCAAGAGGTGAGATCTTGCATGGAGCCCCAGACCGAGGGAGACTGACAGTTTCTTCCATTTGCGAATAATCGCACCAACTGTTGTCACCTTCTCACCAAGCTGCTTGGTGATGGTCTTGTAGCCCATTCCAGCCTTGTGTAGGTCTACAATCTTGTCCCTGACATCCTTGGACAGCTCTTTGGTCTTGGCCATGGTGGAGAGTTTGGAATCTGATTGATTGATTGATTGCTTCTGTGGACAGGTGTCTTTTTACAGGTAACAAACTGAGATTAGGAGCACTCCCTTTAAGAGTGCTCCTAATCTCAGCTCATTACCTGTGCAAAAGACACCTGGGAGCCAGAAATCTTGCTGATTGATAGGGGATCAAATACTTATTTCCCTCATTAAAATGCAAATCAATTTATAACTTTTTTGAAATGTGTTTTTCTGGATTTTTTGGTTGTTATTCTGTCTCTCACTGTTAACATACACCTACCATTAAAATTATAGACTGATCATTTCTTTGTCAGTGGGCAAACGTACAAAATCAAATACTTTTTTCCCCCACTGTATTTGCAGAAGTCTGTTTCCACTAAATGAAGACAAAATTAAACCAGGTTTTAATATTTGGAACATTTAGCGCAATTATGCCTCATGATCTCAAAATGATAAGAAAGTTTCCTAAATGATATGACAAATATCATCATGGCAAAATTGGTTTCATATTAAGATATTCACTGCATATTCACACCTCCAGTGCTGAAAGCATTTAAACAGAGATTGTTAGACTCTGAATCAATTTTCGTTCACACCTAGGAACAAATCATACACGCTTTAATTTTGCATTCTTACTTTATTTTGAACAGTTTCTCACCGCTCTTAATCAGTATTACACTGAACATGTAATTGTGTTTGTGGCAAGTTTTACTTTCAGTTTAATTTCCGTGGAGATCTTGACTTGCCACGGCTATCAAGATCAAATAGATGTTTTTCCCACTACTTTGCATATGATGTAATTTGCACACTTGTTCTTTGTAAATCACCCACAACTTATTTATCCCATTGCACCTGCTAATTATCATGCATTATTCAAGATCTTAGGGGGGGGATAAAAAAACAGTGAAGTAATACAGTTGTATAGAAACAGCACCTCTAATCTGAATACATTAACAGAGGTAGCAACTAAGTGATGGAAGACAGTTTGATTCATTTAAAACAATCATCAGAACCATTCATACACACACCATAAGCTTTGCTGGAAACATAACTGCTCTTTATATGTACAGAAATCCAGCTTTCTACATGCACCAACATTTTTCTGGCTTATAACATTCATAGCAATGAAATTACCCAGACTAATATTGTGGCATGTAATGGGGGCTTCATCTTAATTAACCATAGTGCTGGAAAAAACACTACAAAACTAATCTGCACATAATAATAAACCAATAATTCCAATAGTAGCAGCCAAAGGTAAGCAGCTAATATGAGGCAGTAATATGGTGGGATGAAGGTCTACCCAAGAGACATACAAAATAATCCAAATTACATGCTCCCAGGCACACTATGTTTGGTTGGTCTATAAAGTAAAACAACAAGCAGTTCCCTGAACTAATTAAGCCAGGATGCTTGCTAAATTGGGATAATAAAAATTAGGCAAAGAATTCATCATGCCCCTGTGCCAAGTTCAGATGATAGGGTCTTCCCTCATGAACCATTTTTAATGTATTTCATTTTTGCAAAATTCCTGCTGCCATCTAATTGCCCTACCAGCTTGTTCCAGGGGTGCGGACATTTATTAGTATTCTTGCTTGGATAATCATCATCTGATTCAATTTCAAACAGACATTAAATAGAAGATGCAAAAAAAGCCCCTGAGCTAAATTGTTCATTACAATTCTATGACAGTACATTAATAAGTGAATCCCAATCATTTTTTTTATAAAAAAGTCAGTATTAATTTGCTCTTCTTTGCTTCAGAGTAAGGAAGTGGCCATTCAGTCTAAAACTGCATGTGGATCCATTGAAAACTCTTTACACAAACACAACCCGTTATTTACGGAGTTAGTGGTTCAAGAGCTTGTTAAATGGCTGTTGTGTTGCTGCTAATAACATGTAGTTACAGGTAGGGCAGAGTCACTTTGATCACACTGTACATCTAATGGCTGTGCTTTGACAGTGTAGACTTGCGGCTGTGCACTGTGCGGTTTCAGTCCAGTGGTTGTATTACTTTACCTTAAAATATGCAAAATATCACCAACTTGACAATGTGAGTATCTGAGTCATATTTACCAATTCACTGGTTCATTACCTCCTAATCACAATATTCCCAATGTGACACGAATGCATCATTAAGATTCATTCTTGGTTATGTTAGCAATTCTTGAAGCACTATAATAGTCATGTGATTGTGGTCACCTTCACAGACAGGACAGCACTCTCCCTCTGGTACGTAGTAGCGTTCGCAGTGGAGGACGCCGCACTGTGCCGTGAAACACACTGATACACCGCCCTGGCAGCGGCAGAAATGGCAGGCATCCATCCTGAACATGTCACCATCATGATACTCCACTCCATTGAAGATACAGGCTGGCTTAGTCTCTGTAAAACATAATCACACATTTTAGATTTCTAGATGTAGCACATGTATATGCAACTCCAAAATGGAAAAAACGGAAAAGCACACAGACTGTAGAAATAAACAAATACAAGGGTTAGATATACATTTGTGGGGCATCACGGATTACATGTACTATGATGTAACGTACAAGAGTAGATATTCAGAGCTACAGTCATGTGAAAAAATAAGTACACCCCATGGAAATTTTTGGCATTTTTTGACATATTTTGGACAAGCAAACATTTGATCATCTTTGAAACAGTGCCTATTAATGAAGTTGATATACTTGAACAAAACCACAAGGATAATTATCTTTTTCAATCATTTATTCAACAGAAATATCAATAGATGTGATATTCTTCTGTGGAAAAAGTAAGTACGCCCTTGGCCTCAGAAGCTAGTACTACCCCCTTTAGCAGAAATAACTTCTTGTAGGCGTTTTGCATAATTGTCCACCAGTCTCTGACATCGGCTTGCTGGATTTTTTGAACACCCTTCCATGCAATATTCTTTCAGTTGCAAGATGTTTGAGGGTTTTCTTGCATGTACTGCCTGTTTCAAATCCCCCCACAACATTTCAATAGGATTCAAATCCGGGCTTTGACTAGGCCATTCCGTAACCCTCCATTTCTTGTTTTTAAACCATTCCTTGGTGGATTTGCTAGTGTGCTTAGGATCTTTATCCTGTTGAAAGGTCTACTTTCGGTTCAACTTCAACTTTCGGACAGATGGCCTCACATTATCTTCAAACACTCTTTGATATGATGCAGAATTCATAGTTGAATCAATGAATGCAAGCTGTCCAGCCCCCGAGGCAGTGAAGCAACCCTAAACCATAACATTTCCACCACCGTGCTTCACAGATGGTATGAGGTGCTTCTCCTGAAAAGCTGTCACACAGGGTGTGCTGTCATTGGAAAAGAAAAAACTATGCTTCAGCATGATCACAGAAAGAACACAAACTTACAGTATCGAGTGAAATGCACGGTCATGTTTTCATCTGGAAGCAGATGATTAAAAATTTTCAAAATGCATAGTAAAACTGTTGTTTAAAAGAAGAAGGTGCAGAGTAAGTCTCCCAAGATGATGCCCAAAATGATGTCCTAGTTCCTCTTGCTGCAACACTGTGATGCATCATCTACTATCTCTACCACCTTCAGGGGCCGTTCTAACAGGGGCTATGCACAGAAATTGTAGACTGGAGTTTTTTCTTACATAATTATTAAATCGATTCCTTTAATCTATTTTGGCTGTGTGGTTTATGTCCCTGTGTGGCTGTGTTCCTCCAGTTCAGACAGAGATGGGCTACGTGGAGAACCTCTCCATCATGTATATGTCTCCATTGGCTTTTAGAGCACAAGAGGATTGGTGTGCTGGTCACCATGGCAACGCTAGGTGCAAAATTCAACTCTCAGCCACCGTGTTACGATGTCTGCCATTTGTACTAAACTCAAGAGCTGCACATTCATCCTTGGGAAATACAGCCATTATGTTCTCCAGCATGCACCTCAAAACAAGATCTGCACCATTATGTAGTACCAGCAGCATCTGAATTTAAAGATCACTGGTGGAACTGAAATAATGTTAGTAAACAAAATACTTTAAAATAATTGTTGTCAGCTCATTTCCTTTGGCTCTCTGGGCTGATGATGAGTGATGCTGAAGCTGTACTTGAAAAAACAAACAAACAAACAACATCCTGTTCATCAGGAATCCTACATTTCTGTATAACACTGTGTCTCTGTGCATTCAGCACATTTCACATTTCAAACAAGTTCAGTGTGAATAGTATTATTAGAAACTTGAGATAAATAAAAAGCTCAGCTCAATTCCATGTGAGAATAAGCATTGACATGGTTTCAGACTAAACAGTGTCTATCTTTATTTCCAAAGACTTGTTTTGCCAATTAGTGAGGGTTTAATGAATTACACAAAGAACCTGTGAGCCTGCACAACTGTCACACCAGCCAGGCACCAAATATCAGAGTAGGGATTTGCTACAATTTATAATCAAAGCTTTGTCTTTTTCATTGGCTTGCACTTCTCTTTCTCTCTGTCTTATTTTCTTGTCAAAATGACAGTTGGGCATGAATTACATGAAAGTGCTGACAATGTTATTATTAGCCAGACAGCTGTTGTGTAACAGGCAGAATGTGACTGATGTGTGTTAAAATCCATCATGTACTCCCCTGAAGAGGTTTGTTACTAACACTAACTAATCAATTCATGATGAATTAATATGTACAGTTGCATTGAGGAAAAGCAAGACTTTATAAACCAGGTAGGAATATAAAACTGACACACATTACAAACATCTGGATTCTCTTACACCTGTGCGTTTTGTGTACGACAGTACTCAGCACAACATGTCTTAATGATAAACAACCGCAAGGTAGAGAGCTTCTAATGAGTTTAGTGTTGTGGGCAGTCCAGCATGGCCAGTGTGTGATAAAGGGTCAGGTCAATTAGAAAGAGCCTGAGCAGTGCCAATGCAGCTATCCCAAACCATCCAGATGTTCACCATGTGATTTCCAAGCTCGCTGGTGTAATTATTCATACACAAGTCTCCACTGTGCAGCACAAAGGCTTCTATTAAACCTTAATAGTAACCAGTGAAAACATACATTTTTAACACAACTCAGAGGTTCCATGTTTAGCAAGCAGACATTTCTCAGAGAACAAATAGTATCATGGGTCCCATCTGCTTTATCACTTGTTGTGACCTATCCATTAGACATGGGGAGGCTCTGGCTTCAGCATTCCTCTAGCTGCATTCCTGTTTCTAAAGGACGTAACATTAACAGTTGCTCATAAGTGCTAAGCTCAGAACCATGCCTGGTTTCTGACTTATTATTTCCACCACATAGATGACCATCTTGGTAAACAATTATGCTACATGTGTTCAAATTGCAGATGACTTTTTATCAATTCTTTATACAAAGAAGCTATGTGAACATGAAAAGAGTTACAGAACTAACTGCATCATTGTTTTAACTCTCTGCCTTGGGCATGAATCCACTTTCACTACATATGGTGCTTCATTTAGAGAAAACAAATATTAATATGAAGGTTTTCAGATATTTTGAAAAAACTAGTTGTAGTACGTCAAGACCGCTCGTTAACCTTTACAACCCAGAGAATGTATGCAGGTATTTTCACACACTGTGCACAATTTTTCAGTTTAAGTGTATATCTGCGTAAACTTTTAGCGTTGAGATGAAATGCTATTCCGAATAACTTCAGAATAATTTAAAGGGAAAATTGACATATTGTATGCACATATTTGGCATAATTCACTCACTGAGAAATAAACAAAGCCAAGTATGATAACTTGTAGAAAAAATACACTCACAAACACTTTATTAGGAACACTACACTAATACTGGGTAGGGCCTCCCTTTGCTCTGAAAACAGCCTCAATTCTTCATGGCATGGGTTCTACGAGATGTTGGAAACATTCCTGGTCCATGTTGACTTGATTGCATCAGGCAATTCCTGCAGATTTTTCAGGTGCACTTTCATGATGCGAATCTCCCGTTCTACTACAGCCCAAAGGTGTTCTATTGGATTCAGATCAGTTGACTGGGAAGGCCACTGAAAAACACTGAACTCATTGTCATGCTCATGAAACCAGTTTGAGACGAAGTTTGCTTTGTGACATGGTGCATTATCATGCTGGAGGTAGTCATTAGAAGATTCATAAATTGTGGCCATGAAAGGACGCACATGGCCAGCAACAACATTCAAATAGGCTGTGGCATTCAAGCAATGATTGATTGGTTTTAATGGACCCAACATTCCCCACACCATTACATCACCTCCACCAGCCTGGACTGTTGACACAAGGCAGGCTGGGTCAGGCTATGTTTTTCCTGTCTTCAATTGTCCAATTTTGGTGAGCCTGTGCCCACTGCAGCCTCAGTTTTCTGTTCTTGGCTGACAGAAGTATAACCTGATGTGGTCTTCTTCTGTTGTCGCCCGTCCGCCTCAGAATATGTTGTGCATTCTGAAATGCTTTTCTGCTCACCACAATTGTACAGAGTGATTATCTGAGTTACTGTAGCCTTTCTGTCCACTTGGACCAGTCTGGCCATTCTCTGTTGATCTATCTCATCAACATGGCATTTTTGTCTGCAGAATTGCTGCTCCTTGGATGTTAAACTCCAGAGACTGTTGTGCGTGAAAATCCCAGGCGATCAACAGTTATAGAAATACTCAAACCAGCCCTTCTGGCACCAACAATCATGCCACGGTCAAAATCACTGAGATCACATTTTTTCTCCAATATGATAGTTGATGTAAACATTACCTGAAGCTGCTGGCCTGTATCTGTATAATTTTATGCATTGCACTGCTGCCACGTGATTGGCTGATTAGATAATTGCATGAATGAGTAGGTGTACAGGTGTTCCTAATAAAGTGCTCAGTCAGTGTAGATTCATTCAAAAGAAATGCTACAGTTAGCACAGGAATTTTAATAAGTAATGTTGATAATGCTGTAATTGCAATAAATCTGTATAAATAAAAAAAATAAAATAAAAAAAGGCTACTCTGCTTCAAATCACACACCCACTAAAATGCTCCTACTATGTCTCTGTCATTAAGGTGCTGGAAATAATCAATTTCTCAAATAATATCTGGTCAGTGGGGGTCCTGCAGTGGTCCATTTCCACCAAGAGACTGGACAAATGAACAGATGGGTTACAATCAATAACTATAAACCTACAATGGGACATACTGTATAAGGTAAGTGGACCTGATAAAAGGGCCAGTGAGTCTAGTATTTAAAAAATATATACATTTCAGGCTTTTCCTGGCATTTATTGTGAATAAGAAATAATGTGTTTGCATTAGAAAAAATATATTTGTGAACACAATCGTCTATTTATAACTCAAGAAATACACACAGAATTGCATTTTGTTTAATATGTTGGTTCTATACTTCTCAGCATGAAAACAGAGGATGACAAAATTTTATCAAAGTACGAATGCCTTTTAGAATTATTATTCTAATTTACCCTGGTATACAACTACTTTTTGTCAAGGCCATCACAAATGGAACTTGTTAACTTCAAAATAAACTGACCCTAACATTCCAGAGATATGCTGACATATCACAAATTATGCAAAATCAAGGGTAATAAATGCAATCTTGATTTGAACAGATTTGCACTTGAAGGGTTGGTAGGTTAGTGAAAACCGAACAACTCGAGTATTAGAAGAAGACCACTCTATGTCCAATCAACACCTGCAGAAGGCCAATTCAGTATGTGTGATGGATGCTGTGGAGTGTGACGTCTCCAAGGGGCTCAGCTGTAATCACATAACTGGTGCACTACAGTGGCCAAGGGCAGGTGTCCAACCTAACCCACAGTTTTGGCTACAGAGTGGGTCTGGCATGATTAAATTCAACACAAAATCACCTTTATAAACACCTTTGTAATCAATTTGCACCAATTTTGCAGTTGCAGCATTTGGCATCAGCCAAGACTGCCAAAGGCAAGTGTTCTCAAAATGTGGTCTCATCCTGCAATCTCGCTTTAGTCTTGTGAGAGGAACCGTTATAGTAATGTAATGGTGAGGGGTTTTAGTTCGAAATACACCTTGCTTTGTAGTCTGACTCTATCATTTAATAGCTGATGTATATCTTTACCTATTATGCAGATGCTCTACAAGCCTTATCTGCTGATGGAGCATGTTAATGTAATCTTATAGTAGTAAGCTTGACTTAAAACTTTCTTTAAATTCTTCTTCTTCAAAAAAAAATTCTGCTTCATCGTCAATTACGATGGGTGTCCATAATTTGAGTACCACAGACTTTTTTTTTCTCCAGCTATATGAATGTCCGGTCCTTTGTAATTCATATATGTTTGTGTGGAAGAATTGCAGGTGAGGCAAATCAACCTTGTGACTGGTTACTCTGTTCTTTTGCAATGTCACTCATATGGAGAAACAGACACAGCCACCCATACACAAACAGTGCTTATCTACAGACAGAAGGTATCTGAAGCAAAAGGAAGCCTGTCTCATTGGTGTTTGTTCACAGGGCTGTGTGGAAGCCACATAGCCACGAAGCACAGGTTCAAAATAACACTGATTGTGACCCAGAAGCCACTAACCTTCACAAGGGAGCAAATTTACATAATATCACCCATAATGTACTTAGGAAAATGTTGCTTAAGTTCATTTAAACACACCATATAGAGTGGAAACAATACAGTAACTGAATTGGAGTTGAGGGTCATGACTTGCACTTGGATTCAAACAAGGACCCTGTAAAGCAAACCTTTTTAAGATGCAAGCACACCTCCACACAAACTTCAAGCAGTCAAAGTATGCCCATACACTTTCTTAACACCAGGTCAAAATTTGGCTGTAGACAGTGATAACTGTACAAAGCTTAAAGTGACCATTATTGTGGGCTCCTAATAGCCAGTGATTTTCCAGGAGCCCTGTGTTTTTCTATCATCCTCTGTGGTTCGGGCAGCAAGCAGCCCATCAGACACTGCCTCCCAGCTGCCTGCTTCCCTCCCCTATGCTGGAGCCTCTCTTGTTTTGGCTGCAGCTGCCGCGAGACAGACTAAATAATGTGATAAGGTGCACAGAGCTGCAGGTGTGCTTCGCCTTGGCAGGCCCAAGACAACTATGACCATGCAAATCATGTCCCCCCTGCAAATCAAGACCAATTTTACTAAAATGCCCTCTGCAAATGTTTTAGCAGTCCTAATTATGTGTAATATAGCAGCTAGTGAACATAGCTAGCTTTGCTGAAGTTAAAAAAAAAAATGCCAGGGTGATTGTGCAGCTGGAGAAATGAAGAGTGGAGAACCACTTTATGGAGCTGTCAATCATGGCAGGATTTATACTACAGCTGTAATGCTGTCAGCCCCCTATGTAACTTGGAAACTAGAAAGGCCTTAATATCGCTCTTCAATTCCAATAGAGGCACATTTCCTTTGGTGTTCTCTGAAAAACAAAAAAACAAAAAAAGAGAGAAGGCGGGTAGGTGAAGAGGCACAATTTTCTATACACAGCATGATCTGTTTAAACTGCCAATCAAACATGCCATGCACACAATCCAAGAGCAGACCATGTGGTTTAAGGTTGATAATCTCTTCAACGCCTGGGCTGTTGCTTAAGCCCAGCACTTCACAATATCGTGTGGGTTTTAATCTGAGTCCATCTGAGGTTCACTTGTTCTTGAATTTCCACATGTCACTTGAATGTGACAGTACAACAGGCATTTAAAGGGCTAATCTCAGCACTTACTCCTTAGAAGCCACCAAGCTGGGGATCCTTCAAGCCTACAAGAACACTCTCCCCTCAATGGGAAGGGAAAAAAGAAATTCTGTGCTATGGCTGCAGCATGAAATTAGGACTTCTGAGGTCTCTATACGGTATCTTTTGCCCAAAGCTTTTCAAGTGGCTTACATAAACCGCCAATCATCCTCTTGACAATGACAGCCTTTCTCTGAGCAAAAACCAGTGTAATGATTGTGTATGGTTGGGCTGGGGGGAGCACACACTGACAAATGGAATGGTTGGTGAGTGTGTGTGTGTGTGTGTGTGTGTGTGCGCGCGTGTGTGTGTGTGTGTGTATCAGTGCAGAACAGTAATCAGAGTCCCAAATATCATTATTGACACATTGAAATCAGAGTGCAACAGAGAGAGGCTTCAATTCAGCAGCACTCATGGACCTGTTTGTGTATTCACTTGTAAATAACATTATCTCCCTCCCTGTAAATGGAGTGATTCTAAGATAAGTGGATAAAGACAGCCAGAATGAGAAAAGTGGAACACAGTGATTTTTATGAGCAAACAAATGAAAAGAAAAAGCTCTATTATTAAACAGAAAGGATGTAAGTTATCAGAGATAGCAAACAGGCCTAGTGTAGACCCGTGCACTGCTTGTTTACACCAGGTAGAGGCTTGTGAAAAAGGCATAATTATGAGGCAGCAGAAACACACACTCAACTCATATAAAGAAGAAACAGCCTGGCATTTGAGCGTTTTTGTTCAGTGCGCACACATACACACAAGATAGTTTTTGTCACATATAGAGACGGTAGGTCACGTATATATAATCCTAAATCAAAACCTCATAGTGACCATAACCTCATTAACCAGAAAAGTTTTTACCATTTCAGTTAAAAAACAAAAACAAAAAAAAACAGCACAGCTTTTATAAACAGCCATTTTATGCTGTCAAGATTTTAAATCTGCAGTTTTTGTTTTAAAAAAGGCACTTTTACTCATGGGTACAAAGCTGTCAGATATTCCTATTCTTGTAGGGACAACACACATACACAAGCTAATCAGCCCCTTATCTATCTCCAGCTGGGTGACATCATCGTCTGAATGAGAAATCTGGTGAACAAACACACTGTCTGAGAATGCTTTCTCCCTCACTGTCCCAAACACACATCCTCCTGTGCCAGAGAGCACAAAACTGCGCTATGTCCCCAGCAAACATCTGCCGTCGATGGAGTAATCTAGCCGCCGGTTTGTTTGCAGATGGCACAGCTGATCCAGACACCATGTGGTAGGGCGCTCGGAGCCTGCACGTCCTTCCTGATGATGGAAGGTAACAACAAGGGTTTGTTCAAACCCCGTCAGCCCCATCACAACAGAGAGATACACAGTTTCTTAACCCTTGTGCTGTGTTCACTAATTAGCAATGGATGTGCAAGTGAACCATGCCATCTCTTTTGGTTTTATAGCAATATACATTCACCAAGCACTTTATTAGGAACACCTGTACAACTACTCATTCATGCAATTGTCTAATCGGCCAACCGTGCGGCAGCAGTGCAATGCATGAAATCATGCAGATACAGGCCAGCAGCTTTGGGTAATGTTCACATCAATCATCAGAATGGGGAAAAATGTGATCACAGTGATTTTGACAGTGGCATGATTGCTGGTGCCAGACATGCTGGTTAGATTATTTATATAACTACTGATCTCTTGGGATTTTCATGCAGATCAGTCTCTAGAGTTTCCTCAGAATGGTGCAAAAAAGAAAAAAACAGAGAGAGAGAAAAAAAGAGAGAGCGAGGTGGCCAGATTTGTTTGAGCTGACAGAAAGGCTATAGTAACTAAGATAACCATTCTGTACAATTGTGGTGAGCTGAAAAGCATCTCAGAATGCAAAGAACCTTGAGGCAGATGGGCTAAAACTGCAGAAGACCACACTGAGTTCCACTTCTGTCAGCCAATAACAAAAAGCTGAGGTTGCAGTGGGCACAGGCTCACCAAAACTGGACAGGTGAAGCTGTGAAACACGTAGCCTGATCTGATGAATCTCACAGATGGTAGGTTCAGAATTTGCCAACAACATGAATCCATGGACCCAACCTGCCTGTGTCAACAGTCCAGGATGGTGGAGGTGGTATAATGGTGAGGGGAATGATTTCTTGGCACACTTTGGGCCCATTAATACCAATAAATCATCGCTTGAATGCAACAGCATATCTGAGTATTGCTGCTGACCATGTGCATCCCTTCATGGCCACAATTCACCCATCTTTTATTGGCTACTTCCAGGATGATAATGCACCATGTCACAAAGCAAAAGTTATTTCAAACTGGATGAACATGACAATGAGTTCAGTGTTCTTCAGTGGCCTTCCCAGTCACTGAATCTGAATCCAATAGAACACCTTTGGGATGTGGTGCAACAGAAGATTCACAGCATGGAATTGCACCTCAAAAATCTGCAGGAACTGTGTGATACAATCATGTCAACATGGACCAGAATCTCAAAGGAATGTTTCCAAGATCTTGTGGAATCCAGGCCATGAAGAATTGAGGCTGCTTTGAGAGCAAGGGAGGCCCTACCCACTATTAGTATAGTGTTCCTAATAAAGTGCTCAGTGAGTGTAAATGAATCATTTATTTTGAAGTACCCACTACATTGCAATATGAATGATATGTAATGAAACAGACACAAAAGTTCTATGAACAGAGATAAATTCAGGTTTTGCTGATAGCGCCTAAAAACAAAAGAGCACGTTCTTCTTTACTCACTCACCATTTTCCAGTGACGTTCAATAATGTCATTTTAATGGGAACTCCAACATACAAGTAGTGGAGACAGAAAACATTGGATTTAAATTTACAGAATGCAATGCAGTTGTACAATGCATTTGCTCTGAGTTACGGCAAAGACACGGCTCGGCTGGTTAGCGATCTATGAGATGACTAGCATGATGGTGTTGAAGGCAGAATAAGCTTGAAAGTTGAAGCTTTTGGAACCTGATTTGTTGGAACAGATAATAGAGATGAGGAGGTGAGAGAGAGACAGACTAACGCTCTGCTGCGTCGGTCACTTTAGGTAGAGATGAAACAAGGGCTAATTCCCACTGGCACCACTATCAGCAACTAGTGCAATTGCATTGTAGGTAATGTAGCAAAGCATTAACCTAAGTGACCAAAATGTTAATGAAATAAGTTAAAATTACTTAAAATCACTTAAAATCAACTCAGAATTTAACTCAGAATAAATACTGGATGCCACTGATGATCACATATTAATTATAAAGATTAATATGCAATTTATTCAGGGTGGATTTTCCTTTAAATTCTTGGTCATCCTCTTGATATCAGGTGTGTTCACAAGAGCTGGAGTAAATAAGAGATATAGGACTTGACCTTGTTAGTTTAATCTCTCTGCAATATAAACAGCTATAAACAGGAATTAAATAAAACATTTTATATTCATTAGCAAAGTCAAATTATTTGGAAATCTTACCATTAATATTGCTCTAGTTAAAAATTACATGAAAAATGAAAAGGCAAAGGTTATTTGCACCAGGGTGAAAACGGGAATGTATACCATTTGCACTAAAATCTAGTCATTACTGAAAGCGTGATGGCTAGCACACTTAGTTACAGGTTTTTATCATACAATGTTCAGTGTTATCTGCCTCACTAGAAGTGTTACTTGCAGTTACACAGTTTAGCTAAAGTTAGCTAGCACTTGTGCTATAATGTTATCTAGCTACTGAAATAAAATTTTTAAAAAAGAATGTTTTAAATAACAAAATGTTCGCTGTCATAATGTTATTTAGCTTGCCAGCAAATCTTGCTACTAGTTTTCATTTCCTATTATAAGAATTAGCCTAATGTTAGTTAGCTTACTAATACAAGTTAATTACACAGACTGTATAGTTAGCTGAGCATTAGCTGGCTTATTATACTACTATTAAAATCTGAAGTAATAACATTAGCTAAACTACCTTCAACTTTAGCGCAGTGCTAAATCAGGATGTGGCACTTCTGGGTGTAGATAAGACACTCTGAAATCAAAATGAATGATTTTAATCTGAACAAAACACTAGGGTTAGTGACACTAATCACTAAACAGAAAGGCAAACTGCGTTGCAATATTATCAGAGTTAAGATCATTCTCCTTGCACTGTATCGAGGAGATGCAGGCATTTATCATAGTCATCCTCACATTTGGCTGTTTCGCTTATTAACTCAAGTGTGTGTAACACACTTCAGCGTGGGCTCACAAGTGGATGTGTCATGTAATGCTCTTCATTTCTTTTGTAAGCTGCATTTTCATGTGCTGATGTGATGACACTATCTTCAGATGGGAAAGTGGGATGCCAGGGGTTGCAGCACACAACTGATGATGTAAGCAGGACAGCTGTTTCTTATTGATCGTGTAGGTTTACGCCCAGAGAGATGAGTTCATCCTTCCTCTTTTGTGCTCTCTCTCTCTCTCTCTCTCTCTCTCTCTCCCCCCTTAGGCCATGTGATATTAATACAGGCTTGGTTCCCAAACATAGCCACCAGTGGCCAGATGTTCAATCAAAGTGTTCCTGTTTCCGGGACTTTGATGCTCCCCCGAGCTGATCTTGAGCCCTGCCTCTTTGTTCTCTAATCAGCCGCCAGACACAGAGCTACTTCACAGCGCGCCACTGAGATGACACACACCCTGGCTCTTCATCATAGCACAGATGTTTGCGCTTGCTGTGTTGCGTTTGCGTGTCTCTGTCTGTGAATGTATGTATTGTGTGTTCATCCTTTTCTTATCCTCCAAGCATCAAGCATGGGAGGCTCTTAATAAATGCTCTCTCAAGTGCAGCATGTGCCTCAGGCTTTACTGTAGGATAAACAGGAAACAAATAAACACCTGCCAGGGAGGTGCAATCATTTTAAGACATACCTCTTTCTTGTTTCTCCCTATATTGATGCCTGTGTGCAGTCAGACACACTGGATGTCTCATTTTTATCATCTCGTTTTTATTTGATCTGGCCTCTTCATGCTGCCTTCCACTGTCTCAGGAAGGTTTTCTTCCTACTTTATTTATCTTGTCTCTATCTTTAAATATAATAATAATAATAATAATAATTATTATTATTATTATTATTATTAGGATGCCACCTCCTAATTCTGCAAATGCAACTTTGACCTGTACATACAGTCAGGTCCATAAATATTTGGACATTGATAAAGTTATTGTTAAAGTACTTTAGCTGTATATTGGAGCTCAAAGTGCAGACAAAGTGATTTGCTGAAAGCAAAACTGAAGTCAGAACATCCAAAGAACAAGCAAAAACTGTAGAAAACTGCAGTAAAGACCTGGCAGAGCATCACCAGGGAACAAACCCAGGGTCTGGTGTCTTGTCATGTCTATGGGTTCTAGACTTCAGGCAGTCATTGACCGCAAACAATTGAATTGGACAATTTAATTTATGATGTTAGTTTGTCCAATTACCTTTGGTCCCTTGAAAGGGGGGGGTTGGGGGTGGACCACATATAAAACGTCCTGTAATTCCTACATTGTTCACCCAATCTGGATGTAAAAACACTCAAATTAAAGCTGAAAGTCTATAGCCAACAGCAAAAACAACAATGACAACAATAACTCTGCCAATGTCCAAATAATTTTTGGACCTGACTGTATCTGGCTAGCAGTTTATAAAAAACTGCCAGATGTCACTGTGCCAGAATTCTGGAAAACAACAAAAAAAATAGGGGAAATTTGAGTTGCTGTTTTTTGTTTGTTTGTTTGTTTGTTTTTTTTTGTTTTTTTTTACAATAATCTCTGACATACCCCTCTGAAAGTATTGGAGTGGCAAGGCCAATTCTTTTGTTTTTGATATACACCGAAAACAGTTTTGTGTTTGAAATCAAAAGATGAATTTGAGACAATAGACCAGAATTTCATCTTTCATTTCCTGATATTTATATCTGGATGTGTTAAACAACTTAGAACATGGCACCTTTTGTTTAAACCCACCCATTTTCAAGTGATCAAACATATTGCTGTGAGTGACTTTTACCTAAGATCTTAAGACAGAGCCTGATGTGGATGATGCTGATTACTCATTTCCTATTGTCTTACAAATTTGGCAGTAATATTTTTTCCATAAGTAGATTAGGTTATAAATGTATATGTAGGTGGGGAGGCTTTCAGTGGAATTGGAAAGGAATATTTAGATGTGCTTTCTCCATTTTCACTTTTTTTTTTTTTTTGGGGGGGGGGGGGGGGGGTGACCAGTCTTTAAAATGCTGCACCTTTATTTCTGGTTGAGATACATGCAAATGAGAAACATATTTCAAAAATCTTTGACCACAATGACAAAAAAAATGACATCTTAGCAAGTGAAAATATCTTGAATATAGTCAATATCTATCTAATACTTCCTATTACAAGATTATAATAAACCAAATATATTTAAAATTCTATTTCTAGACATTCTAATTTCTAGCTTGGAAAAGTCTTATTCTATTGGCAGATAATTTTTCTAATTTCAAGCATTTATTTCTCGGAAGAGAAATGATCCGGCAATAGAATAAGAAAATTTAAATGAGTAAAAACTTCTAAAACAGGCTGAATAATCTTATATTTGATTTGCCCATATTCAAGAGTTTCACTTTATAAGATAACATTTTTGCAGTGCAGGTAAAGGGTTTTCCCAGGCCACCAAAATGTATGTTTTGGTGACAAAACAAATGGCCACATAATAACAGTGGTTTTATAGTTGCTAATACTTAAGGGATGGGATCAAAATACCTGCAGTGCTAAAATCAACATGAGCTAGATATGATTTATTAAGATTGCATGGATTGCACAGGAGTAACAGACCTCTCAGAGGTCTGTGAGTAATTTGAGGTTAGTTGGGCTAGCAATTGAAGAAGTAAGGTCATGCCCCTGCCTGTCTGTTTCCATTTCACTCTCCACATAATTGTACAAACAAAATCTAACTGCATTAATTCCAGAGTTCACCGCAACAGCCACGACTGCAAAAAGACTAGCGTGTTTTCCTCAGACAGGTACAGGAGTTCAGCTCATCACCTCTTTTCAAAGGACATACTGCCTCTGCACTATTTTCTTTCCTTCAAGGATAACATGGTAATGAACTTAATGCAACTCTGTGACTCTTTGTTTCCTTTAAACAAACATACAGCGGGATTTTCTGAGCTGTCTAAATGAGTTTGCTGCTGTGTGTTTACAAGGCTTAAGAAGCTCATTATAAGGGACAGCATTAGTATGTTTGCATGCACACATCACACGCTCTGTCCTCTCACTGCAACTCAGTCAACAGACACTGCTCTTGACCTCTTGTCCAAGCTCAGTAGGATTCTATGTGCACACTTCACCTGTGAACCTCTCCTACACATACACACAACCACACACACATACACATTGAGCAAACATGACCTACCATTGACACACTCGTACACATCACAGCACCGTCCCGGGGTTCCATCACCACGGGAGACCAAGTGGGGCAGCGTTCCTGCTGAGCACTGTGGGAAGGTGCAGACACCAGGCAAACACTCGCACCTGACAGCGAGAAAAAAGGAAGACAGAGGAAAATGACAGAGGAGATAACAAAAATAGGAAGATATAAAAAATAGACAGGTGTGTCAATCAATAACAATTCAGGGTATAGTTCGGAATCTCATGCCATCACTCATTTTTGGCATTTTTATAAGCAGGTTTTTCACTAAGCACTATAAAGCCTGAGTAAATAAGAGCATTGTAAAGAAGTGTAAAGACACTATTACAGTGCAGCCAAGCATAATGGAGATAAATGCTTAGTTAAGTAAAGGATCGTGGTCCTGGCTGTGAGAGCTGTGCTGAAGAGACAGAGACGTATGACAGAGATGTGAGGTGTGTGAGTGTGTGTGTGTGTGTGTGTGTGTCTGTGTGTGTGTCTCACCTGGTGGGTAGTGTGCAGCAGCCGTCGGCTGTGAGCCTGACCTGTGTTTCGTAGCTGTCTGCTGGACACTGCATGGGCTGTATGGGAGGACATTCCACCGTGCTGCAGTCCACACTGAAAACTGCCCACACAAACACACAATCACTAAACGCATTAACACAATTTGTCAAATCCTCAGGCAGGATTGCAAATGATTTGCCTTTGATTTCACACTCAGAGCAGCTCAATTCTTTTTAAACCAGAATACATAGAGGCATGCGGCTAAGTGCTGAAAAAAAAACAAAACACACACACACACACACAAAAGGAAACAATTCCAGCGCCTGTCACTTTGTTTTCTTCAGCTGCCAGCAGCCGTTGACAAGAAAACAAACGGGGGCCAGTATTAACTGCTTTATGTGTATATATTCAGGTTGATACACTCTCCTTTCTGTTTGACAGCAGAAAGATTTTTACTAGGTGGATTTCTTAGCGTGCATGTAAGACAGGCTATCTTGTCAGTATACATACAGTATACTACAATACATATAGAATTTACTACAAAGTCACCTAGAAGTTACATGTCAACAGCTGCTAGCCACACTCCGAGAATATCTTTTCTGTGTGATGACACCACAGCTCATAGCCCAAACACTGGCCAGTGACTTTGTTGAGGTTGCAAACGTATGTTACATTAGCAACTTTGTTAGAAGATGCTAATAATTATAAACTTGTTTGTTTCTCTTAGCATATACTAATACACTTAACTAGCTAACTAACTCTATATATGTTATTATATGTTGCTTTATGTTGCTACCTGGTTGGGTTTCTGGGCAAATAAAACATGAGATTGGGCAGCACACTGTACATTTTAGCTCATAAATGTATCATTTGCCCACTCCTGTATATGTAAATTGTGAAATGTGTATGCGCTGGTATTTTTCGGAGGAGTTTTGCATTCTTACCTGGTTTGCACTCGTACAGGTCGCAGCACTCTCCAGGTTTGCCAGAGCTTTTGGATACGAGGATGTTGAGATAGCCAGGTTGGCACACTTTTCTCAGACACCCAGCAGGACTGCACACACAGCGACTGGGCAGAGGGCAGCATTCGCCAGGTGGGGCGTAACCTTCAATCAGCACTGAGTCCTCAGGACAACGGGGAGAGAACTGTACCTCACACCTGGCTTTAGAGCAGTCCGGCCTCTCCTCTATAAATTGACAGAGAGAGAAATGTGGTCTGAATGAGGTTGACACAGATTATTTACTCCTGATGTAAACATACTTTGAGAGCACTGACCTCAGCTACTTTCTTGCATTGGTTATCTGTGGTCATTTATATTTACATTTAGTCATTTGGCAGACACTCTGATGGACTTGATGCAGTTAGGTTTGGTTTTTATGATTATGTGGAGAGAAAAATGCATGGCCTTGCCACCTCACTTGCACCTCCAACTGATCTCTAAGTGATTGCCAAATGACAAAAAATCAGAGAGACAAAAACTGCAAACAGTTCAAGATGCGAAAAAAATACAAAGCATTTGTTGAATCTACAAGGATTTAGAACCTGAAAGCACAGAGAATAATGTTGGTTAATACAAGTGTTGGAGTGGTCTAGTTGGTAACTATCTATCCATCCATCCATCTATCCATCCATCTATTTTCCATACCGCTTGTCCTACACAGGGTCACGGGGGAGCCTAGAGCCTATGCCAGAGAACTCAGGGCACAAGGCGGGGGACACCCTGAACGGGGGGCCAACCCATCGCATGGCACAATCGCACACACATTCACGCATTCATTCTCACACTACGGACAATCTGGAAATACTAATCAGCCGACAACGCATGTCTTTGAACTGGTGGAGGAAACAGGAGTACCCGAAGGAAACCCCTGAAGCACAGGGAAACATGCAAACTCCGTGCACAAAGGGTGAAGGTGGGATTCAAAACTGAGGGGCCAGGACACTGAAACAGCAAGCTAAGTGCCCTGAACTTGAATACCTGAACTGGCAAGTGGGTGCATTGTTCTGTACCACGGTATATAGACACTGCGGTGCAGAACCCTTTGTTTGCCGGACTACAAGAACAAGATTCTTAATGCAACTGAAAGCCAATTCTCTCAAGTGAACTCAGTAGATGAGTCACATGAGAGAACATTAAAACATTATGGACCAGGTGAGCAGAAGCTACCTGAAAGGTCTTTAGACGAGATCTGGAGACCAGCAAATTCCTGTAATCCAGTGCAGACTAGAGCTTGTATGAGAATTTTTTGGCAGTGAGGAAATGTTGCCTTCCTCTGATGTTGTGAAGAAACAAATCTGCCTGGTCTGATGGCTGACGTAATGTTGCAACACTAGCTGGTCACTCTCTCCCATGCAAGCAAATGCACAGTGTGATATGGTATGGTTACTAATCCAGAGCTGTCCATAGCCTGACCAAATATCTGTGTACCATTTTTTATTGCATAATGGTACATGTGAAAGTAGGAGGAGCTTTCTGGACAATAGTATTGGCATCTCCCATGCCACATTATTGTTAACAGTAAACACTAACAACAGTACCAATGGATGAGCTTAAAGGTCTGCATTTGGTTACAAGTGGATCCAGCCGACCAAACAGAACTTTACAGGTTTTCAGTTGTACACAGCGGGAATGTTATCACACATGACTGCTGAAGATTGCTGTGTTGTACAATCCAATACAAAAACAATTCTAGTCAGCTAGTGTTTTTCAAATTGGCAGACCTGATTGGCAATAAAAATAGCAACAAAATGTGGGTCCATGGGTGGCGTGATGGTAGCATCTGCCTCACAGCTCCAGGGTCCCTGGATCGGACCCGAGCTCTTGTTACTGTCTGTGTGGCGTTTCTGTGCATGTTCTCCCTGTGTTCATCTGGGTTTCCTCCAGCTGTCCAAAACCATGCAGGTAGACGAACTGGCTATGCTGAATTGTCCCTAGGTATAAATGTCTGTTACCCTGCAAAGGTCTGGCTTCCCATACAATGTGAATTCTCCCACCTTGTGCCAGTGTTGCCAGGATTGGCTCCACCACAACGCTGACCTGGATAAAGCGGCTACTGAACATGAAAGAATAAATGCGGGTTCATGGATTTGTTACCGTACTGTGCTGTACCATACTGTCTCGTGAAAAAGTGCTTTATTGTCCGCTGGGGTCAAAGTGCACCTCTTTTATAAACACATCCTTTTCCACACATTCAATCTAAAGGGAGGACGAATGAAGGACTAATAAAAACACAACATGGAAAGGAAAAGAAAGGTAAAAACAAATGTCAGTAGGACAAGAGAAAACACCAGGCAGGATGATTTTTTATGTAGGCCTTCTGCGTGGAGCAGACAGCCTCACAAAATACCACACCGTTTTGTACCCCTCAAATATTCAGACTAAAAAAAAAACAAACTAAAGGAACTGGGAACACAAGGGTGTTGATACTGAACAAAACCAAACTGCAAAACTTTCATCACTTGCTGTAGTCTTAAACTGCAACATCAGTTCACAATATGTAATGATAGGTCCAAGTTCTGCTGTTTGTTTGATATAAACCATGCAGAAAGACAATTGCATCTAATGTACGAAATGTACCTATTATGTAGAGACAATATGGCCCATTACTCTCTTTTGATGTGTGAGGAGAGGAGAGTCCTCGGTGGAGCTGCTCCTCTCCTAAGCAAGAGAGGGTAATTACCTCCAATGAAGGGTACCAAGAGAAAGAGAGTAGAGGGAGAGCATAATGCCCTCAAATACACAATAAGAGTAGCAAAGAGACAGCTATTTAAAAAGCAGCTCATATTTAAGTGCAGTGTTTATGTGTCATTACGCGAGAGCATGTCACTGCGTTTTTCTTTTTGTTCTGGATGAGGAAGCAGAGAAAATGATGACAGAATTATGACTTGAATTTGAAATGACTCAACAGGCAGAGAAATAGCATGCAGAGATGAAGAGTGGCATGATTAAAAGTCAGCTCTGAGAAAAGAATTAATGTGCAACTTCGTTAAAAGTGCAAGAACAAGCAAGAGAAATAAAGCAGCTTCTAACATGGTGAGAAAATGAAACCTGCATACATTTAGTCAATTACTGCCTACTGCAGAAGATGTGCTGCTATAAAGTGCACCAAACCAGGCAGAAAAGCCCACCACATGCACCATTTTGCACGCAGAGGAGACCATTCAGAAGTGCTTCTATGTTTGAACGATGAATTCGGGAGTATGCTTGAAATGGGTTTTTTGCTGAATAAAATGAGTGCCTATGTTGAGGCTATAAATCTTTCCTAAATCCCCTTTTCTCTATCTCCCTCCTTCTCTCTCAAACCTTCTAGACCCCTTTTCCATCTGCTCTCTCTGCCTGCCAAAACCCATCATAATGTGCTCAAAAGCTACACAAGACAAATTCACTTTGTATGTTCCATTTCTTGCTGATGTACCAGCTTGGACTGACTTTTAATCAATTTGATCAATTTTCTCCTGGGCACATGAACAGCAGCTCCAGGACATGCCAATGACCTGCAAGACCCTGTCAACATTTCATAGCCACGTCTGCTCGTGCTCCTGCTTACCATGGAAGGATTGTGGGTAATGCCCTGAGCAAATTTTTGCCATTTATTTTGAGCAGAGTATGGGCTCAAAACAGCAGGAATATGGAAACCTTAATAAGCACACATTATGACACAGAAATGGCTGTGCCCGGGTCATTTTTGGTGCTGGAAAGTCAGGGAGAATGAGCACGGTTAATGGAGTATTCATGAAAACATGGAGCATGTCAGCAAAAAGAGAATGATAATAGTCCACTGTAGCAACCCAGATGCAGGAGAGGGTTTTTTTTTTTTTTTGAAAGCTTGTTTTTCTCTTTCACAACATTTTTTTTTTTTGTAATGGCCAATGTTTGCCACGATTGCCATCATCCCAGGGATCTGCGAGCAGCTGGAGTGACACACGTTCAGCCGGGAGAGAGGAACCTGCTGCCTGCACAGTAATGAAGTCCAGACAGACCTGGTACTACTGCCGCATGACACACAAATAGACCTGGCACTTCTGCTTCAATACATAACATATGGTAAAAAAAAAAAGTCTGACATGTATATCCAATATATAAGGTAAAGTTGACAACGTTGTCAAACACTTGCTTATTATTGTCCAACTGAATGATCCAGTAAGTCCTCAAATGCATCATCTTAGGGGCAGTCATTAAGAGAGACACATTTCTGGAAAGGAATGATTAGTTTTACACAATAAATTCATTATTTGATATTCCAGTGTGCCAATGCAGGTTACAGAGACAAACCTAAATAGCGAAGAGATTGAGACAGAAAGGAAACAAAAAGTGAGAGACCCTTATGAGCTAAATGTAAAAAAAAACACATACTTTTCCTGGCCTCTGTATTTGCACTTAAAGCTTAAAAGAGGCTTATTTTATGGGCTTATTTCAGGTTCAAACTGATCATGTCAGGTGGCATATAAATGAATAGTGCATAGAACAAAAAAGACAAGATTGAGCCAGCGGATGAATGTATCAAGTGATATCAAGCAAACATCACATTCAAGATTCATAAAGCAAAATGACTTGTATCAAATATGCCTGGATGTGAGACCATGCAAGCAATAAGCAAGACTATTTAAGCTGCTGGTTAAAAGGCAATCACTCGTAGGCTCGACAGATACGGATGTAGCTAAAGATGAAAAACAAACATTGACTATATTCTTTGCCTTCTCTCTCATAGCATCACTTGTATAGATAAACTAATAACTGATGCAGATTATTTCTTCAATATTCATTGAAATAAAAAATGAAACCCACAACCCAAAGCAAATTACTATGTACCTAATAACAGCTACAAGTAGGCTCTGCTTGCATTTTTCTTGCACTATTGAGCAACACAGTAAGAGAAATCATGCTGGCTGCTGTGAAACATGACTCCTAAGCGTGAGAATTGCTCAGAGCCAAGCTGCTGTAATGAAATGGCTCTCTTCTCCCATTCCCCTCCTCGTATTTCAGCCAGCTGTGGACGCGCCATGCAGACGGAGGCAGCGGAGGGTATCCATGGCGAGGGATGGGATTAAAATGAGCCGGCATCGATACGATCCTCCATTGACTCATTAACAACCATGCTTAATCTAGTCTGTCAGAGAGAACGTGCTGCAGCCCAACACACACAAACACACATTTCACTAAACAAAAGGCTCTACAGGGCCTCAGATGAATTACAATGGCACAGACATTTATGGTAAAGGCACAGACATTCACTAAACTTTCTAGAGGGCAAAATTCTCCACTGACCAATCACCACCTGCTTACAACGCAGTAAAGCCAGATTTATCGAGTCACTCTACCGGTTTATGGAAAACAACTACCTCAATACATCTGACTTGCCTTTACTTAGCTGTGTAAAACTGGTACAAATGAGTACCATACATACATACATGCATTTAGTTAAGACACCATAAAGTGATCAATACCCAATTTCCATTAAACATCTGAATGAACTCAGGTTTTACCATGAATTGTCTTTCAAAAATTGTTTTTTTAAATGCATGGAAAAACCTTGATCATGATGAAAACTGCACTGATCATGAAAAAAATGGAGACAATGGTTGTGTGATATAATGATACACGATATTACACTGCCCTGATATCCAGTGACATCTGTTCTGATTATATATTACATTACCAGCCTCACCAACCTTTACAAAGCTTGCACAGGAGCTCTGCAATTTAAAATGGGAGGATGCTAGTACGAGTTATCACTCAATCTCTCCCAATAAAACGGGGCATGAGTCAATCAACATATGAATCTGGAATGATTTGTGCAGGTATTTTGAACTCTCCAATATTAACCTGCACTTCCTGGAAGCCCTGCCCCCTCACAACTCATGGGCTTCCTAGCTTTCTGCATAGGTAAATGGAGAATTGAGTTTTGAGTTAATTAATGTAAAATAACATCAGTGTATGTCCAAAATAGCTAACATTAGACAAGTGTATAGTTAACATCAGTTAAATATATTTATTAGAGATGCCACTGAAAAATATCGGCTGAGAATCTTCAAACATGGCTCTTTCGGTTTTCAGGCGAAAGAGAAAAATGGAGGAAGATTTTGATCTGGGCATCAGACTGCCAATTTGTAAAAGGATTATATCGAAAATATACTGTTATCATGATATTTTAAAATGGAAAATCACAAGCAGGAGAAAAAAAATCGCACAAACCTACTGGAGACTAAGAGGTCTTTTCTACTATCTACTGAAGATTAGCACAATTTTCAAAGTTTCATTCAGACCGCTTGTCACTAAGGCAACCTTTTCCTTTTCCACTTGTTTCTCTGGTAACCAAGATGGAGTATTCTTGCTCATCCTTCAAGTACAGGCTCCTACAATGGCTCTTCCAAATGGCTTTGTCCAGCTGAGAGCCTGGAGCATGAGGCCAGTGAAAGTGGCCTAGAGAGAGATCTGTACTGAACACAGAATCATTAGACAGTGATGGACTGTCCCTTCGTACCTTATTCAAATAGACATCCACCACAGGAACCACAGCCGCTTTAACGTCTGCATTATCAATACTTCTGAGATGACTTTCTACTGCCTATATCTGGGTTTAGAATGTAGGCTGGAGTATTACATTGCACATTTATTATTAATACACAGAAATTCCAGCCACTTAATTTTTTTAAGCTGTAAATTGCCAAAAACTACACCAGGTTTTCATCCAAAAAAAGTACCCTGACTTCTCCGCCACAGTTACAAACCACCTAAAAACAGTCCCCGTCAATATGTTAACCACATATAACTTGATTTTTTTTTAAGTTGTCGGTTTATTTTTTGGAGCATTGTCCTATTAAAAGGTGAAGGATTTGGGCTTTGGTGGCTTAGTGGTTAGCATGTTTGCCTCACACCTCCGTGGTTAGGGGTTCGATTCCTGCCTCCACGCTGTGTGTGTGCAGAGTTTCATGTTGTCCCCGTGCTTCAGGGGTTTCCTCCAGGTTCTCTGGTTTCATCCCCCAGTCCAAAGATATACATTGTAGGCTAACTGACATCTCCAAATTGTCCATAGTGTGTGAATGTGTGCATGATTGTGCCCTCTGGCCCGCCTTGTGCCCCAAGTCCCCTGGGATAGGCTCCCTGTGACCCTGTGTAGGATAAGCGGTAAAGAAAATGGATGGATGGATAGTCATCTCTGGGTTTAAAGCACCCTTTGTAAATAGCACCAGTTCTTGCCAACTTAGATAAAAATAAAAACACTGTTCAAGGTTTGAGACAGTAGTTCGGTGCTTAAGTCGTGAAATGCCTGCTGATGGCAACCATTTTTTTAAGTAACCCACTCATCATTAAAATACACGTACAGAATAGCACAACGACATTAGTACACCAAATGTTGGCTAAATAAGACTTAATATTACTAAGAAATAGCTATTCAAACTTAACCCTACCTCCTACTTACAACAATGCCCAAAAATTTGCACACAGCTTTGGAATCTTATCTTGAACATGTCTTTCAAGTTTCATGAAAATTCAAGCACTCACTTATGAGTTACAGCTACTCGAGGAAATTAAACTCTGCCCTCAAAGGATTGATTTCCATGGGCGAAGAAATTTTTTGTGCTTTCCCCTTTTGGTCAGAAATGACCATTGTGATGCATCATTGCCATTTATACCTAGCAATGTCCTCTAGAATTACACACAAATATTTCACTAGAAATAATCCTTGACAAGCATTATGACTTTGCATCCTTCCACCCACCATATTATTTATTGAGCACACAAGATAACAACATACCTGCTGGGCATTTCGGTTCCCTGTGGAGGGAAAAGGTTCTCCAAAGCATCTTTAATATAACATACAAAGAACTAGACTACATATAAACAAAAAATACAAAGCATCTTAGTTAATATGGAAGGATAAACAGGAATTAAATGAAGAGTCTTAGAACATCTCCTGAAGGACATGAGAATGAAGGGAGCACTAGAACCTCCACCACCTGCTCCAGAGGGTCAAGCAACCACTACAAACCATTTTTATCCATTTTCTTCTCTGCCATGCTAGTATAATTTAGTTTCGACTAACTCTATTGTGCCTCCACAACAGAAGCATGTATATCTGCCACCATTAAGCACTCATTAGCTCTATCAGTAGCTCTCTTAGTGGAGAAGTGCTTTATTAGCCCGGAGGGAGTCTGGGTTTTGTTCAATAAAGGCCCCTCCACACTGCCCTCAGTGCAAGGATGAAGCCTTAAGCATGAAAGGAAAGATAGAATGGCTTGATGAAGAGATGGATACAATTTCATGACAACCCAAGGGCATACAAGATGATTCATTAGCTTATAAACAGAGTCTGTATAAATGTTCATTTCAAGGAAAGAGATTATCAGATCACCATTGAGCACCAGTTCTTGTAACTGACAGCTGCTTGTGGGGTGATTATTGGATTTGACGCAGAGACTGACAATGTGTGAGTTTTCTTTCTCCACATCTAGCCTGTCTGTAGAATATAGTAGCAGATGATGAAGACAGATCTGCGGGAAAAAAAAATACAGATGAGCCTAAAAAAATGTTTAAAACACGTGACTAAAAGACAACCTCTGGAATTCCGCCATGTCGAGATGCCCCTGGTGAAAGGGACGTTCTCTGATGCACTGATAGCTGTGCATGTCATTATAGAGTCAGCATAGCCTGCAGGTAAAGCTACAGCTTCATCTCATTCAGGTAACACTGTCATCCAGTTGACGGCTGAGCGGCTGTCTGCATGACAAGCCAAAGAGAAAGTGTGTGCAAGAAAGAAATGAAAAGTAAAAAACGAGCAGAAGGCAAGATGAAATATGAAAAGCATAAACCGTGGTTAGAGGTGAAAGCTAGGGGAAGCACTCTAAGAAAATCAAGATGGACAGATGAAACAAAAGAGTGAAAGTCAAAAAGATAAAAAAAGAAAAACAACAACAAAGTAAGGTTTACAAGTGAGACAGCGTGAGAGTGCAAATCGCTGACCTGTAGCCAGGAAGGTTGAGGATCGATGTGTTTCAGGTTAGCGGTCAGATGCAAGAGTTTGCATGAATAATGTGTCTTCATTCTCATTCTTGTGTTCTGGGATCTGCATATGGAGATGTGCTCAAGCACACACTGCATTATTTGGGTATTTATTTGTTTTACTGAGAGAGAGAGAGAGAGAGAGAGAGAGAGAGAGAGAGAGAGAGAGAGATGTCTAGCTAATTAAAAGCCTGCTAAAACACAAGCAGGAATTAAAAGTTGCTCTGTCCGCTCACCATGCTGGCAGCACACAGCCCCAGTGTGAGTTTACTCATTCTCTAGAGATTCATGCAGCTCTGAGCCTAAAAGTATTGAGCTAGCTGCTAATTTTAGCAAAAAATTAGGAAAAGAAAACCCTGCCGAAAAATCAAGCTTATTCTGTCCAGCTAGGTCAAGCTAGTCGAAAGGAAACAGTTTCTGAATAACCACTACTACTGCTACACTATATGGGCAGAATTATGTGGACACATGAGTTCTAAACATCCCATTTCCAAAACCATGGGCATTAATATTGGGCTGTTCCTCCTTTGCTGTTATAACAGCCTCCACTCTTCTGAGATGAATTTCCTCTAGAACTTTGGACCGTGGTTGTGGGGATTTGTGCCCATTCACCCACAAGAGCATAAGAAGTCTGGCAAGGAGGCCTGGCAAGAAGTTGGCATTCCAGTTCCAGAGGCGAACCTATATTGCATAATATAAGGTAAAATAAATACATGGGGCCTGTCTGCCAGATTTTTGTTGTTATTTTGTCTTCATGTTACCCAGAGATGTAATTATCCAATGTACATTTAAAAGTAGCCAAAACACATCTAACAGAACATAAAGTGTTTATTTTTTTGCTGCTTCATGGTGTGTTTTACAAATAGAAAATCAAATCTCAATGAGAAAGCAAATTGTCCATGTTTAACTAATGCTAACTAATATTAACTAACGCATTTACCAACATAAAGTATTGATTCGCGGGAGCAAGAGACACAGTACCGGTACTTGCCAAGCAGTGCTGTCAGTGTTGTGCGCATCATTCCCGGTACCTATTGCATTTCAGCCCTCATTAAGAACTGCTAACCCTAGTTAATTCTTACCAATAATTCATCTTATAATAAGGTGAAATAAAAGTGAAATTGGACAACTAGATGTGGGTTTATTTGTATTTAATTATCCTTAATTCATTCGTCATTATCTCTATCACTTACAACTGTCCTGTTTCCTCTTTTCCTCCTCTTCTTGTTTTCTCTTGCGCTTCTGCCAGATTGGTATGTCCTCTTCATTTTCAGGAATTAAACTCGCACGACTCGAGTGTCAAAGGGTGGCACAGGAGCATAAACAAGTTTTCAAATGAGATAGGCCCTCTTTAAGGGGGTTGCTGAGCGTTTTCTTAAGATGAAAATTTCTGATTATTTAAATGATCAGCCCTCAGGGGCCCTCTCAGAATGCGGGGCCCCAGGCAATTGCCTGCTCTGTAGATATGCCTCTGTCCAGTTCATCCCAAAGGTGTTCTTGTACTTGGATTCTTCCACCCCAACCTTGGTAAACCATATCTTTATGGACCTCACTTTGTGCACAGGGGCATTGTCATGCTGGAACATGTCTGGGCCTCTTTGGCAGTCAAAGGAAATTTCGACTCTTAGTTCCTCTTAGTTGACTCTTAGTTCCAGTCAAAGGAAATCTTAATGCTACAGCATACAAAACATTCTAGACAATTAGGTGTTTCCAATTTTGTGGCAAGACTCTCATATGGGTGTGATGTTCAGGTGTCAACATGCTTTAGACCGCATAGTGTACATCGTAAATAAGTATTTTTTTTATTTGGTGGTGGATTTTTAAATGATTCCGCAGTTATGGTCAAGAAAACCATAAAAAAAACATAAGACAGTACATTTTCGATATAATGTTTTAAAAGACTAGCTGTGTAATGTGACCCAATTTTTAACCAAAAAGCTTTAAACTAACATGATTAGTCATTTTCCCTTTTATTTAGACACAGTGTAGAAATATGACCCCCCACCCCCAAAACATAAACGGAAACAAGCAGCCTGTCAAACCATGCACCCAGCCCTTCCCACTTCACCAGTCTAGCATCTTTGTCTGATTTGGAGCCAGGAAGAACCCTGGTGTTTGTGTGTGCATGTTACAAATGAGATTCCTGCACCCCGTGCTGACTCTCTGCCTGACAAATAAACATGAGCCCCAATAACACAGTGAGAGAATGAGCTCATGAAGAAGGAACCATTGCTTCAGAACACAGCATGAGTGATCCACCCCTTATATGTTACACACTGGTACACAGTTACACACATTGAAGAACTTCTGTTGTTTGCTGTACAGACATGTTATTGCCTTTTTCACTTTTCCTCATTGTGTGCCTTTTGCAAATAATGGAACATTTGCTATGAACAGGAAAATCCATGCCAAGTGACCAGGGCCATACATCAACTTATTTCTGTCAATAACCACAAAAAAAAACAAAAAAAAAAAACAATAGAGCAAAATCAGGGAGAGTTACAGCTCAACAGTTTTGCTGAGCTGAAACCTGTATGTACGTCTACCAAGTCTGAGGTTTACTGAGAGCTTCGGAAAAGGACCAATTAAAGTCAGAATAAACTAAAACAGCACCTAAGACTCTGTCTACCTCATTCTGCACCCAACTATATAACATGCACTTTCATTGTCTTTCATGCTTTTGTTTTATTTATTGTGACCTTGCTTTTGTGTGTGTGTGTGTGTGTGTGTGTGTGTGTGTGTGGGTGTGTGGGTGTGTGTGTGTGTGTGTGTGTGCCTGTAAGGGTGGGATTCATCAGGAGCCAGAAGGATTAGAGAGCTGCTGTCTTATTAAAAACCTTCAGTATCTGGAAAAATGTGCCGTGTGCGAGTCTCCACCTATAGGAAACAAGAATGCTGGATTAGGCTAGATGTGCAGTGATAATTTCATCAGCAGCCAAAAATGTCTTTCACCACTTTCTCCATGTTACTCTCTTCAGTGAACAGATAAAACGCCTGCCATGTTTCCTCACAAACATCAAACCACAGCATTCCCCAGAAACAGTGCTTTTCAAAAGTCACAGATTACAACTGTGCGATGTTTCACAAATCAAGAAAAATGGAAAAGTAGGACAATCAAATTGACCCCCAAATGTCTAATCCATGTTCATGTACGAGTCCATGATATAAAATATGATTAGTGTGAGTTCAAAACCAAATTCTTTGGAGGATTAAGTATGTCTGGCGTGAAAAAAAAAGGTGTGAATGATGGATTGATTCTTACCCTGCCTGAAACACTGCAGTGGGAAACCATTTGAAACCAAAAGCTAAAGCTTATGTGCATCATCCTTCTGTCTTTTGCAGATTTCACAGTGTATCACAGCTTGTCTTAATAAACACCGCAGATATCCTCTGCCTTTACAGCTGTGATCTATTCATTGATCACAGCCGTAGGGTCAATGCAACACCGACAAGGTGATGCAAATCTCAGCATTATAGATGTTGTTTGGTTTTCAGCCTGAATAAATCCAGCCACACGATGAATAACTGAGAATAAAAACACAAGGTACAACGGTTTTGTCACTAAAAACTGTAAACACATCTTTCTCCACAAGGTTTCTCATAAACATACTTTCCAGGTTATTTTGCCCACTTTTGTACAACACTCTCTCTCTCTCTCTCTCTCTCTCTCTCTCTCATGGTATCTCGCCATGGGGTCATTAGATGGATTAGGATTAGAGTGCTCCCAGCGGAAACACTGTAGTTGCTGCCCGTTTGGACTGTTTGCATCTCTCCTGCTGCTGAGCCTTGGAAAAAAAGTGGCCATTCTCACACACCTCCGCATCCCTCCATCAGACAGACAGACAAACACGGGGGAGGGAGGGAGGGAAGAAGGAAAAGCAGGAAAGGAGGAATTCTTTCTGAGTGACTCGGTCCTCAGCTATGCACTCCACCCACACAGACTGGAAATGGCTAGATTTCGAGTGTTTAGGCCAGGCTAACACCCACCTACTCTCGCTGTCTCATATCCTCCTAACCAGCCTGCCTCGTGTGCGTTTCAGTAAGCTTCGAGGACCAGTCTTCCAGAAGAGAAACAGGGAGAAAGAGAGTGTGAGCGAGGGAGCCGTCTGAGCTGAAATGAGCTGGTGTAAGATGAGTGCTTCAGATGGAATGGCAAATGAAAGCGTCCGTCCAAGCGAGCGAAATAAATAACAAGGATGTGGTCCAGATGAAATTGCCACCCAGTGTGGAGAAATGACTTGAAAGATTAGTGTGTTTCTAACATGAAAAACAGGCAGGAGCAATGAGAGGAAACGAAAAGAAGCTCAGGCATAATGACTTCATCTCCATGCTCCATGCTTCCCTATGGAAGCCCCGTAAACGCAATATGAATAATGGCACAGCTTGAACTTCACTTTTACTTTGAGAGAAAATTTTCGATTTCATCTTGGAATTTGACATTTAATCCTTTGTGAGGTACCATTGCAAATGCTTTTTACTATTAAAACTGCAACAACAACAACAACCAAAAAACAGCTAAACAAACTGACCACTAATCATGTGACAGATGCAGTATAGTTCATTATCAACGTGACTGCAGTCTCAGACGTCTCACCTCCAGGTAATTAGTAAATGATAAGGGCAGTACAATTATGAAGTGTGTCTGCGTCTGATCATTTTTGTGTGAATGTTAACAGGAGCATCGGCTTCGTTGAATGCCGTTCGGGTTTCAGCTCTCCCCTTCACAATAATCTCAAAGACAAATACCATTTGTCAAAGATGTGTTGTGACGTGAGCCTCCAAAATTCCAACCTGCCACCTCTAACAATCTGCACTTTCTCTCTTTCGTAGCCTTGTGCCCTCCGCCCTCTCGTTCTGTCCATTTTTTCAGGCTGTCCTTGAGGCACTGGAGGAGTGCGACATTCCGTTGTAGAGTCGTGCTTCCTGCATTCCTGCCATAGCACAGTCAGTCATGCAGAACCCCGCACAGCAAGGGTCCACAAATTATTTCCCAACATGTGTTCTACAGGGTTATTAATAAGCACAGCAGCAGAGGGCTGTACACCGGACGTCCATGGGGGAGGTTGTAAAAGGGCTTACATGGAATGGAAACAAATATGGTCTAAATAGACATGTTTAGTGTTTTGTGTGTGTGTGTGTGTGTGTGTGTGTGTGTGTGTGTGTGTGTGTGTGAGTGTGTGTGTGTGTGTGTGTTTGATGGTCCAAACTGTATGGCAATAAGTACACAATTTGTCTAAGACAAATGAGGTTAAACCATGAGCCTTGCCCTCTGAAGATTATCATGTCATGCAGAACATGCACGCATTTCATCGAACAAATTTACTGTGTGTAATTCTATCGCAGTGTGACCTAATAGTTCAGGAAACAGAAATATAACAACTACCCTTCTTCTCAACATCATTACATCAGCACAGTGACTTGTGAGTCAGAATATCCAGGCATGCTTGCTTTTTATTTATTTATTTGTTTGTTTATTTATTTATTTGCTCGTGGCATTATGCTTGTACTTTAGTCCTGCAGTTCTGAAAAGTGTGTGGAACTTGCTTTGGGAACACAAAAACTCCCAGCATCCAAATGAACAGCAGCTGCAAACGAGGCATGGCCACAAGCGCTGCCCGGAAAATGCTAAGTACGGCAGTGAGTTATTACATCTCATTCAGAGAGCTTTTCACAGCTGACATTATTAAAATCTGGGATCTATGTAAAGTCTGAACTGCTCATCCACTCTTCAATGGCACTGGTGAGTGGGCCACCATATGCAGGAGTGTACCTCCCAGCATTACCTCCACACATCAAATCATTTATCCGCATTGTCACAATCATTCACATGCATACAGTACACACAGACGCAAATACATTCGACATTCAACCTTGCTGCTGAAAAAATAAAACAGCTCACTGCAGGAATTAATCATATGAATAAAAACCCAGCAGGGGGCTTTACGGAGATGATCAGCTGATTGCCAGCATATTACCTGCACAACAATATAACAAAAAGTCTCTTCCTCTTATCTTGTCTTGTTCTTTTTGTCCCTCTCTCTTTCTCTCTATTGTGACATTTCCCATATCTGGCTTTCTAATTGAATTGGTTTAGGAAAAAAAAAACATAAAACACTAATATGTCTCTCCTCACATCCTGTAAGTTCAACACAAACTGCCTGAGCAATACCAGTCTAATAAATATGAACTTCAGTATGATGTTACACTGCTTTAAGTAACTTGCCACTGTGGGTTGTTTATTTTTATTTTGCTATCTGCAAAATCATCGTCAGGCTTTATTAATCCCTTAAACACCCAGGAGCCTTTTGTGAGTACATGCCTACATTCCTCTCAGTCGTAATGACATACTTTTCCTATTAGTTTCACTGGACTAACTGAAAAATTCATAGTAGCCACTGAATACTGTGCTTTAATATGAATAACTGAATAAGAAGTTGGAAGTTGAAGGGGTTCCATCCTCACTGATGACTCACAATACCTTGAGGTGATATATGATAAACTGACTTGGTCTGAAAGGAACTTAAAATTACTGGCAGGGGGAGAACACACACACACACGTTTGTCTTACCATCCTTGTGGAGACCTTCCACTGACATAACTGTTAATGCTAAATAATATGTAATGCTACAGTATGCTACACCTAAATCGAACACTCTTTTAGTTAAAAAATTTTTTGTCCCAACCCCCTCCATCCCCACAGTGCCCTGCAGCAGTTTTAATGGATCCATGTCACAGCCATTAGACAGATGTAAGAGGATATCATTTCAAAAAGCCCTACTGTTGTAGTGAGACAAGCAAGTAACCTCACCCCTGAGAGTATTCAATACCTCATCATTAAGGTGATAAAACTTTGTGGTCATGTCTGAGCGACAGTGATATCTGCAGCTATTTGAAGCCGATCATAGTCTCATAGAAACTTTCTCGCAGCAATCTTGAAAAATACCACCTGCAAGAGTTAATCAGTAAATATCTTCATAAACCATTAATCAAGCTTCTATTAATCTCTTCCCACAGTATCTCTCTATTTACGAGAAGCTGTGTCAGAAAGTATTAAAACCACCATCTGAACACACTCAGAGTGTGGGATCAGAAGATGAATTCTCCAAAAGGATAGGTAGTGAGGGACAGATAAGAGCATCTGGCCAGCCCACTGGCTTTTAAAGGTAGTGGGTCTAACAGTGGAAGCTCTCTCCTCTGCGTCACGACTCAACGGTCTCAAAGTCCCCTGGATTTACTGTAGTACTGGATGTTAACCTGGGATTACACACATAATCTTCAATAATTGCCACAGTCTGTATTTAGCACTTGTATCAACTGTCTGACCCATAATGGTTTATTAAATATGACCTTGAACACATTACACAGTCCATACAGGATTTTGCAGAGTTTTTTGTGATTGTTGTAGCCAAAAATGCTTGCTTTTACTGTGGCTTTTTTCAAAATTTACAATGCAATTTGCAGGTTTTTTTTTTAGCTTTTTTGCAAAAACTACTTGAATTGGCAAAAAATGCAATTGCACAAAATTGTTTTGCAGTCTTTCACAGTGATGTTTGTTGGTAAATGAGACCTTTTAGCTATACTCATGTTCGACACATGTGAATCGAGGAGGGCTTTGGCTGAATGCACGTTGAGATGACGTCACATGACGTGTCTTAGCCCAAATCTGCGGAAAAGCTGTGGTAATTTTGAAAAATTGCAAGCTCCTCCAAATTTTGTGGCGTTTCCTTGATTTTGCATTAATTTCTGTGACCGCAAAATCGCAAAATCCTGGAGGGACTGATTATAGAACAATTTAAATGTAAAGTAATTTTGCTATGTCTCTTTATGGGTTGTTCTTTTTGATTTTGACTTTCAACCAAATCTATCATGAGTCTTCTCTAAAGACTCAAAATAGGCAATTTATGATAAACTGATACGGTCAGAAAGTATCTTAAAATTCCTGGTGGTGGAAAAAACACACAGAAAGACCACAACAATGGATGTTGGATGGATGGATGTCTCGGAGTATACATTGTCTTTCCTTCAGTTTCACAAATGAGATGCAGATCATGCATCATTCCATGTGCTCGTGTCTGCACTCATTTCCATGCAACTTTAATAAGGGTCATTGTGTCTGCCATCTTACACTGGAAAATGTGCGGAGGCTTTTTAATTTCAAACCGTATGTATGAAATTAACATTTAAGTGGGATGCCTTGACTGTAGTTTAACATGCATTAAGCCTGAGTGCTGCTTCACTGAGAACGTCCAAAAAGAAAAATTATACTGCCATCAAATGACATCAGTACATAAATTCATCATTAGTGTACAACATGTTATGAAGTAACACATACAGTATCTCACAAAAGTGAGTACACCGCTCACATTTTTGTAAATATTTTATTATATCTTTTCATGGGACAACACTAAAGAAATGACACTTTGCTACAATGTAAAGTAGTGAGTGTACAACTTGTATAACAGTGTAAATTTGTTGTCCCCTCAAAAAAACTTAACACACAGCCATTAATGTCTAAACCGCTGACAACAGAAGTGAGTACACCCCTAAGTGAAAATGTCCAAATTGGGCCCAATTAGCCATTTTCCCTCCCCGGTGTCATGTGACTCTTTAGTGTTACAAGGTCTCAGGTATGAATGGGGAGCAAGTGTGTTAAGTTTGGTGTTATCGGTCTCACACTCTCTCATACTGGTCACTGGAAGTTCAACATGGCACCTCATGGCAAAGAACTCTCTGAGGATCTGAACAAAAGAATTGCTGCTCTACATAAAGATGGCCTAGGCTATAAGAAGATTGCCAACACCCTGAAACTGAGCTGCAGCAGGGTGGCCAAGACCATACAGCGGTTTAACAGGACAGGTTCCACTCAGAACAGGCCTCGCCATGGTCGACCAAAGAAGTTGAGTGCACGTGCTCAGCATCATATCCAGAGGTTGGCTTTGCAGAATAGATGTATGAGTGCTGCCAGCATTGCTGCAGAGGTTGAAGGGGTGGGGGGTCAGCCTGTCAGTGCTCAGACCATACGCCGCACACTGCATCAAATTGGTCTGCATGGCTGTCATCCCAGAAGGAAGCCTCTTCTAAGGATGATGCACAAGAAAGCCCACAAACAGTTTGCTGAAGACAAGCAGACTAAGGACATGGATTACTGGAACCATGTCCTGTGGTCTGATGAGACCAAGATAAACTTATTTGGTTCAGATGGTGTCAAGCGTGTGTGCCGGCAACCAGGTGAGGAGTAGAAAGACAAGTGTGTCTTGCCTACAGTCAAGCATGGTGGTGGTAGTGTCATGGTCTGGGGCTGCATGAGTGCTGCCGGCACTGGGGAGCTATAGTTCATTGAGGGAACCATGAATGCCAACATGTACTGTGACATAATGAAGCAGCTCCCTTCGGAAACTGGGCCGCAGGGCAGTATTCCAACATGATAACGACCCCAAACACACCTCCAAGACAACCACTGCCTTGCTAAAGAAGCTGAGGGTAAAGGTGATGAACTGGCCAAGCATGTCTCCAGACCTAAACCCTATTGAGCATCTGTGGGGCATCCTCAAACAGAAGGTGGAGGAGCGCAAGGTCTCTAACATCCACCAGCTCTGTGATGTCGTCATGGAGGAGTGGAAGAGGACTCCAGTGGCAACCTGTGAAGCTCTGGTGAACTCCATGCCCAACAGGGTTAAGGCAGTGCTGGAAAATAATGGTGGCGACACAAAATATTGACACTTTGGGCCCAATTTGGACATTTTCACTTAGGGGTTGATTTTCACTTGAGTTATTTTGAGGGGACAGCAAATTTACACTGTTATACAAGCTGTACACTCACTACTTTACATTGTAGCAAAGTGTCATTTCATCAGTGTTGTCCCATGAAAAGATATAATAAAATATTTACAAAAATGTGAGGGGTGTACTCACTTTTGTGAGACATTGTACACGTACAGAGGAATGGCCTGGATGAGAGTAGCTCTTAGACAGTCCTTTTTTTCTCTTTAACTTATTTTCTCTCACAGAATTACAATAACAGAAAAATGTTGTGACCGATAACATGTAATTGCTGCAATTTTCCATTATTTCCAGAGTCACTGAGAGAGAGAGAGAGATGGACCATAGAAGAGTTTTTTCCATGCATATTTTTATGGGAATATTTTTTTTAATGAAACAGACTCAAACACACATTAGTATTATGCACATCATGGTAGCGCAGGTGATGGACAGCATCATCTGCAGTAATCTTCAGCATCGAAATCTGCAGCAGCTTTCTCTTGTCAAAAGCCTTCTTGTCAAGAGCAAATCGGTCACTCGTGACGACAGAGCACAGTGCTGTGGGAATTCATTTTGCTTCTGCCAGTGGCCACATTTCTTCTTCAATGTCCTATATTCCTCAAATGTTGTTCTTGTTTAGAGGAATCCATCTCTAAATTCAAGCATATCTAATAAAATTAGGCAGATGCAGCAGGTTTATTCGTAGTAGCAGATGTCTTTGGGAAGGCAGAGACCTCGCTAGCATTTAATATTTTCTAGAGACTTTATCTGTTTAACTTAGTGTGCATTATAAACAGGGAGTATCCCACAGGGTCCTGCTTATTTTGAGGAAGTTAGCAATTTTCAAGCCTGAGCTGTGTGTGGCCTGTTGGGAAGTGGTGTGGGATCACCGGAGCCAGCTGCTTTCATAAGGATGAGCCTGATGATGTGGTATTTTCAGGTACTAATGATGCATGGAGGTGTATGGCTCTTCCAGGTGGGAGCATTTCCCTGCTGCTAGTGGACAGAATCACCCAGCTAAACAGGGCAGGGAATCACCTGAACACTGAAGTGGAGGACTGAGACTCATGTTGGCTCATATCAGATGTCTGACCAAATGAAGAGCATCAGAACAACCTGAAAGAACAAGAAACTTGCTAACCGAGTGATGCCCATTAGTGTTGGGCTTTTCATATTCAACTATTGGGTCTTAATGTAGTCTGGTTCATCCCCTCTTGCACTTGCACAATCCTACAGTGGGGGAAAAAAGTATTTGATCCCCTGCGGATTTTGTACGTTTGCCCACTGACAAAGAAATGATCAGTCTATAATTTTAATGGTAGGTGTATTTTAACAGTGAGAGACAGAATAACAACAAACAAATCCAGAAAAACGCATTTCAAAAAAGTTATAAATTGATTTGCATTTTAATGAGTGAAATAAGTATTTGATCCCCTATCAATCAGCAAGATTTATGGCTCCCAGGTGTCTTTTACACAGGTAACGAGCTGAGATTAGGAGCACTCTCTTAAAGGGAGTGCTCCTAATCTCAGTTTGTTACCTGTAAAAAGACACCTGTCCACAGAAGCAAACAATCAATCAGATTCCAAACTGTCCACCATGGCCAGGACCAAAGAACTGTTCAAGGATGTCAGGGACAAGATTGTAGACCTACGCAAGGCTGGAATGGGCTACAAGACCATCGCCAAGCAGCTCGGTGAGAAGGTGACAACAGTTGGTGCAATTATTCACAAATGGAAGAAACACAAAATAACTGTCAGTCTCCCTCGATCTGGGGCTCCATGCAAGATCTCACCTCGTGGAGTTTCAATGATCATGAGAACAGTGAGGAATCAGCCCAGAACTACATGGGAGGATCTTGTTAATGATTTCAAGGCAGCTGGGACCATAGTCACCAAGAAAACAATTGGTAACACACTACGCCGTGAAGGACTGAAATCCTGCAGCGCCCGCAAGGTCCCGCTGCTCAACAAAGCACATGTACAGGCCTATCTGAAGTTTGCCTGAATGATTCAGAGGAGAACTGGGTGAAAATGTTGTGGTCAGATGAGACCAAAATCGAGCTCTTTGGCATCAACTCAACTCGCTGTGTTTGAAGAAGGAAGAATGCTGCCTATGACCCCAAGAACACCATCCCTACCGTCAAACATGGAGGTGGTAACATTATGCTTTGGGGGTGTTTTTCTGCTAAGGGGACAGGACAACTGCACCTCATCAAAGGGACGATGGACAGGGCCATGTACCATCAAATCTTGGGTGAGAACCTCCTTCCCTCAGCCAGGGCATTGAAAATGGGTCGTGGATGGGTATTCCAGCATGACAATAACCCAAAACACACAGCCAAGGCAACAAAGGAGTGGCTCAAGAAGAAGCCTAGCCAGTCTCCAGACCTTAATCCCATAGAAAATCTGTGGAGGGAGCTGAAGGTTCGAGTTGCCAAACGTCAGCCTCGAGACCTTAATGACTTGGAGAGGATCTGCAAAGAGGAGTGGGACAAAATCCCTCCTGAGATGTGTACAAACCTGGTGTCCAACTACAAGAAATGAAGAAATGTCTGACCTCTGTGATTGCCAACAAGGGTTTTGTCACCAAATACTAAGTCGAAGGGGTCAAATACTTATTTCAATAAATTCAATTTATAACTTTTCTGAAATGCGTTTTTCTGAATTTTTTTGTTGTTATTCTGTCTCTCACTGTTAAAATACACCTACCATTAAAATTATAGACTGATCATTTCTTTGTCAGTGGGCAAACGTAGAAAATCAGCAGGGGATCAAATATTTTTTCCCCCACTGTAGCTACATGTGGAACAGTACAGAAAATTCACAGTGTTGTAATTGCACAGCCCAATATCATGGTTTAAGGTAGGTACGTTACAACTTTGTGGAGGTTTTTTTTTTTTTTTGTTAGGCACCATCCTCACCCTCATAATCCCAGTCTCAGCTATCATCTCCACTTCCAGTTCCCATCAGAGCAGCTAATAACCTTCACCACCACATTCCTCCATAGAAATGAATGAACCAAGCAAACGACTGCACAAAGGCCTGCATTTTTTCAACATTTTTTTCCCCCCGCTGGTAGAGCTGGTGTTGCAGATGGGCAGGTGATGGATGCAGGCATGTGGAACAACACAAAGCCACCATGCAACCACCAAAACCCACTGGCTCTAGGCATACAGAGATCAAAGAAGAGTGACATGAGGGAGAGCTGGAGCTGACAAGCAGATAAGCACCATTACAGCAGGTCTATCTATCACACATCTTTACTCACCCACCCCCACCCCACCCACCACTAATTGGTTTCTTCAGAGTTAGGGACACCTAGACGTGTCCTTCCAAAATGTGTCCTTTTTTTGGTTTTTTTTGGCTTCCAACTCCAGACCATTCAGCTCCGACTGAGCAATTCAGGCCAAAATGTGCATAAGATACACACTGGTGGGAGATGGCGAGGCTAGTTGTCTTTGAATAGTGCTTATGTTCCAATTGAGTTACAATAAGTACTTAAAAGCACTTAAAAGGGTCCAGAATTAAATTAGTCAGTAGGGCAGCTTGGGTTCTTTGTAATTAGCTAATATGGTTATACAATAAATTCTGAAAGGCAAGTACGAACCACTCATTGAAAATTTTTTCTCGGCATGAAAGATTCCAGGTAACACAAAAGAACATAAAATTACCATTTGCAGCTTTTAATGTATTTCCCCATTTTATGTGGATGAATGAATAGGAAATAAATAGTAGCCATTTTGCCTAGCCTCAGGAGACCAGTGCTTAAGTAGGAGATGGAAGAGAATTTTATCTTTCCATAAATCACAGGAAATTCACAGCAAAAGTCTCTCAGGGCTGTTTCATTTCTTCTGTTAACATAAGACTTATTTAGATGACTTGGTTGATTCAGCAGTTTCTCTGTCTCGGCTTCATAGAGTAAACGCTCTATATAAACAGATAAATCTATTCCTAGCCATCTGGCATTTGCTGCTTGTGTGTCTGTCAACCCTGGTAAGTCAATATTGTTTTTGACCTTTTTGATGATCACCATATTGAACACTTCATCTAATAACACACGCAACCATTCTGAAATATGGAAAGAGAAAAAGAAAGCATGGCTTCCCTCAAGGCATATATCTAAAAGGTGCAGTAGAGCATTAGGGCTTTGAGATGAGAATGGCTACTCTATAGACTCTGGAAGGAACTTAAATTCACAATGCCACTCAATCACTTTCTGGCTTGGTTCTGTTAACTGAGCACACATTCTTATGCGATAATAAGATGCATTTTCGTTGGTGGAGTGGATCACTTTCACTCCCTTCTCTCCATCTCCAATCTCCCAACATTTTTTTTTAAGGATCTATCACCCAGTACTTGGCCATGCTGCCTTTCACCTTATGCTGCAAATATCTGAGCTCTATAGACAAGAGGCCAGTTTGACCTCTGTAAGAATAGTGGTTTTGTGTGTGTCCTTGTATAACAAATTGGAAAGGAAGAGAGAAAGTGTAGGTATAAACTGAGAAGGTACAAGACTGAGAGAAGGAAAGAGCAAACAAGATGAAAGAATGAGAGTGGAGGGAGGGAGAGATCAAGCAATCTGTGAAAAAGAAAAGACTAGATAGAAAGAGCTCTGCTATGCCAAACATTCCAGACGATAAGTCCAAACACGCTCTCCTAGAGAAATCCACGACAAATATTCAGTTACGTATGGCATGTAACCATTAACCATCAACATGATTGTGTTTCTACAAAAACCTGGGGGGGGGGATGATTATGATCACCATGCGTTGAGGCACGCTACACACACAACACTGAAGCCCATAAAACTTCTGACACCCCTAACTCTTTCAGGAACAATTTATCTCTTTAATTTCAACACTAAGTAAACTTTCAGATACAGTTTTCTTTAGAAGAGACTTGTAGCACTGTAACTGAATTTCCAACCCAGCAATGTCATATGTAAATGTATGGGCTGTAGTCAATTTGCAGCATCACTGAGGTACAAAGTTCCTCTTTCTGCCTCAAAATCAGAGGCCCTGTGTTCTTCTAAAACATCTTGCTTCCTGCTCTCAAGAATAAGCACATTCATGAGCAAACACACACATAAGTTTGTCTCTTGTTCTCTTCCTGCACAGAAATTTTGTTGTGATGAAACAAGCATCTTTCCCTCTCTCATAAAACCCTCACTTGTATGACTGCCAGTCAAAACACTACATGACCCTCTGGGGTCCTCCACAGTCAATGGACAATAAGCTCTTGTTTTTGCACATTTCCTCTTTTTTTTCTTCTCAGAGTTGTTTAGAGTTTTTTCTTCCCTAAAAGTTTTCTGCAGCATTCTTTCTCAAACCCCCACAAATGCTTATGCTCACATTTATGCTTGATGAAAGCATGAATGTGCTTTCAACAAAACAAACACAAACAGCCATATTTACAGAGTAAGCAGGGCAGGCTCGCCTCTCCACAACTGTGGTGGGTTGATAGATGATTATTTGCTGATTATTAGCACTTCATAGTAGCATTTCACATTTTCCTATTCCTTCATCTGTTTGGCTTTGAAGAGGTCACCACAAAAAAAGTCTAAAGTCAGCCAAGTGAAAGCATCGTCGGTGCTAAATGCCAGCTCCACTCAGAGGTGTAGCTAAGTGGAACTGAAAAGGTAAGACTGAATCACAGAGCCTCTTCTGCATCTGCTTTTTCTTTGTTCAGGCATAAAGACCTCAGATTTTTTGCAAGCAACAGAACAATAATGGCCAACAAAAAGTATGCAAACCTCTAACCTGTTCTGCAGAATGAGTTATACAGAGAACCCATTTGTCCGTAAAAACCAGAATCGATGTCACTCATAAAAAATATTTTCGTTAACTCAGTGGTTCCTGTAGTCATGAGATTGTTTCCTCAGGGATGTTGGATTTTGTGGAGTCCACGCCTTGACCGGTCAGAGCTGTTTTGGTGGCACAAGAGGGACCTACACAATATTAGGCAGGTGGTTTTAATGTTATGGCTGATCGGTGTGTACGTATGTGTATGTATGTATGTATGTATGTATGTATGTATGTATGTACAGTATGTGTATAAAAACATTAAATCCACTGACAGGTGATGTGAATAACATTGATTCTCATTACAATGGCACCTGTCAAGGGGTGAGATGTATAAGGCAGCAAGTGAACAGTCAGTTCTCAAGGTTGATGTGTTGGAAGCAGGAAAAATGGGCAAGCGTAAGGATATGAGTGACTTTGACATGGGCCAAACTGTGATGGCTAGACGACTGGGTCAGAGCATCTCCAAGGAAGGACACCCGGTGAACTGGCGACATGGTCATGGGCGCCCAAGGCTCAATGATGCACATGGGGAGTGAAGGCTAGCTGGTATGGTCCAATCACACAGAAAAGCTACTATAACACTTTTGCTGAAAAAGTTCATGCTGGCTATGATAGAAAGGTGTCAGAACACACAGTGCATCACAGCTTGCTGCATATGGGGCTGCGTAGCAGCAGACCAGTCAGAGTGCCCATGCTGACCGCTGTCCACTGCCGAAAGAGCCTACAATGGGCATGCGAGCATCAGAACTGGACCATGGAACAATGGATGAAGGTGGCCTGGTCTGATGAATCACATTTTCTTTTACATCATGTGGACAGGTGTGTGTGTTTCACTTACTTGGTGAAGAGATGGCACCAGGATGCACTATGGGAAGAAGGCAAGCTGGTGGAGGCAGTGTGATGTTCTGAGCAATGTTCTGCTGGGAAACCTTGGGTCCTGGCATTTATGTGGAATCTTGGGTCCTGGCATTCATGTGACACGTACCACCTACCTAAACATTGTTGCAGACCAAGTACACTCCTTCATGGCAACGGTATTCATTAAAGGCAGTGGCCTCTTTCAGCAGGATAATGCGCCCTGCCACACTGCAAAAATTGTTGGTTTGAGGAACACGACTGATCAAGCATTTATGGGATGTGCTGGACAACTTACAATTTTTAAAATATTTATTTACATATTTATTTGTTTTTATTTTATTTTTATTCAGTATATGTGAGCTGATAAACTGACCCTTAAACTAGTTATTTATATAATCTAATCTAATCTAATAATTTATTTAGTGCTGACTCAGTGTCCTTCATGCTCTGTAATTTTTGTGATTTCTTTATGCAAAACCTTTTTACCAATAAATGTAGAGTTTTAGGATTATACTTATAGCCTTACACGGCCATTGAGCAACTTCTTTCTTTTTGGTTCATTTAATTATGTGCCGCGTGAAACTGAAAATAGAAAATAAACCAAATCAAATAGCAAACAGATCCAGACCCCAGAAATGGACTAATAAGTGTGAAAGCTCCCTAAATGCAGAGAAGACCTAGAGGATGATTTCAAAATGCAACCACAGAGATTTCTAATAGACACTGAAAGTTAATCTTATATGCTATTACTTGTCATACAGCAATGTATGTTCTTTTTAGACTAGGTCAATTGAACTGAATACTAAAACATCCTCATGTTCATAAAGAAAGCCATGATTTAGATGCTGTGCAAACAGCAATGTATTAACAAACAAACACAGAGGGCAAAAAAGTTTTTTCCTAAAAGCTTTCCTATTATCTTTTAACACACAAAAGATTGACACTCATGAGTGTTTCCGAGAGTGATTCATCTCTATCAGTGCACTGTGCCACACCTTCAGCCATCTCCTACAGCCTCAGCAAGGGATCCCTGAATATCAACATCTGCCTAGCAAACAAACAGAACACCTCTGTGCCCCTAAAAATATCTGCACACTTGCCTTTTCATGTTTGAAACCATTCGGTCAAATGTCTCCACTTGGTAATCTCTGGATAGAAAGTAGGAGCTGAGGGGAAACGAGCTTATCACACATCACAGTTTAGTAGCAATCGTAGAGAAAAGGGAAAGGGAATAAAAGAAAGTGACAAAGTGACTTTCTGCAAAGGAGGCAATTGTCAAGGCAATCACAGGCTTAAATGTCAACCTTTCAAAAGCCCTATTTTAAGTAAACCCCAACTATTTTTCTGTATCAAGGTGTGCCCTAGAGTCTTCATCTGCTAAACATTAGCGGTTGTGTAGCACTGTGCCTTCTATGACAGTCAGGCTGAATTTTCCTACTAGAACATATGTCAACTTTTGTACTGCAGGATCAATTTAGTGAACATTTGTGTCAAATGCCCTTCAGTGAAGATAAAATGGACAGTACAAGTGAATGCTTCTGTTATAATTCTCTGGCCATTACACTACTCAAAAACATATTGTTAGTGTTATAAGATAAAGCTAGTCCAATGAGCACTTATCCAATACTGAGCACTGGTATCAGGAGCAATACTTGCCTGAACCATTGGATCGGTATCGGATCAGTCCTTTTATGATCATTCATGTTCTGAATTTGTATGAATGCATTGACTGACCCTGCACAGATCACACCATCATATTTGTGATGTTTTGAATTACTTGGCAACAGCAACTTGCAGAGAATCGGCTTGGTTACTGAGAGGATCGAATCAGCTTTAGCTATATCAGCCAATACTCAGCGCGATATATCGGTATAGTATCAAGAATGTAATAAATGGGATAGGTGCATCCCTAGAAGATATCACATGAGTTGCATATTGTATGAAATTTTAGCTGCTCTGAATGAAGTGCAGGCTTTTGACTGGTCCATTGACAGTGCCACATTATATACAAGCTTCCTTAGTACACAAACCATATTGGTGGACGCAACTCACCATACTTGTGTCAGGCCAGGGATACACTTGTACGTGTTAGCAAGATGGCTGCTGCACATATCCTGCATTCATTTGGTGCATGAATTGGGCATTTACAAAAAAAAAAAAAAAAAAAAAAAAAAAACCCTATGTGACACATGCATCTTATGCAAGGTCAGTATGTAAAACAATGCATTGGCTCAATGGTAGGATGTAAGAAATATACTCTCCACTTTGAAACAAGATTGGTTATGAACAATAAGTGTGGCTGCCGCACACTGTCAGATGTCAAGTATAACCCTGGCCTTAGTCTTTACCTCATACCCTCATGGCACTCAGGGGTCAATCAGTACTATTGGCTATTGGCAGCTCTCCCAGTGTGGAAGTCTGGACACATTACTATTGATCTGACTGCCTTTGTTCCACATACAAAGGACAGAATGCCTTGGTTCAGAAGGACTGCACTTTCACGCGATGGTGCATTGAATGGCAAAAAGTGCAGTTATTCTGAGACTTCCTTAAAGCATCTGAGTTTGATGTAAGATAATCTCAAACTCTAAAATCTATCAATCCTGCAAATCAATTGAAATTCTGGGCACAAGTATCTTTACAGCAGAAAGAAAAACATCTTTAAAGGTTTCCACAGCCAATAGATTTTTAAACACCAATAGATTATCAACACCATTACCAGTCTCCTTCTGCCTTTTCAAGTGTTTTTCCTTGCTTTTCCTTGTTTGTCGTAATACTTATTATAATAAATATTTTCTAGGGTAATGATATTGAAAAACAGTGCAACTTATGGACCTCTGGTGAGAGCTTTGTAATGAATTAAGTAGACATTTAAATCACTGTGTACCAGTTGGTCTTTACCCTTGAGGACATTAAAAGAGAATGAGCTAAGAACAACAAGGTCATTCAACCTGCTGTTGGAATGTAACCTTAACCCTAACCTTAGATTTAAAAAAAAAAAAAAAAAAAAAGCAACAAAAATAGAAACAATACCTACAAATGCAGATTTTTACTTTTATGATATTGTGATTTTAGTGCTTGATGCAACATGTCAAACATAAGCACACACTACCATAATCAAAATCAAGTGAATTAGGCTAAATTTCCTAAATGACAAACTCTGAGGGAAGTTCTACTAACAGACTGTAGTTCTTTGGCCAAGACTGCTACTAGCTATAGTGGAGGAATCAATGGCAATGTCACTAATGCTCTGTCTCGAGACAACAGAGTAAAATTCTACTAATGTCCTGAGCTTGCAGGGCAGAAAAAGTGAAGGATTATACAACCCCAATTCCGAAAAAGTTGGGACAGTATGGAAAATGTAAAAAAACAAACAAAAAGAGTCATTTGAAAATTCTATTCACCCTGTACTATATTGAAAACACATTATTAAAACATTATTTGATGTTTTACTTTATGAATTTAATTTATTTTTTAAAATATACACTCATTTCAAATCTGATGACTGCAACACACTCCAAAAAAGTTGGGACAGCCGACTGTTTACCACTGTGTAACATCACCTTTTCTTTAATAACACATATTAAGTGTTTGGGCACTGAAGACACCAGTTGGTTAAGTTTAGCAAGCGGAATTTTCCATTCATACATTATGCATTTCTTTAGCCGCGCAACTGTACAGGGCCTTCGTTGCCTTATTTTGCGATTCATAATGCGGCACACATTCTCAATCAGAGACAGGTCAGGACTGCAAGCAGGCCATGCTAGCACCCGCACTCTCTGCTTATACAACCATCCATGCAGAATGTGGTTTGGCGTTGTTCTGCTCTGGATGGCAGCATATGTTGCTCCAAAATGTGTATATATCTTTCTGCGTTAATGGTGCCCTCACAGATGTGCAAGTTACCCATGCCATGGGCACTGACACACCCCCATACCATCACAGACACTGCCTTTTGGACTTGACGCTGATAACATCTTGGATGGTCCTTTTCCTCTTTGGCCGGGAGAACACAATGGCTGTTTTGTCCAAAAACTATTTGAAATATTGACTTGTCGGACCACAAAACATGAATCCACTGTGCTACTGTCCATCTCAGATGAGACCAAGCCCAGAGAAGTCGGCGACACTTCTGGACAGTGTTGATGTATGGCTTCTGCTTTGCATAGTAAAGCCTTAACTTGCATCTGTGGATGCAGCGGCGAATGGTGTTGGCTGACAAAGGTTTACCAAAGTATTCCTGAGCTCATGTCAGGATATCCATTACAGACTCGTGACGGATTTTAAGACTGTGATGTTTGAGGGATCAGAGATCATGCGCATTCAGAAGTGGTTTTCGGCCTTGCCCTTTATGCACCAAGATTTGACCGGATTCCTTGAATCTTTTAATTATATTGTGTACTGTAGAAGGTGAAATGCCCAAAATCCTACCGATTTGTCTTTGGGGAATGTTGTTCTCCAAGTGTTGGATTATTCGCTGACGCATCTCTTGAAGCATTAGGCCTTTTTTGGAGGCTCCTTATATACTATGATTAGACGATTGCCTCACCTGTTTCACATCACCTTCTTATTTCAACTTGTCACATCGCTATTAGTCCTAAATTGCCCCTGTCCCAACTTTTTTTGGAATGTGTTGCATGCATCAATTTCAAAATAAACGTTTATCTTCAAAAATCTATGCAGTTGATTAGGTAAAACATCAAATACCTTGTCTTTATATGTTTTTTTTGTTTAAATACAAGTCAAAGTACATTTACAAATCACTTCTCTTTGTTTTTATTAGCATTTTCCATACTGTCCCAACGTTTTCGGAATTGGGGTTGTAGTTGTCAAAAGTCTTGTGTACAGATTGATCTGAGTACATTTTTGGGAGTTTTATGGAGCTCTTAATCATTTCTCCAGTAAGGAGGAGGTGGACCACACTCATGCTGAATAAATAGATGTCCCCAAACATCCCCATGTGCCAAAGTCAGGGGAGGAGAAAATAACGCATAGCAGGAATGCTAAGGATTTGTTTACAAAGCTTTCAATAGCACCAAGATTAATTACACTCTGCCCCCACAAATAATCAATTAATGTGCACAGCAATGGACAGCAATGGCCATCTATAAACATTAATGGTGTTTAACTGTTTCTTCATGCCACAGTGTTGCCTGCACGTATTTGGGAATGGTTCACATCAAAAAAAGTTCAGCCCTTTTTGAAATGTGATGGTGTGCACTGCTCCACAGGATAAGAGTGAAATAACTCCCTCCACACTCCAATGTTCTCCTTGAAAACAGGACATTGTTGAGCCGAACAGAAACATGTTGCTTTTGGCACGAGCACCTGCGCTCTCCCTGCACACAACGGGGCCTGCAATTAGCATGGCCAGCTCCCCAGAACAAATATTCTCCACTGTAATCCTGCCATAGCGTCAGAGACACAGCTCTGTAGCAGGAATGCTAGGCATTTCCTTTAATGTGCTTTGGCCTAGCTGGGCCAGAGGAACCAAATTTCACGGCACAGCAGACTCCCAGAGAACAAAACTTCCTGTCTCTCACACTTTCTTTCCCTTTCTCTCACTGTCCCCTAAAAATTACTCTCACTCTTGTTTCATATGTGAAATCCAGTCTTTCACCTTTTATCTGCACATCTCATCCATTTAAAATACTCTGCCATTTAAAATACAGTTTCTTTCACTTTGCACAAGCTGACAGACTTCCACTTTAATATCAAAAGCAAATACTGTGCTCATAATCACTGCACTATCAAGTACTGGTTTCTAAAAGTAGTTTCAGTAGTTTACAAAATTACATAAACCTCTGGTTCAGAGGACTGGATTACATAAACCTCTGGTTCACTGGACCAACACCTCCATGTTAATCTCAAATACAGACCCTCTGGCGCAGTTACAGTGGTTCTTCAATGCTCTTGCATTTCCCCAAGATTATGTCTTCCAAGGCCAGGTCTCACTGATATCAAGATGTTTCTCATCACCATGGACCCAAAGACATTTATACCACAGCAGCCTTGACTCATTAAGAGGATTGTTTTTAACTGTTAAAGACACATACCATCAGTCCAAAGAAAAACCAACATTCATGTGTCTGTCATTTCAAGTCAAGCATAGAATACTGGAATCTCCGTCCTGCGTCCAAAGATTCAAAATCACAAAAAAAGAATTTTTTTGTAATTTTTTGTATTTTTCATTTTATCCTTTCTGACTCATTATGCCTTGGTTAAATATTAATTTTTCAAAAGTCACTGCAAAATACTGGAGATAAACTTATGCAATCCTGATCAGCATCTTCAAGTAGTCTTACCGTCCACTGACAGGTCTAACTATGATTTACCACTCTGACATTTTTTCACACCTTGAGAAAAATCTAGTTAGCCATCAAAGGTCAGCATATTATTCCAGTTCTACTGAGGATTGATTTCCCTCAGTTTCCTAGCAGGAATGGTTCAGAGGAAAACAGTCATTAGCAACTACCAAGGAAAGGCAGGAAGCATCATTATCAGTCTTCTTCTGCCCTTTCAGATATCTGTTCCTTTTTGGCTTTTATAATTATTACATGCTATATTTACTCCACAGGTTATAGCACCTATCAACAGCAGCATTCACCACAAATGTTATAACTTCTCTGTTGAGTGTATGCACGCAAAATTCCTGGAAAATCAAAATTCCTTCAGCAAGATCAGGTTTTTGGATAAGACAGGATGACTGACCTTTAAGGCCAAACCTATATTCCAGCTGATTCCAAGTGTTGTAGTTGAAAGTGTAGTAGTTTAAATGCAGTTCTGTCTTTTTCCTCCCCTCTGCTGCCAGTGCAAAGAAAAGTGGATGTGGGAGTAGGAGACAGGCCTTAATCACATTATAGAGAAGCTTCCAATTCTGCGTAACAGAAGTGATTGTTTAATGTAGAATCAATAAGCTCTCACCGGGTCTTCAGACTCCCAACACAAAATTATAGGCTAAGCTGATGGATCATGGCAGTAATGTTTTTCTTATGTAAATGATAACCACCAAGGACATGGTGCAGAAATGTGTCCCAATCCCCAAACATCACCATAGTGAGCTGCCCAAGGAGACAAAAGCAGGTCCAAATACAGCAAAACAGCAGCCAAAACTAGACGCATTATCAGTAAACAATAGCGTGCACACATACAAACGAAACAATAGTCCAAGCTAGACATAACATCACAATAAACAAGTGACAATTGCAAAACAATCCAAATCAGTCAAAACAAGATAACAACTACCTATTAAGATGAAAGACTGCAGGGAAAGCTTAAAAAGAACGACAGCCTGCTACAGCTCTGACGAAAGTACACCTGCCACAATAAAACAAGGGCCATCAACCATTGCCAAGACCGCTGTGATAACAAACATATATTTTGGAGTTTAATTGCAAATGTGCTGCCAATCCAACCTGAACACACAGGATCATGAGGAGAATGCAGTGTGTGTCCATCAGGAACTGCATTCTTCAATGCACCATTTGCATTCTGATAACTCTTATCAGCTTTGGGCAAGTAAAGCTGTTTGTTAATCACAGGCGTTCTAAAGAAACTTACAAACATATAAACAACATGGTCCCCCTAAAAAAGATAAGGAAAACATTCACTCTCCTCACCACACCCTTTGTAAAAGAAAAAGCACCATATCAAAATAAGATAAAAATTTATTTGGCTCTAAAAATTTCCAGGAAAATGTTGTGCAGTAGTTGAGTGAGAGCAGAAAGGTTTTTTTTGTTTGTTTTTTTTAAAATCTGTGTTTCCACAGATTGCCATACTAACAGACTATGATTTTTTAAATAAACAATTCAGCTGATCGAAATAAATAGCTGAAGAATGAAGGAAAAGTAAAACAGAACAGGAATATACACACTAATCTTATATTCCTATATAAAGTCCAATCCAAACTAAATAATTTTAAGTACATGGTTAAGCTTTAATTTTAATCAATATGAGCCCATTCAGTGTTCTAAGTTCAGCATTGTGCACTATGCAGTATGTAACCTCATAATCTACTACAATGTTGTGATCTTGCTGGCCCAGTAACCTAGTTGCAGAAGAACCAGTATAGGTGCTGCAGCAGAGGAGTTGATGTATATTCCTGTCTGTTGAATGTATTCAGTGGAACTGAGTCAGAAGCCATGTGGTTTGGATAGATGGCTGTTTACGCTGCACTCACGTATCACTGACATGTCACATCTGCTGTTGATCCCAAGTTAGCTCGTGCAAAAACAGAACATGACATTTCCATCCCGCTCAATCTAATGCCTATGTATTAGATCAGAATTGTGATTAATTCCCTAATGCCTAAAGTAGATCATAGGTTAAATCACTCTGTAAATTATACCCAGAGATTATTGCCGGTCTGAATCATTTCTGAGCATCTTAGAATTAACAAGGAAGCCCATTTCAATTACCAGGTTAATCACAGATCATTTAGTTTGGCAGAAGTATGTATTATATTCAGAGGTGAGAAAGTGCTTCTTGTAATGTGACCCACAAAACATGGACTAATATATAATTTTGAAAAGTCTCCCTCCAAGAGTACTAATCAGATCCACAATGATCAGATTCAGTGCTTATTTGAGCCGAGTAATCTGGGTGTCCAAATGAACACTTCCAACAGTGGAGTTTTACACTGGAATATTCTAAAAGCAATGTTTAAATATGGCTACACATGGATGAGTTTCTGCATGACAGAGTTGAAGACAGTGATTTTACCTTCGATCTTCTTCAGGGCTGTCTGACAAGCCTCCTCGCTGGCAAACTCAAATGGGTTGTTGCATGTTCGTACGCTGTCACATTCACACCTCCCGTCGATTATGTTACAGCCTGTAACCAGGTTCTCGTTGCATGGTTCAAATCCCAAGAGCTGGTCATCATCCCAGTTTTCATCTGAGCAAGGATCAAAGGGAAATAAATATTTATCAAGCTAGAAGACAAGCAAATTTACAGGGGCAAAATCTAATATTATCTACATTTCTTTGCAGTTAAAAAGGAACAGCACAGTGATCGCTGTACATTAAGCTTTAGCTGGTAATAAGGTTAGTTAATAGCACATATACAGATACAATGTATAACTATATGTGACTGAGTGACAAACAGACATTTGGAAATGACAAAGAAAGATATTCTAAAGATATCCATCTTGTTTGGAACACTAAACAGTATTGTTTTTACACTAATTCTGAAATAAGAATGACCCTTAACCTTATGGCACTGCAATCTACCAGACACATTATGAACTGTTATTTACAGTGCAAATACATATAACTGATATGTGGACTGGTGTTCCAGCTTGCTGTGTGCTCACCTTATCACTGTATTTGTGTATGTTCAGATGGGGGAGAACATACAACTATATATGCACAATGTACAAGTGCCTGTACATGTATGGAGGTGTACTGTACAAGCGGGTATGTAATGTGTGCACTTCCTGCAATCTCTTCCTCTGCCGAATGCAGCCAGTAAATAAAGGCCCATAGATTCTATGGACACTTCCTTTCTCCATGAAGGTCATCGACTTGTCTAGTGAAATTCTCCTTTCTTAGTAGCTAATATATAACGGTGGAAAACAGTACAGTATCTTACTGCTTGACAACTATGTAATAAATTGCCTTGTGCATGATTTTCTCAAACAAAGCCAACATCAATCTTGCATTTGGCCAGGGTTACATCAGATATATGCCATGTCCTAATCTTAAACTTGTGGCATGGTGGTGCAATGCCTCACAGCTCTGGTTCAATCCTGAGTTTGGGTAACTTTCTGTGCAGTGTTTACATGTGTACTGACAGCTCTCAATTGCCCCTAGGTGTGAATTAATTTGAGAATGTGTTTGTATATTGCCCTGCGATAGAGTGGCAGCATCACATCCAATATGTATTCCCATTTCACGCCCAGTGTTCCCAGGATAGGCTCTGGATCCACCACAACCCTGACCAGGATAAGATGAATGGTACTAAAAGCGCTGAAACCCCAAAGGCTGATCGCTTTAAATACTTAGAGTATTTGGGTGAAGATAAATAAATGGTGGACAACCAATTCCCTTTTGCATTAGAGACTGAATATGTGCATGGCTGCTGGTGATATGGCTCCCAGAGGCAGCCCAGCCTTTTAGCCACTGGGATCAAACATGCTGGGTGTGATCACAGCTGCACAACACAATGCCTACAGTGTGTACAGCAGTGTACACAGAATCTGTATTGTCCTCCAATACTAACACAGCTTTGGAGTGCTGTATATGTAGTAGTAGAAGAAGTGAAAAATATGCATTCGTATAAAAAGTTAAATGAATTTTAGCACACCAGGTAACACTCTGCATATATTCCAGTGCATATTGTGAGGCTGGACTGCCTGGAAGCAGCATCCACCTGTCGACCTTGAATAGATGCTGTCAACAGCCGATACTCCAATAACTAAGCCAGGCTCTCCAGACTAGCCGTGGGTCATATAGCAGGGTGAGGAAGTTCAAGCCGGTGCACTTCTGGCCAAACATGTCTGCTTCTAGCCTGGCATGGGGCTCGTACAATAAACACTCTCCTGGTGGTCTAAGCCACACGCAGAGCCTCGGCTTGGCAACAACAGCAAGAGACATGTTACTGAGTTCCCTTGCATCTCTGATTCTTTCACATGAACTGCTTTTGACGAACGGTGCCATTTCAAGTCCCAGAGCCTTGGTACGTTCCAGAACAAGTTGTATATAGCTGCCGAGATTAGATTTCTGTTCCAAGAGACCTGGGGGAGAACATCTTTTAAAAGCATGGTTGTGTTTTGACACTGTTCCTGAGCCAAGCATGTTTAAGGAAACCTTATTCTGCAGTATTCTGGGGATAGTACAACAATTCCATTAGTGTGTTTAAGAATAAGGTGATAGTTTTATTATCTCTCCACAAAATCAGGAAAACGCTTAGATTTGGGTTCTCCAAAGAAATAACATACCACTTCTTCACAGAAATAAATATTCTATAATTCTATGATAAATTTAAAAAAATTTGATTCTACTTAAATCTGGAAGTTTACCATTACTATGACTTAGAAAGGTAAATAACGAGGAAAACTGTGACCTTTCACATTACTTAATATAGATCGACCACTAAGCAAACAGGCAGCCAAAGCAGTCTCATAAAAATTATGCAAATCGCTCTCATAAAACAAAACGGCAAACATTATCTACATTCAACTGTAATATATTCGCTGAATTTGAAATATCAGTGTAGTTAAAGCACAAATGGAAGGCTTTTACAGCAATCCTCAAATTACAGCTCGTCCTGTTATGGCGGCTCATTTTGCTTCTGTGCCCACAGTGGCACCTGGTTGTTATCCAAGCTAGAGACCTTCCTGAAGCACAAAGTGTTTGCTAATTTGCATCCACGACACCTATTAATTAGCTCACTCTGTAAAGAATAGCCCTTTTAACATAGAAACCATAATACATAATAAACAATAGCAGGTGTGTGTATAAAGGAGAGTAATATACAGATTGAGATTGTGTCAAACATTGAGATTGTGTCAAAGTTTGGCACTCCTGGCCCAGAAGGTGTGAGATTTTGGGCCATGATGTGCAGCTGTTTTTTTTCCTGGAAGCAGCATCCACCTCTCATCATACACACAGGGAAGGCGTTTTGCCAAAGTCCCACTTCTCTAGCCTGGGGCTTGAGAATGATAATCACCAAAAACCCCTGCATCTCTCTCCGCCATCTCCTACACTGCTCTGTAGTGGAAGAGAGAAACTTCCAAAGAAAGAGTGACAGGGAGGCTGCTAAAAGGGAGGAAAGCATTTCCGCTTGTCTTCTCTGACTACACAAGACAACCTGTGTTCACTGACAAAAGTAATCTGGCCTTCACTGTCCTTTTTTTTTTTTTTTTTTTTTTTTTACAGGGGACAAAGAAAAAAAAAAGACAAGGGCAGACATCCAAAGTTGCATTCAATGTAGAATGGAGAAGAAAGGAAGTTGAAAGCTTCAATCTAAAGAGTGTTTTTAGGACCTGGCCCAGAGCAATTCATATCTGCTGGCATCACAACAATAGAGGGGAAAATGGAGAGGTAAACACACAACCTGATGTATAAAAATATATAAAAGGTGCAAATCCAGAGGGTGTTCAGGAATGAATCAAGCCAATCAAGCCAAAGAAAAAAACTTTTTTTCTCCAATTAAATTCAGCAGGAATATGCCTAACCCCTGTTTTAATTGGCGATTTAGCATTTGCCAAAATAATTTCATACAAATTTGTCTGACAGACATTGATTAAGAGCAATATGGTGCTCTATTATTAACAGCAGAAGCCTGGGGATTGACATGCCTGCGTTGTTGTCTTTGAACAGACTGCATGTAATTCCATGTGCCCTTTGTCCACTTTCTAGTCATTTATGTAATAAAGTCTGCAGATTATTCTCCCAGCCAGACAGACTGTGATTTTAGTACATGACATTGCAATACTGGCAGCAGGGACTTGGCACAAGAGTTTGGATGCAGAACATGCAAACAGGTCCAAGGCCCTGGTGACAAACTCAACATTGATAATCAGCTTCTTCAAACCACGATGCACTTATATTCAGGAAAGTTCCAGCCATGTTTTACACACACATACAGTTGCCGTGTCAGAAATGCATGCTATGTGTAATGGACTGGGGTGTCAAGCTACACAAATAAATTTCACCCAACTCCCCATGCCATTACATTCCAAGGTGAACTGTCAATAGAAGCTTGTGCATGAATGTTTGACAGAATATGTGAGAAATACCCATGCTTCCCAGGCAAGTGTAAGTGCCATACATGCTCCACTCTTTCAGGATTAATATGTGTTGTTTTTAAGGCCCTAAATTATTTGGCATCAGACAGCTGGGCTGACACGCAGCCAGAGGGCTGAAAACTCAGATAGGCTGCAACAGGCCGAACACACACATTCCTCCGATACACTGCAAAAACAAGGGGAAAAGGAAGTGTTTTTGTGTGCTCAATTTTTATGCTCCTTCCTGGCTCAGCACTAGCCCTGCCTACAAATAGTTTTGGGAACAAAGACATATGTGGACAGTTTCTCTCTTTCTGATGTTGGTAGTAATTATTTCAAAATATTTGTTCAACAAAGGTAAAGTCAAAGGTTTGTCAAAGTTGGAGTGTTAGCTATATGTTTTAAACTTTTAGCACTTTCAACCTGTATGTATTGGGGTGTAATAAAGCCTCAGTGATTAAGGCTCTGAGCTACTGAGCAGATGGTTGTGACTTCAAGCACTGGTACCGATAGTCTATCTTCTAATCTTCTCTCTTTTTTTTGGCTGAATTATTTTTTGATATATGTACATACTGCTATCTTATATTACTCTATCGCATTCTTAAATCTCAGTTTACCTTTAATTTCAAGCTGCTAATTGAAAATACCAATGTTCCGTTGGTATCAGCAATTTTCTGAGACGTCCTGATTTCCATTCTTTTCAAGCATTGCTCAAATAGCACAGTCCTCTGACAGAACTCCTAGCCTAGGTATATTTTTTCAGTTGATAGAATAAAAAGGAACTAGTAGTTTCTTCATTTACAAAAACTGTGTCCTTGGTGCAGTCTGAGGATTTTGGATTTGATTTTGCTGTGCCAACACCACATAAAATCTATAAAAGCCTAAATGGTGACAGCATGATTTTTAACCATCTTCCAAATCATAACTACATAAAAGTATTTTCTTATACACAGAAAACCATACTGGCCTAAAAGCATTACATATATTACAGATTTCACAGCTATTAACTGATGTACAGTTGTATAAAATCTAAATTGTTCAAAGTGCCTCAGACCATGTGTGTGGCCTTCAGAGCCCAGTATACTAAACAACGGCCTGTGTATTTTAGTGTTATGTGCTGTGCAGTGTGCTCGAAGCCTGGGCTTAATGGAATTTCTCTGTTACAGCACTATAGAGTAAAGGCAGTGTCCCACGGGAACCTGTGACTCTTCTGTTAACACAGGACCTGAAACGTCAGCTCTTAGCGTGGAGTTCAATGGGCAGATTATCACACTGAGATGGATGTGTTGGGTACATGAGATGCTGGGTGACATTCACTATATGAGAAAATCTGACTTAGCTAGCAAGGTTTTAGACATATTTCGGCAGCCTGTTTTACCACTGGCAAGAAGTAAATAAAAATATTTTCATGAAACATATTTATGGTTTCTTACATTTGAGGTGTCAAAATTTGTTATAGAAAGAAAAAAAACACAATTTGGGCCAAAACCTGATCTTTCATCTTTTTTTGGCAGAATCCAACCACAGTGACATCTAATGGGTTTTTCCAGACCACCACATATAGGCCTGTCAGAGAACATGAAGCTCAATATGAAAGCATGTCATGCATAGATTAGAAAGCACTTATTAGAATGACCCTGATCTCAGCTTGTAATAGGGTTAGGGCTGGGTCACCATAGCACAGGATATTACGGCCAAAACCGCAGCTCTTGCAATCCTTGCTTTGATCTTTTGCATTCCTGTTGCAGGCACTGCTTTGACACTTTATCCTGTTCTGTTTTCTTGGCTGGATTACATTAGATGTCACCTAAGAGATTACACGCAAAGCAGCCAAGACGCCTTCGGCATGTTTTCATAATCAGTTGCGCTGAAATCTGACCCACAGCATTGAGCATAGTGTGTCTTCTGATCATGACCAGGACTGGTCCTAACAACAAAAACAGCAGGCCTCATCATTGGTTTGCAGTCTAAAAGACTGTCAGAAAAAAATTATACTAAACTTTTCTTGATAGTAACTCAAGGGTACATCTTTTGCACCTATAGTGTGTACCTTAAACCTGAAAAGGTGTCTATAGTGTTATACTTTAAATTATTACACTAAAAGCTAATTACAGGTACAAGAGTGGACCATAAATCACCATCTAAAGGTACAAAAGACCACCCCACTAGGCCTGTCACGATAATTACGTTTTCGACTTATTGTACGATATATGGACATGACCTCAATCATTTGTGGTGACCTCAATATTGTCCATTTTATTTACATGTGTGTTTGTTTACATAAGAATGAATGTCACCAACATTTTAGCCATTTGTGCTGCTTTTATCCTCTCGTCTGCTCTAGGGCTGTCAAATTAAAATTCGAACTTCAAATATTCGTTGAATTTTAGAAAAATTCACAAACTGTGTGCATTCGCATTTAAGGTGTGTAGCAAGCACTAGCACTGGTTTTAAATAAAACATACTGTTGAAAAAAATGACAGAAGATATTAACAGTGCACTAACAATGTTTTTTTTTTTAAGAAAAAAAAATCTAGAAAGAATAGTTCTGGTGTTTCAAATAATCCAGTCATAGACAATAATGTCGGGGATTGACCCGCTTAAGGGGACTGACTGTGAGCTGAAGCTGAACGCTGAATGAACACCGGTAAACTGAAGCTCTTTACTAGCAGGTTAATTAACCCAAACCCAAACCCATCCTATACACATATGACAATAATCAGATATACAGTACAGACAACATAAACATTATATTGCATCTTGCTTCTGCACAAAATGACACGAATGCACAAATGAACTTGAACTTAAGTAAGGAGCTAGGTAGAATGGTAAGTCACGTTGTGAATACTCTCTTTCCATGAAAGCATACTAAAACAGACAATGAATAACTAAAGCAGAAAGAATTTGCAATATTGTGTTACAATGTCTGAATATTCTTAAGAATTAAAAGTCCATTGCTCTTTGAAAGGGTGTACTTGCATTATTATACTATTATAAGCATCATTGTATCAGTGGCATAAAATGGACAATAATATCATTTATCGCAATTATGTCTGGGACAATATATCGTCCAACAAAAATAGTTATGGTGACAGGCCTACAGTACACCCCCAGTGACAAGGAAAGGTATTTTTTCTGAGAGTGTAGGCATGGTTCTGATTTGTCTTGATGCACAAATCATTTGAGTTCTATTACATTACTTAAGCACTTAACTTGTGCTTTGGGATGAGGAACGTCTTTCTGTTCAACAGGTGCAAAATTAAAAATTAATCCTTGCATCAGATTAGTCATCACATTAGTACTAGTAATGACATAATGATAATGGTAGTAAGATAAACCAAAGGGGGGGGGGGGGACATGGTGGCGACTTGTGACACTTGTGATTGGAAGCTGTCGTCCTTCTCCCCTCCGGTGTAAAATACACGGTGGGACGCGCGAGCTGAGCCGCATAGCCGACATTCCGATTAAAAAAAAATAATAATAAAAATTTTAAATAAATAAATAAATAAAAAACCAAACGAGCCTTGGCGGAGGGAGACTGGCACCTCGTCCCAAAACAGCACGGAATCCGTTCGCAATCATATCTCAAAGAAATGTAAAACCGACATACTGCAAATACATTAACCAGCCCGCTCCCTTCCCCTCTCTCTTTCTCTTTCCTCTATGTAGGCTACCGTAAACACTCCGAGGGAAGCATGTTTACGGTAAACAGCTGGAGTGTCCTTCAGCACTCAGGTTATTTTAGATCAGCATTACACTGTGTATAATAATGATTCATTAACAGTCTGTTTACTAGAATTTCGTGTTGCTCAATGTAGGCTATTAATACAGGCTACGCAATTAACAACCAAAATATATAGTTCACTGTCTTTCTCCCTTTTCAGTAACTTTGAAGTTCACCGCTCAGTGCGAATCTAATCTAAATTAAATTGACATATGACATTCGGATTGTCATTGCGTGAATCAGATCGTCTGATTCGTATAATCTAGTTTAATAACTTGACTGATGCGTGACGTAGGTATACTGTTTTGCTATTGTTGTTGTTTTTTTTCCCAATGGCAAGCTGAATAAACTGAGAAAGGCAGCATATGCGAACTAATGAGGGCTAAAATGGTGGTTAAGACCACGAGATCGGACTTGAAGTGAACCCAAGCGTGTGTAAAACCAACTTTCCGCCGAGAAGAAGAACTGCGTTGAGGGCAGACCTCAGGCTTGTCAGTTACCTTCGCAAACTCCGACTTCGTACTGCGTGATGGAGCCGCCGTCGAGCGGGGGTCTGATCACACACCGCAGCCCCGCGTCGCACGTGCCGTACAGGCCGTACACACCGCCGCAGCTCTCGTTCTTCTGCTTGGCGCACACGGAGCAGCAGCCACATATACCAGGCACCACGGCGCCGACACACTGCTTCGGCTCCTCGCACTTGGACTCGTCGCAGGGCAAGCACAACAGCGCCCGGCCGCTTCTCGCCAGCAGCAGCAGCAGCGCGAGCTGCGAGATCAGCACGCATTTCAGAAGAACGTGCATCCTGAAGGTGGGGAACGATGATGAAGAGACCATGGGAAAAAAGTAGAAACGCATAAATGTAAATCCAACCAAGTTGTCTCCCTGGTTGCCCGGTTCTAGGAACGCAGAATCCCCCAGTGAAAAAGCTTGCGAACAATGGCTCTAAGAGAGCGCGTGACGGGATCCGTTTCTACCGTCCGTCTTCTGTCGCATGAGAACAAACCCCCCGGTAAACTTTGCAGAGGTCTCCGAAATCCCTTCAAAAGCAGGACACGACGCGGCTATCCCACGCTGTACAACGCGTGCATGGTTCACGCGTGGCGATTTCAGCCGAGTTCATTTGATTTTCAGACGCGGAAACTTTCCTCTTCGTACTCACGCACCGGAGTCTTTTCGGTCTGTTTTTTTTTCTCTTACGCAAGCAGGGGAATTTCTTCCTGTTCCAATGAAGATCCAGCAGCTACAAGAGCACTGCGTTCTGCTAATAGTTCCCTTTTCAAATAAGTTTAAAAAAAAAAAAAAAAAAAAAAAAAAAAAAGCGAGTTGTCGGTCGGGAATTCGCTCGTTTCGCTCGACTTAAGGTCGCGTGAACAAAACGTTTCCTGCCTCTGTCGCACAGCTCATGTTTTGTCGCTCTCTCTCTCTCTGTCTCTGTTGCTGTTGCTGCGCGCGCTCCGCTCTGTGCCTCTCCGTGACCTCATAACGGAACCACTCCCATCTTGCATTGCTCCGCTCCGCTGGGCCGTTCACTCCACATATGGAGCACGCGGGAAGCGCGCGCACGCACGAGCCGGACACGCAGGAGAAGGGAGCAGGGGGCGCGCGGGTCGCGCTGTTTATGTATCGGTATGGCATGGGGGCCCCCCGCATAGACGTTTTTTTTCCTTTCACACTCAAACCATATTTCTGAAAAACGGGAGAAAAAAACATGGCCAGTTGCCAACTGAAACCAAGGAACGAGTATAAAAAGAAAGAAAGAAGAAAATAAAGTATTATGACTGATACGAATAAGTAAAATATTTTTTAAATCAAAGTATAAGGCAGTCTTAGATAAAGAAATAAAGATTTCTGACAAAATATTTTTTTCTATTTAGGCGGTGAAAAACTTTGTGTGATTGATGTTAATAATTATGTTTTTAACCAAAGCCTAAAAGAATCTTTAAGAGAAAAAAAAACAAGCCTTGTAATACTGATATTGCTGAATTAAAAGATTGTTACCAAAACACAAAGGCGTCTTATAAAAACAAAATTATTACACGATTTATGATGTTCTTCTTTAGATTTGTATTCAATACAGTGCATAAGCCCAAGTGATTTTCACCCAGCTTTTCTCACACACACCCTGAAGCTGTATCAGATGTAATAATCCTGCAGGTGTCGAGTGATAATCATGGGTGTGAGGCAAAACACGGCCTTCTTGCTGCCTTAAGAAACCATTAGCACAAGCATCTCTGGTGAAACCAGATACCCTTGGACTGTATGTGCTCTGCACTTTCTTGTCTATTTGCTGCTTGGCACAAAGTCTTGTTTTTCCAGCTACTGTAGCAGTGACCTTTGAACTAGGTTATGTATGCCAATGTCAGACACAGTTGCAGCTAGTACTGATGAGTAGGTAGGTTAGGTATATGATAACTGTCAGAGCAGTGTTGTTTGGGGCCACCAACATAATACATTTGTTAATGTAGTGTGAACCTTGACCATAGATTTGACAGAACAGGAGCATTGCAATTGATTTTGAAATGCTGTCTACAGATCAATAAAACACAATCTTCGGCACCTTCAAAGTGTGTTTCTCCATGGGTTTTTCTTGTCAGATCTATCTGACAAGTATTGAAAAGCTCATCACAGGTTTTGAGGAGTTTTTCTTCCTCCCTACCTTGATGACAGATACAGTAGCTCAGGCCTTCAGATACAGTAACACAGAGAAAACATGTCTACGGACCAATGCCAGGGGTACAGTCAAATCAAAGATTTATGATGACAAAAAAGCAGAAACATTTTGGTATCAAATGACTAGGGAAGGGTTTTTCTATCCATTCCAATGCACAACCAAATGTCTCATAACATTTCTATTCTTACAAAAACATAATGGTGTCATGGTTGCACAAAATACAGCGGAGGACGATGACTCCCATCATCTACTGCACATCACATGATCACGACACTCACACTGTTTGCATTGTTTATGTTTAATGAGAATTAGTATTTAAGTCATGTTTTGTACAGCACTCAAAGTCTAGCTTTTGTTGTCATTGTTGGTTATCGTTGTAGCCTAATTCATGTTATGTTCATGTTGTTACCTTGCTTCCTTGTTCCTTCCTTGTTTTGTTTCATGGTCTTTATGTTTTGTGTGTTTTCACTTGTAATAAACTAAATCTGCACTTGCATCCACCTCCTCTACTATTCCATGACAGAAAGCTAGACCTAACCATGGATGCAGCAGATTTTTTCTAGGGCCAACAGGAACTTATGGAGAAGAACAACTTGATGTGGGATCAACAAGGGAAGAGAGACTGGGTCAGCACCATGCTGGAATGACTAGAAGTCATGTGCCCTTTAGGAATTTCTTTGAGGAGGGGTCTCCCGACCAGGCTGGAACCATCTCCCACCCTCCCTGCCCCACTGAGTATGTCACTCCGCCTTGTTGCTCTGCTGAGGACATCCCTCTATCCCTCTGCCCCACAGAATATGGAACACGGCCTTGCTATAGGCATCACTCCATCTCCCTGCTCCACCGCGGATGTCACTGCACCACCTGGCTTTGCTTTGGATGTCACTCTGCCTTCCTAATCCACTGAAGATGTCACTCTGCCTCCTTGCTCCTCTGAGAACATCGCTCCTTCCCCCTGCTTCGTGGTGTATGTCACTCCCCCCTATTGCTTCACTGAGGATGTCGCTCCCTCCTCTGAACTTGCGGAGGATGTCGCTCCCCTCTCTGGCTCTGTGGAGGACGTTGTTACCCCCTCTGGCTTCACAGAGGATGTCGCACCCCCCTCGGGCTTCGCGCTCCCTGCTGGCTTCGCGGTGGCTGTTGCTCTGCTCTTAGGCTTTGCCTTGAGCATCGTGCCACTCCTTAGCAATGCAGAGGAGATCACTCCACCTCACTGCTCAGTGAAGGTTGTTGCTTCTCCAGGCCGGCTATGCTAAGGGTACCACTCCTTGGAAACACAAGGGCTTTCAAAAACAGAGAGACTTTGGGCTTGGTTGCTCAGGACCCCCTCTTGAAGACATATCGTGCTTTGGGAGCCTCACATTAAAAGGGGGGTTCTGTCATGGTTGCGCTGAATACGGTGCAGGACTATGATTCCCATCAGCCACTGCATGTCACATGACTGTTTGCACCTGATTCACATTTATGTTTAATGACCTAGTGGTCATTTAAGTCACGCCTTGTCTTGTGGACTCAGTGTTCAGCATTTGTCTTTTGTTGTCATTGTTTGATGCAGTAGATTTTTTTCAAGGGCCCTCTACCCCTCTGCTCCGAAGAAGACACCGTTAAGGCTCACAGCCTCACCATGGGCATCACTCCATCTTCCTGCTCCACCTCGGATGTCACTACATTACCTAGCTCTGCTTCAGATGTCACTCTGCCTTCCTACTCTACTGAGGACGTCGCTCTGCCGAGGATGTCACTCCATCTCCTTGATCCTCTGAAGACATTGCTTCCCCCTCTTGCTTTGCGGAGGATGTCGCTCCCTCTTCTGACCATGCGGGGGATGTTACTCCCCCCTCTGGCTCTGTGGAGGATGTTGTTCCCCCCTCTGGCTCCGCCTTGGCCTCCACGGCACTCCTTAGCTATGCGAGAGGAGATCACTCTGCTTCATTGCTCAGTGGAGGACATTGCTTCACAAACAGAGAGACTTTGAGCATGGTTGGGGTTCTGTCATGGTTGCACCAAATACGACGCAAGACTATGACTCCCAACAGCCACTGCCCATCACATGATCACAACACTCACGTCACATGACTGTTTGCACCTGATTCAAGTTTATGTTTAATGACCACTAGTATTTAAGTCATGTCTTGTACAATACTCAGTGTCTAGCTTTTGTCTTTTGTCGTCATTGTTTGTTAACCTTGTAGCCTATTTCAGTGCCCTGCAATGGACTGGCATACCATCCAGAATGTATTCGCACCTCAGGTCCAGTGTTCCTGGGAAACCCCGACCCTGACCAGGAAAAAACATTACCATTACCATTAATCAAAAAATGTAATCTACTTTCATTATATCAATAAAACTATATACAGTATGTAAGTTTATAACATCTGCTTTGAGGCAAATCTTCTGTTAGAGGTAGAGGTAAAATGTTTTGTTACTGTAGACCATTTAGAGAAACATACTGCCAATATTTGCCAGTGTTTCTCATTACAGAGACCTTTCTAAGGAAAAGGCAATGACATTGTCAATAAGTTAACTCCAGCAATGTTCTGTGTCACTTTAATTTGGATGTGTCTAATCATGTAATGATGTTAGGCGCCGGCAAATTTAACACCCACTGTTCCAGCACCACTGTGTTTGTTGTGATAGTTACCAAGGAGAGAGCCACAGGTGCTCCTGTGCCCTATTGAATTAGCTTTGATGAGCCATGTCTTATCAGTCATCTGACTGCAGTGGGAGTATGACTCTTGCAAGTCCTCTCACAAACCAGAAAACATGCAGAGAACCATGAGGAATGCGTCTCAAGCCCAGGGTTCTTCAATCAGAACCATCTCAGCCCTCATGCACTGTATTAAAATAGAGGGAGTTCGTCAAATGCCATGGGACACATTTTGGAAATTTGCTCATGTTTAGCTGTTAAACTATGCCCTTTATTTAAGGCAGGCTCCTCAAATCATTTTCAGCAATCAACCTTATTATGCACCGCCACCCCACCGAGTAGTGAGATTAGATTTTATACTAAATGCAAATCCCAGGCAGGGAACTCATTTTAGTTTATTCCTATTATGTTGTGACAGCACTGCATGGAGATGCTGACATGTTTTCCTCTTCGACCTGTCATGATGAAATCAAGTGATGCTGGGTACCATTGCTCTGTGATAATGCACAAATCTGCACCCACTGGGATTCAGGCATCTTTCATCTGCTGTTTTCCACCAAAATATCCTAAATCTATTGCTCTCCCAGCCTGGTACCAGCATGTGGACTGAATGCTTGCATACTTGCATTCAATAATCATTAAGTGTTGTTCCCTTTTTTCATTCCTTTTTTGGGGGCACTGATTGAAGGTTTGCCATTGCCACAGATTTGCCCTAGAGCATTCTTTATCCCTCAGAGGACACATGGTGCTGTAAATGCTAATCTCTGTGGCATCTGCTTTTGTGTGTGCTGCTACACTAAAGTCAGGTTTGATATTGTTTCCTGGTGGCAGCACTCTGTCAGTTTCACAGAGGTCAGTGAGAGTAGAGATGAGGAACTAGATAACATTTGTGTTTACTTTATGTAGACTCTCTCTCTCTCTCTCTCTCTGTGTGTGTGTGTGTGTGTGTGTGTGTGTGTGTGTGCCTGATCCCACCATTAGAGCTGTCACAGAATGTTTTGTTCTCTCTCCCACACCTGTATAGTCTATCATGGTATTTGCGTTAAAGAATTCATAGCACCAAATTCATACTTTGCGCCCTCATACATACGCTGCTTGAGCTGATTAGAAGCCAACAGCACTAATGGCAATTGTTCTGTGTATCCTTTCTGTAGGCGTTTTTGCCTTTCACAGTTTTTCTCTGGCATTTACTCCTCCATTGCCCTGTTTCTTCACACTCTGAAACAATTGCTTAGATTAATGGTATATCTTAAATTAAATAACGAAAGCCAGTGCCAATAGACTTCACTCTCAACAAAGGGTAAGGGAGTGGAGACCAAAAAAACAGAGAAGCCCAAAATAAGCAAATAATTAATGTCCACACACGAAGTTACAGCCGAGATTCATGAGGCAATTTAATTCCCTTGGCCGCTGGAGTGAGCGGGTGCCATAAACGTGGGACCGGGAGCACTGCAGAGAAGCTCTGATGATGGCCAGCAGAGTCACTGTGACTGGAGCATCAGCACTACAGGCAGTTGGCTAACTGCACCATTAATCATTAACACAGACTGAGCATCATCCTCCAAATTCACAGCAGCAGTTGTTTGTTCTATAGTGCCTTAAAATTGCGGAACTGGGTTTGGCCTTATCCCATTCTTTTTATTAGCACAACTGACTTGTACATGTTTGTTTTTATATAATTGTGATGAGGAGGAGGGAGGGGCCAGGCTGTGAGGATGCATGCCTGGCACTGAGTTGCCTAATCAGTGGAAGAGAACGATAAAGGACACACGTGTGCTTTATGTTTGAGTTCTGTTTGTGTGTTTCCGTTGTGTTTTATGTTCTGTTTATGATTAAATATTACGTTTACATGCAACTCATTCCCGCCTCCTCCTTGCCCGTCTTTGAAGTGTTACAATAATATTTGCTGATTGCTTATGAGTTATGGCTGTGTACACAGACTGATTGCATCTTTTAATAGATACAGCTTGACACACTTTATTGAACAGACTGCTGAGGTCCTATTCTGAGCCATTTTTGCTTCATCAAATGTCATAGGTTTAATTGGATTGTTTGATGCAGAACTTCTTGCCAGCAGAAGCCCCCATGTGGCCATTCCAAAAATACACTTGGTCTTGCTGTAGACTGGATTCATTTTGAATGGCTGAAGTATCTCTGAAGTACATGAAACAACAGCCAATCAACTGAGAATAAGTATAACCAAAACTGTCAAAAGAATCTGCAAACTTTGAATGAAAGTTTGACAGATGAATTACCTGATAATTGAGTTTGCTTTGTGTTGTCTGTGAGGCAAAAAAAAAAAAAGTTGGAGTTATTGCCGTTCAATCAGCTGACAGCTAACATTCATTGGCACTCCCCAAAGCATCCCAGGCATCTCAGCAATTCCACATCTTTCTTAAGATTTTACACTGGAATTCAAGTAACATGAGGATGATAATTTATAGTGTAACTGGTAATTACAGTCTACATAAAACATAATATTTTCTTTTGAACAGTTTAGATTCTTAGATTCTTCTCCCAGACCTAATAAAAAGCAATTTCTGTTCCTGTAATATGACAGCTGATGTGACACATGAATGTCTGATTCAAGACCAAGACAGTAGCGAGTAGGTGCCATAACTGTGAAACAACCCTGTGGGAGCATTAGACAAAGGTTCTCCTTGAATTGTCCTGTCAAGCATTAAAATGGTTTTTGCCTTTTATACAATCTCATATATTTATAAATATGTGTGAAATAGCAGCATATTATGCTCCATATACTATGTAACTACTCAAAAGTAGGCACATGGTTCCATGTTAGTCTTTCCATTCCAGGATTTCATTGCCCAAGACTATTTAGTAATACATTTTTGGTTTGCTGGGATTGGAGGGCTCAGCTTTCCAGGTTACCTCAAGGGCAAATACATATTTAATCATCATTCATTTTCGAGTAATCTGTACACCTCTAGGCACTGACATAGGTATGCACACACTTTAAACCACTCTCATGCATTACCTGGGTAAAAGGTCACATGAGAAAATTACATACCTTTCACAAGCATTCTCTATCAATTTATTAAACTTGACCATATAATCACAGTGATACATTCTGTTAACAGTCTATACAAATGTATTTACTCTTCCAAATGTCCCAACAGCTACTCAAAAGAACTCTTTTCCACATGCACAACCAACTGTAATTTTTCTCTCATTCTCTGCCTCTCTCTTTTTTCAGCTTGTTCTTTTTCGTGAGCACATGACAAAAGAATGCGTGGAATGTCAGTGAGTGGCGGGCCAGCAGTGTTTCCAGTAGCACTAGCCTGTGAGAACTGGGAGTGAGGATAAGGGGGCTGGCTCTGAAGTCCTGACTCTTTACTGTGTTTGGGGAAATTACGTTTTTTTCCATATAAAGAAGTGCATGCCACAGCCTGACCAGCAAACCTAATACTCCTCTCACTATGAAAAGAGATACACAGAGAGAGAAAGAGACAGAGATGGAGACAGAGAAACAGAAAAACAGTCAGTGATAGTGACAGAGGCAAAGAGATAAAGGAAGAGAGACAGGCAGGTGGATGAAGTGAAAGAGAGTGAGATAGGAGAAGAGAAGCAGCAATAGTCTCAGGACACAGTAAAAGGAGTCACTTTCAGCTTTCTCTCACTCTGATAGACTAAATGGGAAAGGAAGGGGGTGAATTCAAGCCTGAATAAGGGCCATTCAAAGCAGAAAGTCCAAGGGAAAGGCAATGAGTGGATTAACCCTGTCACTGCCTAACAGACCTCTTCCCCACGTGCACTCAGAGGTCACAGCATCAAACACAGACTGATCTTTTGTTGTTTTTGTATTGTGTGTTTTATTCTTCAAAGCCAAAATACGATGGCTCACCAGTAAATCTGGGTCTTACAGTGAATTGCACATTGTTCTTGATCATTAGGCAAACAGTCTATTAATAAGCAGCTGAAGTGTAAAAGTGCACTTCAGCCGAGGTGGTAATAAATTCACAATCTACTGGAGGACTCAAAAGATACACAGTGGTATCATGACTGATAGCCTCAGGCACTCTGCTTTCACTCCTCTGCAGCAGACCTAAGTATGGCTTCATTCAAGTTTAACTTCTAACTTCTAGTCCATTGCTTTTTTTTTTTCTTAATTTAGCACTTGGACAATATATTTTCATGCAAAGAGCACTTACCTTTTAACCATCGTTATTTTTTTCTTCTTCTTTGCTACCACAGGTGAAACAGCAAACATAAGACTACCCATGATAATACTCATGCCTTTGTTGAAAAGTCCCTCAATTAGGGTGCACTGCATAGTTTCTGAACATCACCTATATATTAAACATGATGCATGTGATCTACCTGTATGATGAATTGTTTGCATGGCCATCTTCCATCTGGTTTCACACTTGATGCTTAAACGGTTCAGCTTTCTCTAAACCTCTGTCAGCATATAAATGGGTGACAAATAAAAGGAAAAAATATGGCTCTGTTATACTGTAATAATATGATAAAACATTTCACATCTTGATGTGAGTGGTGTCTTCCGGGATGACAGTGTTTCCATCCACAGGGACCGGGGGCTCACCGAATGGTTTGATGAGGATGAAAATGACGTAAATATGCTATTGCCTTCAGTCACCTGATCTCAACCCATTCTTTTGGAAGAATGGCGTTCATCCCAAGAGTACAGTTTCAGAGACTTGTAGAATCTATGGCCAAGTGCACTGAAGTTCCAGTGGCTTATGGCAGCTTATCACCTTACTAAGACACTTTATGTTGGTTTATTCTTTGTCACCCATTTAGAACAGAGTTGCTTCAACTAAGAACATAAAAAAACGACCTCAAAAGAGAGGTCACTTGTTTGGCTGAAGTGCCATGTAGGGGACAGGCGGAACAGGGCATGATGAGTCACCATTAGAGAAATCACAAGGGCTTATCCTTCTCCCAACACTTAATGAACATTGGCAGCCAGGCTCAAATCCATAATCTGCTAGTGTGTTTGGAGCTTTCATAGCAAGCTCCAGTGAGCAGCCTTTGTTATTGCTTTTTCTTTCTCGTTTTTTTCCCTCCACACACAAAGTGTCATCAAGCTTTGCAGCATAGAAACTGAAATAAATGAGAGACCACTCAGAGTGATGCTGTAACATCATGGGCTTCTGCTTCATTCTGCCAGATGTCTTGAAAATGTAATAGAATTTGCTGATCATCAGGTGTTTGTTTTAATTAAAAATCTTGCCTTATTGTTATTCCTAGGCACCGTGACGCCACTCATCCAAAATCAGCTCTGTGTTGTATGAGCCTAGAACACATTTCCAAGTGATATACATGATGCATGACCCCGTGACCTTCACGATCTATGGTTGCAACGTCCAGTTGCTATGACAACCACTGTGCACATAGTCAAAATTGGTCTGTTGATTTTAGCCTCGATCTGCGGCCACTTGTCAACATTGGGGATTTGCCTACATCATTGCTATTTGCTTTTCACAAACAGAAGCACACAGGTTATCACGGCTGAGCCCAGATTTCTGCATTTCATCCTCCACTCACAGGATGCTGCAATGACAGGGCTAAACAATCAGTATTCTTTTAGCACCCGTTAGCCAGATGGAGTAGGCACTTCCACATGCATCTACCCCATGTCACTGTTTAAACTGTCATTTGCTCACAGTCATTTATTTCTCATTCGTCTTCATCGCTTCATCCCATCTGTCCTCCCTGCTTTTCCTCCCACTCTGAAATAACTACACTGACTTTGGCCTGTTCTCACACAGCTCTCTGTGAATGGAATTCATCTCAGCCTTGGACTCAAAGAAACAGCATAATGTCCTCAGTTGTCACAATGGGTGGATGTGAGTACTGTGGCTATAGATGGCTCAAGGTTAGAAGGTTTTTTGCAGCACCTGGTTTCAGATGAGTACCAGAAGACTAGTGTTATAAGACTAGTGTACATACATATAAAGGCTGCAGTGAAATAAAAAGAATATGAAAAAAGGCATAACAGCCCTTAATGCAGTAGTGCAATTGTATTCCTGAATAGTGTTCTTAGTCATGTGACCTGTGTGTTTTGTATGTTGCATGTTCTCTATAATGAGCAAGGTCACTTTCGCATAAAAATCAGATGGATGTCTGAGAAGGTCTTGGGATGTGATCAGAGCACTTAAACAGGCATCACACAACTTTTACCTAAACCTGGACATAGGGAGAATATTACCTGATGGCAAATTGAGCATTGCAGCCCTATATTTTATATCAGATCAGGCAAATAGACTGAAATAAGACAGGAATCTTGAATTGTAATGTTTCAGTCAGCAGGTGTTCTATAGACAAATTTTGGCTATGCTATATCTTTCAGTATAGTGCATGATATATCATTATTTTATAGAATAGCATTGTGTGCATAAAAAAAACTCTAGCATAAAAGCAGCATGGGAAGTTGAGCTACAAGGCTGACTGATGCTCCCATAGGACCAGGTGACCCAACCTTCATATACGCCTGGTCAGGCTCAGCATGGGCATGAACAGCTCTGTTACCTACCAGACACAGTTCCCCTGACACAAACCTCCACACACGCACATTAATTAATGCTGATGAGCAGAAAAGGGTTCTGTGTGTATATGTATTAGTGTTGATGGTGTGCATATAAGAGAGAGACCCTATTTTCATTTTCTCCATTACCACTGTGACTGTTAGTGACAGATGTCCTTGAGCGAAATAAATATATGCACATCAACAGTAATCATGTTGAACCTTAAATGTCCCTTACAGTGTTATAGAGGTTAATGCATTTGGAAGTTTGTTTCTCTCTGCCTCGGTCTCTCTCATCCCTTATGGGGTATTTGGTAAGCCTGCGTTGTGATAAGCTGTGTATGATTTGATGAGATTTTGGGTCATGCTTGATGCTAGGGATGTGGACCCTGAAGGGACTTGGAGCACGTGTAAGGAATGAACACCAAGTTACTACAGTATGTCTGACCTTGCAGCATATTTGTTCTGAGCTCATGAATATATGCTGCCTCATACATATGGTCAGAGGTCTCATCCCACATCATTATCAAATAATACATTACTTTAGAGGCTTCATTGTTTGGGTAAAAAATATCAAAGAGAATACATTCAAAATAAAATAGGAGGGAAATTTCATTTTAAAATAATTATTGATACACACTATTGATGCTTTTTCCATTCTAGACATCACAGTCATGCTGTAAACAAAGCAACAAAAATGATCTTTGTAAATAATCACATTTGGCTACATATTTATCCAATGGCTATAATAAAAGTATTAAAAGCCACTGATGCATTGAGCAGAGAATGGTGTATTATTAATCTACATTTATGCACAGTTTAACAGTAAGTGTTGGGAAATTAACGTAATAATACAAGACTAATTGCAAAGTCTCTATGAACCACTTTTCTGCTCATCTGTGGTGAACAGCTTTTGGATATAGAACAAAAAATATGCTAGACTGAGGAATTAATGCAGCAAATATCTGCAAGGATCCAATGATGCTCTGATTTTCATTTAAGAATATCACATTCTCAATGGTATCATTAGTGTTTCAAGTAATATACACTCTACACATTTCATCATGTTGTTGGTATAGTGGGACATCAGGTAAATTGGTACAGTTAGCAGCAATTAGCAATTAGCAGCATTTGTCTTTCAGCCTGATAAGTGAAAGTCAAAACATCAATTCAATGGCAGTCCTACAGTGCTGAAGCCCCAAATGAACCTTTGATAAAAAAAATGTTAAAAATAGGCTAAATCCAGGAATCATTGCATTTCTTTGACAGTCTTGGTTTGGGGCCAGGAGGTCACTGCCTTCACTTTGTTCTGGCCCATCTCCACTCCTCTTTCATTGATAATGTAGCCTAAAAACCTTTACATTTCTGGTGAAATTCACTTTTCTTTCCCAAATTGACATACAGACTTTTCTTGAAGAGTTTTTCAGTGTTTTTCAATATAGCAAGTATATTGGAATATCGGAGTACCTCAGGCCTGGAGTGCTGAAGGTGCACTGACTAGCTCATTTGGCATGACCAGGTAATCGTAATGTCCAGTGTTGGTTATGAAGGCAGTCTTCCATTCATTGTCTTCTCTAATGTGGATCAAATTATATACACTTTGAAGTTTAGTAAAGACTTTAGCTCCTTTTATCTGTTCAGTGGCAGATGGTACCAGTGGTAAAGGGTAGAGGTATTTCACCATGACCTTGTTCAATCCCCTACACTCAAATCCCCTACAGGCCTGAGTCCACCATCTATCTTTTCCCGAAAGAAGAAGTCCATGGCAGCAGGTGATTTAGATAGGTGGATGTATCTTCAAGCCAAGACCTCAGCAATGTACTCTTCCATGGCTTTGGTTTTTGGAAGTGAAAGCAGATACATACACCCTCTAGGGGGTGTAGTGCAGCTCAATTGAACAGTCCCTAGGACAATGTGGTGGTAACTTGCTTTTGATTTACTGAACACTTTCCTCAAGTCAGGCATATCCCTGTACAGCATATTTTAACCAGGTTGACAACAGGTATGAATCTTGTGTTTGCTTTTGAATTTGAAACAATGATGTTTGATGGCAATAACTTTAATGTAGCAAATGTTAGCCATTTCTGTGTGAAGTTCTAGTGTTTTTCTTTAATGTTCTGGTCATTGTGTTTTCTTACTTTGGCCTGGTCATTACAAGTTGGTAAATTGCCCTTGTTCCTTGTATACCAATTGTGAAATGAACAGAGAACAAGGCAAATGTGCATACTGATATGGTAATTATGGATAGTCTTGCCAATGTAATGCAGTAGGTGAGGTATTTATGAACTATGGATTACATACCAAACCATCATTTTACTTCATTTCAGTTCACTTCATCTGCCACCCCTTTGAGTAGGAAAGAAATATTAAAACACAAAGACCTTTTGTCCTTTTACATTTTACTCTTTTTTCCTATCTCTCTAGCTGAGATAAAATGTCTGAACAAATGTGAAACTAATGTTATCCTTTAAAGACTACATACTGATTACACATTAACACTAGGCTTCACAATCACATTCTGAGGACTATGAGGTTCTATTATGAAAATAAATGTGAATAACAAAAATGGCTATGTCATCTGGAACATCTTTATTCTGGTCTCTCTTTGACTGACTCAAAATCTTATTTACTCAATTCAGTTCGTTGGAGAGGTGTTTTGTGCGTCACACTTTGGTTGGTCTGACTCACTAACTACTATTCTATGTATTCATGAGAAAGCCCATGACAGACTGACCCTTTGCTGTAGAACTACTGCATCAGCTGCACAAGTCATTCAGCAAACCATTCAGAAGCTTTTAGTCAGGTGTCTTTATAATTTACTGCATCATCTTTTAGTCATGTTTATCAGGTGGAGCATCAATGTGCCATCAGCTACAAACTTTGGCATAATCACTAGATGCATGAGGACTGTGCATTGTTAAATTACAATCAAAAAACAGAAAAAGCAAGGCAGTTAAACAGTATTATTACCCTGCCTAATATGCAGGTGTGTCAACGTATCAAGCCTCCAAGCCTCAAGCTCAAGGTACATATTTAAAATAAAAGCAATAGTTATCGGTTCTCTGGAGAGAGCATACTGCCCACAATGTTAGTCTTCACAGTTAGAATCATGTGGCTCTATTTTCCTCTATGGCATTTACATTAAAACTAATCCTCAAAATTTATTGCATATAGTGCTTATTGAATTATAATTCTAACTATTGCAAGAGGAATGCAAAGAATTTCTGAGGGGTCTGGTGTGATATTTCACTAATTTTTTATTCAGTCATTGCAGATACTGCTGTAAACATAGGATGCATGAGTGATAAGGGAGAATTATGTACTAAATCTCATCCAGTGGTAATTATACTGATTTTTAAAACCAAGCAATGGGATACATATATAATAATTTGCTTTTATCTTTTTTAGGTAGCCATTGTACAGTTACCTCTAGAAATAGTGACCCCATTCATGAATATGAGAAAAATTTATTGTACAACACGAACAAATAACAAATACAGTCATGTGAAAAAATAAGTACACCCCATGGAAATTGTTGACTTTTTTGACATATTTGGACAAACAAACATTTGATCATCTTTGATCATCTAACAGTGCCTATTAATAAAGTTGATGCACTCTATCAAATGACACATAAAATTGACATTTTTTAGTAATTTTCACAATTTAAATGAACAAAAAAACAGATCAATCAAATGGAAAAAGTAATTACTTTTATCACACCTTCAAATCCATAAAATTAGAATCTGGTGTTAAAGATAGGGTGCCAGTGATTAGAACCTGCTTAGGGAGTGCAGCTGTTATTTAAGCTGTTATTTATCTAGTGTTTGGTGTTCCCTTTGCTATTAAGGTGTGTGGTGTCATCTCTCCAAGATCTAAAGAGTTCTTTAAGGCCTTCAGAAAAAAGGTTGTGGATGCCTATGAGTCTGGCAAGGGATTTAAAACAATCTCCAAATTATTTGAAATACATCATTCCACTGTAATACATCTACAAGTTGACCAGATTTCAAACAACTGCCAATTAGTCCAGGACTGGCCGATCCAGCAAATTCAGCCCAAGAGCAGACTGTCTGATGCAAAAAGAAGTCTCCAAGAACCACAAAATTTCATCACAGGATGTGGTGAACACAGGAAGGTTGGTGTCAAAGTGCATGCTTCTACAATCAGAAAGAGATTGCATAAATTTGACCTGCATGGGAGGCGCACCAGGAAAAAGCCTTTGCTGGCTAAAAAGAAGGTTAAAGCAAGACTACAGTTTGCCAATGAGCCTACAGACAAAGACCAGGCCTTTTGGAATAATGCGCTCTGGACAAACGAATCAAAGATACAGTTGTTTGTCCATACTAACAACAGACATGTTTGGCGCAGACCAAAGACAGACCAGGAGAAGCAGCCCAGGAGAAGCACCTCATACCAACTGTGAAGCACGTTGGTGGAAATGCTATGGTTTGGGGTTGCTTCGCCGCCTCAGGGACTGGGCAGCTTGCATTCATTGATTCAACTATGAAATCTGCATCATATCAAAGAGTGCTTGATGATAATGTGAGGCCATCTGTCTGAAAGAAAGTTGAACCAAAAGTGAACCTTTCAACAGGATAATGATCCTAAGCACACTAGCAAATCCACCAAGGAATGGCTCAAAAAGAAAAACTGGAGGGTTATGGAATGGCCTAGTCAAAGCCCGGATTTGAACCCCATTGAAACGTTGTGGGGGGATTTGAAATGGGCAGTACATAGAAGAAAACCCTCAAAAATCTTGCAACTGAAAGAATATTGCATGGAAGAGTGGTCAAAAATTCCAGGAAGCCGATGTCAGAGACTGGTGAACAATTATGAAAAACGCCTACAAGAAGTTATTTCTGCTAAATGGGGCAGTACTAGCTTCTGAGGCCAAGGGTGTACTTACTTTTTCAACAGAAGAATATCACATCTATTGATATTTCTGTTGAATAAATAATTGAAAAAGATAATTTTCCTTGCGGTTTTGATTTCAAGAAAAAAGCCAACAATTTCCATGGGGTGTACTTATTTTTTCACATGACTGTTTAATATTGATGCCCCTAAAGAATATTAAATAACTGCAAATGAAGGGCCTTATTTATCAATCTTTTATTAAAATAGTGTGTAAATATTTGCATAAGTCAAACCAAAATAAAAATTCTGCACATCACGTTAGGAAACTGCTATTTTTTTTATTCAAACAAAGTGTCTGGACAATTCTCGGACAGATATCTTTGGCACACCAGTACTCCCTCCCAATGCTGTGCTGGAAAAGCAGGAAAGTGTCATAGGAAGCCATGCAGAACACTGGGTAATTTATGGCACATTGCAGCTTGAGACATACCAGATCAGTCACTTATTCATAATTTATTGCTGGCTCTAAGTGTTGCACAGCGTTGAAAAAAGATGCTGTGACAAACAGAACCAACTTATATGCGTAGTCATTGCAGTGCATCCTCTTTTTATACAGCAGCATTCTTAATTGAATGACGTCTTATTTGTCTTAATTTATGGATTTATATTGGCTTGCTTTCTTTAATTCTTGCCATATTTAATATTTCTTTAGTTAATGCCATTAATATGAAATGACTGGGTTTCACAAAATATTCATTAATTTTTTGAGTGTAGCCGAAATACACAAGCTATTTAAACTTAATCACATAATCTGTATAAAAAAATTTGCAGTAACTCATCACAAATTATGATTTGAAGCCAATCAGTTGAGGTTTCCATTAGTTCTCTTATGTGTAAATTTACACACACTCACAAACAAGAGTGGTGAAATTTTTAATAATTTTAATAATTTTTTTAATGAAATTATGGGATTTTCATTAATACCAAATTTTTTGTGGAAATGCTCGTATAAATGATTTATGAATAAATCCATTCCTATACAGCTTGATAAATGAGGCCCAATGGTCATACTTGAAAAATGGTATTAAATTACTTTCAGTCTCCAGCAACTCTAATGTGGCCATTTCTTCTGTTAATATAAATATAAATATGAGGTTGTGCATGCAGATTCTTTTTTTAACCATCACCACAAGGAAATCCAAAGAGGTTTCAGCACAAAAGAGTCTGATGGATGTTGATAAATCAGGAAATAATCCACAAAAAAGCATTTCCTGAGCATGACTCATAAAATGCAGCACCCAATCTTCACCACTGGAATTTCATTGGAACTACACTTTTGAATTTGTTGTGCACACTGCTGGCATAATTACTGAAAAAGGGGGCAAGTCTACAAGAGAAGTTACCCAATACAAATTGTACAATATGGTGTTGGATCACTGATGCATTGGGACTGTTTTGCAGCTAGTGGACCAGGGGTTCTTGTGAAGATTGACAGCATCGTGACTTATAGTCTCCGCTCGAAGATTTGGCTGTAAGGCGGAAGCTTACCAGCCAGGAGAGTTCTGGCAACTTTGGCCTGCGCATACATGGAGCATGACTTGATGAATATTTCAATATTTGCCAGCATGGCTTCTCACCAATATTTTGTCTCCATCAGTTGATGGCTAGTAGCCACTGATGCACTGGCCCAAGTGATGAACTTCTAGTGGACATGCTGGGTACATACTGTATATTCAGGGCATTAAGGAGGTACTGGATGATGTAATCTAGCTTCAGCGATTTCTTGGTTCACTTGTCAGGTTGTGATGATGGCGGAAGTGTGAAGTATGGTTTCTGGGGACTCTGGTTTGACCAATACAGGTTATAGTCTGAAGATGGCATTTAATTTGCAAGAAACTGTAAACTTGTAATGTGAGAAAAACAGTGCCATTTTTCTTGATGAGTGCTGTCATTTGTCAGTTTTCACTACTCTAGGTTTCAATGTCTCCATTTCTCCAAAACTTATTTCACTGAGTAGGAGATTATTTGCATTACAAAACACTGTGGGGTATAACTTCATAGTGTTCCCTTGGCATTGCGAAAGTACAGCCCCTCAACTAGGTTTATGGCAGTGTGTGTTATTGTAAACAGGTGATGCCGATCAGAAGTCCAGTGACCGTGTAAGGTGATAAGGATCATGTGATGGGTCATGTGATGCAGTTTGTAGTTTGTTGTTGTGCAAAGGAATATGAGAATTATTGTTTGGGGATTCAGCAAAGACCAGTATTGACTGAGATGTGTTTGCAGAGCACAAAATCAGTGGTTGACAATACCCATCAGTTTCTGGATTTTAAATCTATTTTAAACCTGTGATCTGAATTGAAGAGGACAGTCCACATGAACAAACCTAAGAATAATAAAATTGAAATGTTCTTCATGGAGGATTGGTCAAAAGTGTTGTCCAATTTATTAAGCTCTGAATTTATATATAAATTTTTGGACATTCTCATGAAGGATGTCAAAATTCTGTAATTGTATATTGTCTAGCATATCTTTGTAAATAAAATGACTTAGCTAAAAATTCTACCATGAAAGTTAATGTCTTAAACTTACCAAATATAAAAGGTTTTAACAATTTACAATTTATGTAATCATAAATGATTATGATATAACCAGAAACTGGTTATATTCAAAAATACCTTTTTTTTCCTAACTTTGGCAGCCTGGAAAAAGCCCTGTTAATCGATGTGCACTAGGAAAATCTGGAGTGAGTCAGGTACAATAAAACAGTTTCCCAGCCAATGAAGATAAACAGTGGTTTCCTGATAAGAGCAGGTCATGACTAAGGCACTTCCTGGTTTTTGCAGCTGACACGCATGTGACCTCACCCAAACAGTGCAACTTTCCTTAAGAGATAGCTGCTTCATTTTAGATATTGAGAACTAAAGAGAAATGCAGTCACTGCTTGTTTGACCTTATATAACACATATCCTTTGTTGTTTGTATATCCTTTAACTGTGAAACAGAATATGCCACAATGTCTGGAGAAGCTGAGGAGAATTATTACAGTGGAGCCGGTGATTTTCTTTTACATGACCAGCACCTTCATCATGCAGCCAGCTTATCAAAACCTGGTCATGGACAAGGTAGGCAAGCTAAGTGTTGTGTCTGTTCCTTTAGGCTGTCTGTGTCCTACAACAGCTTCAGAGAGAAGAGGGAGAGGGAGAGAGATTAATCAAAGTTGGTTCTAGGGAAGTGTTTTGCTGTCACCTGAAAAAAACAGGTCAGCAGAGTGCAGTGCTAGAGAAGTTCACATACAGGACTGTGCACGCATGAGGTGCAACGGTGGAAAAAGTTGCCCTCAAAATCCAGAACAACAGCAAACATTAATCAAACAGAAATGACCATGACTCACAGGGATCTCAGAGCAAAATGAGAAGACTTTGCAATTGTTTGTGTTCTAGATTCAATTACTCTAGATATACTGGCTGTCATTTTCTGAGTTTAACTGTTGAGCATCAAAGTTCACTAAGGTCATATAGGTGGCATTCAATTCAACTTTACCTGTGTTAATTGATGAAAAATTTTACCATTAAAATGTCTTTATGCATTTGTTTTGGGTCACTGGAGAACCAATATGTCCTTGTATCTTGTGTCCAAAGCTGTATCTTGTGTTTGCTCACCTGTATCTGACGGGCAGCGTCTGACAGAATTGAAATTCCTTTTCAATTCTCTTACCCTTGCAGGGAACTCTTGCCTGTGAGATTCTGTACATATGTAACAAATAAATTATACACTTATACATACTACAATGGGCATCTGAGCATCAGAACTGGACCATGGAGCAGTGGAAGAAGGTGGCCTGGTCTTATGAATCACATTTTCATTTACGTCATGTGGATGGCCAGATGCGTGTACATTGCTTACTTGGGGAAGAGATGGCACCAGGATTGCACTATGGGAAGAAGGCAAGCTGGTGGAGTCAGTGTGATGCTCTGGGTAATGTTCTGCTGGGAAACCTTGGGTCCTTGCATTCCTGTGGATGTTACTTTGTCACATACCACCTAAACATTGTTGCAGACCAAGTACACTTCTTCATGGTAACAGTATTCCCTAATGGCAGTGGCCTCTTTCAGCAGGACAATGCGCCCTGCCACACTACAAAAATTGTTTAGTATTGGTTTGAGGAACATGACAAAGAGCTGAAGGTGTTGACTTGGCCTCCAAATTCCCCAGATTTCAATTTGATTGAGCATCTGTGGGATGTGCTGGACAAACAGGTCCGATCCATGGAGGCCTCAACTTGCAACTTACAGACTTAAAGGATCTGCTATTAATGTCTTGGTGCCAGATACCACAGCACACCTTCAGAGGTCTTGTGGAGTCCATGGCTTAACAGGTCAGAGCTGTTTTGGTGGCACAAGGGGGAGCTATACAATATTAGGCAGGTGGTTTTAAAGTTATAGCTGATTGATGTATGTTTACATAAGGGTAGATATAAATCACTACTAAAATATACAATAAGAACAGAAAAATAAAATACATACATTCACAAAGCTGTATAAATGTTCAGGACCGGTAGAGTCACATTTTAACAAGAAAACTACTGGTAATCAAGCAAGAGGAGTTAAATGTCCTACCCATAATGAAGCCAAACAGTTACAAAATAAACACTCACTTGCCTGTTTTTCTCAATATCTGTAGGTTTGCCAAGAACTATACAAGGACACATCCATATGCAGTGACTCTGGGCAGAGAGAGAACGAGGAAATCGAGTCACGGTCCTCCTACATCCTGCTGCTCTACACAGCCATGACCAGTTTGGTATCTATCCCTCCAGCCATGATGTTGGGCTCCTGGTCTGACCATGCTGGCCGCAGGTCAGTGATGATCCTGCCTTCCATACTCTCACTGCTGAGTGGTGGAGTACTGTTGGCTATGGTACTGGTGCAGAGCCTCAGCGTCTACTGGTGTCTGCTGGCAGCCGCCTTCATTGGCCTAACTGGTGGCCATGTTTCCATCTTCCTCAGCTCTTTCAGCTTCCTAGCTGACATTACAGATGAATCAAGGTCTAGCCGCACTATGCGCATGGCCATAGCTGAATCTATGATCTTTGTAGGGGGCATGGTGGGCTTTCTACTGGGTGGCTTCTTGGAACAGGAGGTTGGCTTGGTGGCAGCTTTCGAAGCCTATATTGCCTGCCATGTTTTGGCCATACTCTATATCCTACTGTGGCTACGAGACCCCAGGCCAATCAACAGCACTTTAGGCTTCCGTTCTACTGAAAATGGAAGGCAGGAGTCTGGAGCATTTATTCTGAAGTATGCCAGGCTGTCCTTTAGGGCAGTGTTCAAGAGAAGGCCGGGTCAGGATAGACTGAAACTGCACCTCCTCATTCTGTGCACATTCATAAACAACCTGGTAGCTGTTGGTGAGTACAGCATAATTTTTTGGTTCAATAAAACAGGACAAGTTAAGTTATATAAGCAAATATACAGAATTTGCTTTTATTGGAATTATTGGTACCCTTTATGAAAATGATTAGCACATACAATAAGTGATATTTTCTTTTTATTCAGACAATTCTATAGAGAGAATAACAGCACGAGTCTCTTCCGGTAATGTTTAAGAAAGTTGGAGACACTTTTAGATGGATCTTGGTTCACTATTCAAAGCAGAACATTTTAAGTTACTTTATATACTAAATGTTTGTGCTTGTGGATTTCTTTAATTCAAGATTCAAATCTGATCCTAGACTGAAATGGTCATTGCAGAACATTGATTTTTTGTTCATTTAAGCATATGTTTGTTGATTTGGCAGTATGTTTGGCTCATCATCTTGTTGAAAGCTTTATTTGTGGGCAGGGATGAAATAAGTTTTCAATCACAACTATCATACAATCTGACCACAACACACAATGCCAATTATAGTTCTAGTGACATTTGGTGAAGTTCAGGTGCTGCATTTTGTGAGATGCTCTCAGGAAGTGCTTCTTCTTTGCAGCACTTTCAAACAGTAAACTAAACTGTATTTTATAAGAATTATAATAATTTCTTGTTGTTAGAACAAATATAAAAAATATTTTTAAAAAGATACATTATCTTGTGGTAAGAATTTAAATGTGTGTAATGTTTATTTCATACAATCATTTTTAGGAAAGGTACTAATAATTCTAGAGGGCATTATATGTTGGACTTTTGCAATGGCTTAATTAATTGAATAACACTGAAGTGATTTGAACATCAATAGTATTCAATAGTATTCAGTATGTGAAATCCTGGAAACTAATTTGCTAAAGAACTGTGGTAAATGCTCAGTGATTTACAAATGGACTTCTAGTGCTTAGAACCAAGGGCACACCATTCTATACATCATTGTGAAAATTATTATATTATTTGACCACCATATATTTTTGATCACTTCAGATGAAGTGAACAAGAAACATTCCAGCCTTTATGCACAGATTTTGTACTGTAGATCACTAAAGAATATTCTGTGCTTCTGTGCTAGTCATTTAAGTGAATTTTTTTTTTTTTTAAATAAGGCACATTTAAAAAGAACTTTCATCTAGCAAAGTGATGTACAGAGGTAGCATGAAGTCTAAGGATTACTGAGATTTTTAAAAGCTAATAAATCAAATAAATGTAAAAATCACACAAAAAGTTGTAGTAGTAGTAGTAGTAATAATAATAATAATAATAATAATAATAATAATAATAATAATAATAATAATAATAATTATTATTATTATTATTATTATTATTATTATTATTACTACTACTACTACTACTACTACTACTACTACTACAACTTTTTGTTACACATTTATAAATAAAGTAGGATATTGTTTAAAATTTGTTCATTCCCAAGAGCTCTACAGTACATATATGTGCCATATGTAATTAACCAACCTAATTTCCTGTGATTAAGACAATTCTGACTCTGGCAATTTATCATTCAGGCTAATGTGAGTGCATTGGCTGGGCTGCCTGTTTGTGTTGATAATACTTCTAAGCTCTTTCAAGGAGGGTTATAAATGCTCTCTCTGGGTGTCAGTACTTTTGAAGCCAGAGAGAGAGAGAGAGAGAGAGAGAGAGAGAGAGAGAGAGAGAGAGAGAGAGAGAGAGAGAGAGAGAGAGAGAGAGAGAGAGAGAGAGAGAGAGAGAGAGAGAGAGAGAGAGAGAGAGAGAGAGAGAGGTAACGATATGTGCCTTTATGTGCTTATGTCTCCCCAGGGGATAATTCTGTCTTACTGCTCTATTTGATGTATGAGCCCAGAGAGTTCACAACTGCAATGTTTGGAGTGTTTAACTCTGCCAGAATGTTCTTGTTGGTAAGTGGTTTTGTTTCCACAGAGTCATGTTCTCTCTGATGAATCATGTCTTTTTTTTTTCTTTTTTTTTAACCAGATCAAGGCATGGATCTCAACATATCTCCAAAATGCCTGTAGTGGTCCACATCATGGCTTCAGGCATCCATTCATATGCCAAAATAAATTTCCTTTCCACTCTATCTTTGTTTGCTTTTTTAAACTCTGGACAAATTAGCAAAGGGCATTTTGGGAACAGTGGCCTTAATTTAATTTGCCATGCAATTTGTAGACTGGAACTGTGAATTTCTGTCTTCCTTGTGGAGACACAACCTGGATAGAGCTGGTGTTGAATATTCATTGGGTGCCTTATAGCAGGCCCTAATTTAAAACATAATTATAATTTAGTTCAAGATTGCTGGGCCACTATACAGCTACTCTGAAAAATTGTAAAAAATCAATTGTATTTAAGAAAAGAAAATGACCACTACAGTGCCCTCCACTAATATCAGCACCCTTGGTAAATATGAGCAAAGAAGGCTATGAAAAATTGTTTTTATTGTTTAACCTTTTGACCTTTTGTTAAAAAAATTCACAAAAATACTCTGCTCTCATGGATATCAAACAATTGCAAACAAAACACGGGTTTATTCCAAAAAATATATTTGTTAAATATAGGTGTGCAACAATTATTGGGTACATTTTAGTCAATAATTTGTGCTACCTCCCATTGCCAAGATAACAGCTCTGCGTCTTCTCCTATAATGCCTGATGGAGAATACATGGCAAGGGATCTCATACCATTCCTCCATACAGAATCTCTCCAGATCATTCAAATTTCGAGGTCCATGCTGGTGAACTCTCCTCTTCAGTTCACCCCACAGGTTATCTATGGATTACAAGTTAGGGGACTGGGATGGCCATGGCAGGACCTTGATTTTGTGGTCAGTAAACCATTTTTGTGTTAATTTTGTTGTATGTTTTGGATCATTGTCCTGCTGGAAGATCCAACCATGGCCCATTTTAAGCATTCTGGCAGAGGCAGTCAGGTTTTCATTTAATATCTGTTGATATTTGATAGAGTCCATGATGCCATGTATCCTAACAAAATGTCCAGGTAGGTCCTCTAGCAGTAAAACAGCCCCAAAACATTAAAGAGCCATCACCATATTTTACTGTGGGCATGAGGTACTTTTCCATATGGCTACCTCTCTGTGTGCGCCAAACCCACCTGTGGTGTCTATTGCCAAAAAGCTCTATTTTGGTTTCATCTGACCATAGAACCCGACCCCGTTTGAAGCTCCAGTAGTGTCTGCAAACTGAAGACGCTTGAGTTTGTTTTTGGATGAGAGTAGAGGCTTTTTTCTTGAAACCCTTCCAAACAACTTGTGGTGATGTAGGTGACGTCAGATTGTAGTTTTGGAGACTTTCTGACCCCAAGATGCAACTAAATCCTGCAATTCTCCATCCACTTCAGAGTGCGTTGAGACGATATAGACACACGTCCAATTCCAGGTTCATTCATAACATTTCCAGTTGACTGGAACTTCTTAATTATTGCCCTGATGGTGGAAATGGGCATTTTCAATGCTTGTGCTATTTTCTTATAGCCACTTCCCATTTTTTGACGCTCAACAACCTTTTGCCGCACATCACACCTTGGTCTTACCCATTGTGATGAATGACTAATGGAATTTGGCCTATGTGTTACCTCATATTTATACCCCTGTGAAACAGGAAGTCATGGTTTAACAATTTCCTGTTCCTAGTCACCCAGGTGTACTAGAAAAAAATGGAAAATATCAATGGGAATATACTTCAAATATATTTTTCTATATAAATTCATAGGGGTGCCAATAATTGTTGCAGACCTATATTTAACAAAGAATACACAATAAAGGCTGCTGGGTTTTGCTGCAAAAATAAGAAGCAAGTGCAAAAGTTAAAGTCTCCAGAAGAACTGTGGCTGGTTCTGCAAGATGGTCAATAAAACTTACCAGCTAATTTCCTTATAAAACTGCACAAATTGTACCGGAGACTACTATTTTAATTTTAATTGTAATTTTTTTTCTTATTTTATTTATTTATTTATTTTAGTCACACCAAATATTGACTTTGTTTCATTTACTACTGTTTACTGCTCTTTACTGTATTTTTTTTTTAATGTAGAAACATTTAATATCATTATTTTGAAGGCATCTTTGCTCTACTTTTGCACGGTGTGTGTATATATATATATATATATATATATATATATATATATATATATATATATATATATATATATATATATATATATATATATATATATATATATATATATACATATATATATATATATATATATATATATATATATATATATATATATATACACACACACACACACACACACACACACACACACACACACACACACACACACACACACACACAGTGGAGAGAAAAAAGTACTTGATCCCCTGCTGATTTTGTACGTTTGCCCACTGATAAAGAAATGATCAGTCTATAATTTTAATGGTAGGTGTATTTTAACAGTGAGAGACAGAATAACAACAAAAAAAATCCAGAAAAACGCATTTCAAAAAAGTTATAAATTTATTTGCATTTTAATGAGGGAAATAAGTATTTGATCCCCTATCAATCAGCAAGATTTATGGCTCCCAGGTGTCTTTTACACAGGTAATGAGCTGAGATTAGGAGCACTCCCTTAAAGGGAGTGCCCCTAATCTCAGTTTGTTACCTGTATAAAAGACACCTGTCCACAGAAGCAATCAATCAATCAGATTCCAAACTCTCCACCATGGTCAAGACCAAAGAGCTGTCCAAGGATGTCAGGGACAAGATTGTAGACCTACACAAGGCTGGAATGGGCTACAAGACCATCGCCAAGCAGCTTGGTGAGAAGGTGACAACAGTTGGTGCGATTATTCGCAAATGGAAGAAACTGTCAGTCTGCCTCGGTCTGGGGCTCCATGCAAGATCTCACCTCGTGGAGTTTCAATGATCATGAGAATGGTGAGGAATCAGCCCAGAACTACACAGGAGGATCTTGTTAATGATCTCAAGGCAGCTGGGACCATAGTCACCAAGAAAACAATTGGTAACACACTACGCCATGAAGGACTGAAATCCTGCAGCGCCTGCAAGAAAGCACATGAACAGGCCCGTCTGAAGTTTGCCTGAATGATTCAGAGGAGAACTGGGTGAAAGTGTTGTGGTCAGGTGTGGTCAGATCTCTTTGGCATCAACTCAACTCGCCGTGTTTGGAGGAGGAGGAATGCTGCCTATGACCCCAAGTCATAACACCATCCCCACCGTCAAACATGGAGGTGGGAACATTATGCTTTGGGGGTGTTTTTCTGCTAAGGGGACAGGACAACTGCAGCACATCAAAGGGCCGATGGACGGGGCTATGTACCGTCAAATCTTGGGTGAGAACCTCCTTCCCTGAGCCAGGGCATTGAAAATGCCCTTAATGACTTGGAGAGCATCTGCAAAGAGGAGTGGGACAAAATCCCTTCTGAGATGTATTTTTCACACATCTCAGGAGGGATTTTATCTCTTTCCTGGTGGCCAACTATAAGAAATGTCTGGCCTCTGTGATTGCCAACAAGGGTTTTGCCACCAAGAACTAAGTCGAAGGGGTCAAATACTTATTTCCCTCATTAAAATGCAAATCAATTTATAACTTTTTTGAAATGCGTTTTTCTAGATTTTTTGGTTGTTATTCTGTCTCTCACTGTTAAAATACACCTACCATAAAAATCATAGACTGATCATTTCTTTGTCAGTGGGCAAACGTACAAAATCAGCAGGGGATCAAATACTTTTTCCCCCACTGTATATATATATATACTGTGTGTGTGTGTGTGTGTGTGTGTGTGTGTGTGTGTGTGTGTGTGTGTGTGTGTGTGTGTGTGTGATGTGTTTACAGTTGTTTGATATCCATGAAAGCAGATTATTTTTGTGATTTTACAATAAAGACAATTTTTCACAGCCTTCTTTGCTCATATTTACTAAGGGTGCCAATATTAGTGGAGGGCACTGTACATACATTAGGCCAAAAGCTTGAACATAACACACATATGGTATGTGTAACAAACAGCATACAGAACATTTCATAGTGCCATATGTTTGTGTACGGTCCCCTCTGAAACTATTGGAACGGCAAGGCCAACAGGATTTCAGCTTTTATCTTCTGGTATTTACATATAGATGTGTTAAATAACATAACATAACATAACATAACATAGAACCTTCTGTATCAGGCCACCCAAGTTTTAGGCAAGCAAAAGTATAGGAAAAGATAAGTCTTGAAGTAAATAAAAGTAATATTTGGTTACATATCCCTTGCTTGCAATAACTGCAACTCATCAACATCACTAAATTGTTGGTTTCTTCTTTTGTGTTGCTTTTCCAGGCTTTTACTGCAGCTTCTTTCAGTTGTTTGTTTTGAGGGGTTTCGCCCTTCAGTCTCCTCTACAGGAGGTAAAATGCGTGCTCAATTGGGTTAAGGTCTGGTGATTGAATTGGCCAGTCTAAAACCTTTCACTTTTCCCCCTGATAAAGTCCTTTGTCGAGTGGGCAGTGTGTTTTGGATCATTGTCGTGCTGCATGATAAAGTTCCTCCTTATTAATTTGGATGCATTTCTCGGTAAGTTGGCAGACAAAATGTTTGTGTAGACTTCCATCCACCCATTTTCTGTACTGCTTATCCTACACAGGGTCATGCGGCGCCTGGAGCCTATCCCAGAAGACTCGGGGCATGATTTGGGGGACACCCTGGATGGGGTGCCAACCCATCGCAGGTCGTATATTATGGTCAATTTGGAAATGCCAATCAGCCTACAACACATGTCTTTGGACTGGGGGAGAAAACCGGAGTACCCGGAGGAAACCCCTGAAGCACAGGGAGAACATGCAAACTCCGCACACACAGAGGACGATGGTGTGTGAGGCAAACATGCTAACCACTAAGCCACCATGCCCCCCTTCCTGTAGCCTACTGAATTCATTTTGCTGCTATCATCATTAGTTACATCATCAGTAAAGATTATTGAGCCTGTTACAGAAGCAGTCATGCAAGCCCAAGCCATGACATTAACTCCACCATGTTTCAGAGATGAGCTTGTATGTTTTGGATCATGAGCAGATCCTTTCTTTCTCCACACTTTGGCCTTTCCATTACTTTGGTAGACGTTAATCCTGGTTCCAGAACTTTTGTGGCTCATCTCTGTATTTCTTTGTGAATTCCAATCGTCTTTTCCGATTCTTAATGCTGATGAGTGGTTTGCATTGTGTGGTATGGCCTCTATATTTCTGCTCTTGAAATCTTTGAATGGTGGATTATGATACCTTCACTCCTGCCCTGTGGAGGTGTTAGTGATGTCACCAACTGTTGTTTTTGGGTTTTTCTTCACAGCTTTCCCAATGTTGCTGTCATCAGCTGGTACTGTTTTCCTTGGCCGACCTATTCAGTGTCTGTTGCTCAGTACACTGGTGGTTTCTTTCTTTTTCAGGACATTTCAAATTGTTGTATTGGCTATGCTCAATGTTAGTGCACTGCCTCTGATTGATTTTCCCTCTTCTCAGCTTCAACCTTCTCAGCCTTTCCCTACCTTCTAGAAATAAACCAAGGTCTTTATCTACTATATCAAGGACCTGCTTCTGTTTGTCTTTATCCAGTGACAGGAAGCTGTAGGGGGCCCTGTTTTTCCCAATGTGATGGCAGCCTTGCACACTGATTTCATCAACGTGAACAGATCGATGCCGTGTCTTAGAGTGACACTTAAAAAAAGCTGCTCATTAAGGAACAGACCTTCCTGACCAGGCAGGTGATGCCTCTCCATTTACAGCATGTTGACTCAAGTGGTCCGCAATGCACCATGAAGGAGTTGCTCAGCTGCCTTTTGTGAGGCAGGTAGAGCCATTGATTCTGAGAAATACTATTATGCTCTATGTCTGGAGATATCCTAATTAATGCACAAACAATTTGAAGGAGGATTAACCAACCACCAACCAGACAGATTTGGGGGAAAACATCTTGAAGAGAGAAAGGAAGAGTCTTTGTAATAATGTTGTTGCAAGTACAACATGGTGCTGTATTATTAAGAGTCATGAAAAAACATTGACTTACACAGACCTTAGTTTTTAGGATCTGAACCAACAAAACCCACTTTAGACCAAGATGCCAAGGCTGAGTTCAGGGTTTGTTGCTCATACAGTATATAAATGTCTATAGGATTCTGATTGACTAATATTTATGGAGACAGTGAGAAAGTATCCAAACCCTAATGAGTAATAAACAGCAGTGACCTTTTCTAAGGAAACTGGTAACACGTCCTATAAATTCATTATTCATAATGCATTAAAATGTTATGAATGTATGTGCAGGTATCTGAATGTATGAACATGTGATGCATTATGTAACCTGACTTCATAAATAGATGCATTATAATACATAATGCCTTATAGTCCGTGGCATACCTATGTAGAAATGCTCATGATTAGTTATAGTTACATAAATATGTAACAATAACTACTTATGAGTTTCTTTTCAGACTCATACCAGGTAATTTGTATACTATATAAATGTATATAATGCACTATGAATACTGGCTTCATAGTAAGTGTTAGCAGAAAAGTTTATTAATTCTTTTTCCTCTTTAAAGGAAGACAAATAAAGCTAATGACATCAGCCACCTACTAGCTGAGGATTGGGGCATAATTACAAACTATCTTGGATCATAGTGCTGATATTGTCCTTGACATGCACACAACCACTTACTGTGTATATACACTCAATCACAAACAATTGCTTATAAATATGTTGTACTCTGACAAGCTGATTAATACATTTATAATCTTGATTATTTCTGAAATTTTCATCAAGTGCAGTCTGTGAAGGTTAATTAAGTCACATGTTTGAACCATAATGAATCTAACAAGCCTGAAATATTTATAGCATTCTTGTTAATGAATGGCCAAACAAGACCATTTAGAGCAAAACAAAACTGTACTAAAAGGGTATCCCCAGGCTTCATTAAATGTTCATGCATAATATTTTGTTAGCCTCTGAGCTCCTCTTAATTGCATACAAAATATATACATATACCTATTGTGAAATTCTGACCACTACAACACATTATACTAATTAATTCCTATACTGGACGATACCATAGGGAACTTGCCAAATGTGCCCAATTTTTTCCCCTCCCCACCTGTCTACAAAAATCTGCCATCATAAATTGCTTGGACATTAATCTGGATATTGCTCCTATGTTCTCTGTTCAGGGAGTTGGTCTCTTGGGTGTGTTCCCTTTGCTCATGCATTGCTTTAAGGAGATGACATTGGCAAAACTCAGCGTTGTGTTTAGAGTTGCCTCTTATGTCCTGCTGGCTTTTTCCACCAACACATTGATGGTCTACTGGGGTAGGTGCCCGTCAACTAACTCTTTCCCCTACACATACAGTGCCCTCTACTAATATTGGCACCCTTGGCAAATATGAGCAAAGAAGTCTGTTAAAAATGGTCTTTTTTAACCTTTTGTTGTTTAACCTTTTGATCTTTTGTTCAGAAAATTCACAAAACTCTCATGGATATCAAACAATTGCAAACACAACAGGTTTATAAAAAATGATATATCTTTGTTAAATATAGGTGTGCAACAGCTATTGGCACCCCTATGAATTCATATGAGAAAAATATATTTGAAGTATATTTCCATTGATATTTAACTTTTTTTTGTACACCTGGGTGACTAGGAACAGGAAATTGTTCAACCATGACTTGTTTATAAATATGAGGTGTATAAGGATGAGGTAAAACATAGGCCAACTTCCCTTAGTCATTCATAACAATGGGTTAGACCAAGGAGTATAGCTGTGATGTGCAGCAAACGGTTGTTGAGCTTCACAAGTGGCTGTAAGAATATAGCACAAGCATTGAAAATGCCCATTTCCACCATCAGGACAATAATTAAGAAGTTCCAGTCAACTGGAAATGTTATGAATAAACCTGGAATTGGACATGTGTCTATATTGTCTCAACACACTGTGAAGAGGATGGTTCGAGTGGTAAAAAATCTCCAAGGATCACAGCTGGCGAATTGCAGAAGTTAATTGCGTCTTGGGGTCAGAAAGTCTACAAAACTACAATCTGAAGTCACCTACATCACCACAATTTATTTGGAATGGTTTCAAGATAAACGCCTCTACTCTCATCCAAAAACAAATTCAAGCGTCTTCAGTTTGCCAGACACTACTGGAGCTTCAAATGGGATCAGGTTCTATGGTCAGATGAAACCAAAATAGAGCTTTTTGGCAATAAACACCAGAGGTGGTTTTGGTGCACACAGAGAGGTAGCCATATGGAAAAGTACCACATGCCAACAGTTAAATATGGTGGTTCAATTATGCCTAGTAAAATGTCCATTTTATTCTCCATAAAAAAATCTCCATAATTTCATAATTTTCTTGTCTTTTTGCTGAAACTTTTTTCTAAATAAACTACCTCTTTAAATGATTGGCAAAACAGCCAGTTTGGCAAAATTACCCATCTTACATGTTTGGTATTTATGTATATATTCTGAATTCAGACTTCTGTCCAAAGGTTTTCTTTGGATTGTGAGCACCTCTGAGATACACCTCTACCAAAAGCACCAACAGCACTGCACCATTCACTGCAGATAGCCAATGAGGGGGAAGAGGGACTGATCAATAATGATATCTTTAATTACATAAATTGTTATGGAGACTGTTATTCTAATCAACCCTGAGAACTGGAGCAATTTGACAGGGAGATGAGTGGCGGCTCTGGTGAATAGTCAGCAGCTGAAGGAGGCATCTGCATTCTGCTCTATTCTCTTGCCTGAGATAATGTGGGACATAGTGGCATCATGCAGAAGTCACCACCTCGATTTCAATGCAAAAGCATGTGTGTGCGTGTGCGTGTGTGTGTGTGTGTGTGTGTGTGTGTGTGTGTGTGTGTGTGTGTGCGTGTGTGTAACTGGATGGAATCAAGTATGCCTTATTCCACATACCCATGGCAATAAGTGAGCATTCTCTATGTCATTTAAGGGAACTGCTACTGCTGCATACTTGAAGAGTTTTACCAAGATGGCTGTATTTAAGATAAAATTGGATTTGGTGCTGGGTTAAGTCTTTGGAATTACATGCATTCATGAATTATTGAACATCCTAATTTTGACCAATTTGCACATTAAGTTATATGATACATTCAGCTCTCAGCTGCACTGACTGCAGTGGTAATTGTGGACATAGCTGCACTGCATATGTGTAACGCTATGCAAATATATGGAGTTCAGTCCTGCCAAGAATCTTGTGTTGTTATTTTTTTTTTCATGTTTACTCTTTAGTGGCTGTAATAGGCACGCCAGGTGGGATCACGCAAGCAGTGATTCGATCATTGTCCTCTGCCATTGTGGGACCTGATGAACAAGGTAGGCTTTCAAAGTAACATACTTCACCCACACTTTTAGTCTAGCCAGGGCCATCAATTATGGCTGCTCCTTTGAATCTACAAAAGAGTCGTACATTCAAGACTAACTTTAACCACTACTATCATCAGTAGATGATTAGATGATTCATGTCTGCATTGTAGTTTGCTTGGCATGTGATGAGCTGAAAGCCCATGATATTAATAACCATTTTCAACTCATGGCTCTTTAATGAGAGGCAAATCTGTATAGATTGATTAGATGACTGAAAGACATTTATATTGCTTTTTTTTTTTTTTTTTTTTTTTAAATAATGAAATTGCACAGTTTAATTCTGTCACTCATCAGAGTCAGTGTTTCACAGGATACAGGGTGCAGCCTGGAATTGTTTGTATTAGATATTGTATTTGAATCACAGTAAATGAAAGAGGAATTTATTTTCTAGGGACCAAGCACCAACTACTGGCAGTTCGATGTCAGTCAAAATTAATGAACTCAAAATTAATTACCAATAGCTTGTGTGGCTGGAGACTTTAAATCTGGCTTAGGAATGGTAGGATCTGACACCAGTCAATATGACATGCTTAAATGGGTACATCTCACGTTAACAGATCCTAAATTATGCAATTTTCAGTTTTTATGAGAAAGAAATCAGGACATTCAACCTCTGCCTCCTTTATTTTGGTCTATTAAATGGCTTCAAAAACATTTGGATGTATTGACTGTCAAAATGAGAGGCAGCATTTCTGTCATCATAACCTATGTGTGTACTATGTGGGTACTTTTGCTCAAACATGGAGAATGGAGATGAAGCTTTTGATAACTCCCTGTTTTTCAAAGCACTTGACATTTGATGCATTTGAAATGATACCATTTCTTGTGATAATGTCTTTGCCACAGACTCCCTATACAATGTTATCATTATATTGGGTCAATGTGAGCATCCTCCAGCTCTGTAGAAGAGCCATGGTGATGCTCTGACATAGACATGCTTTCTCCCAGCCTCCAACTTAAAAAGTTACTACTTTTATGTCTTCTGTCTCTCAGCTTGCATATCACCAACACTTCAGATTTAGCATTCAGAGGCACTTTCCAGCTCAAATCAATAAGGATTCCCTGCTAGAGGCACTAAAATGCTGCTCTCATGCACCATGCACCCCATGCACCTCATTCTGCTCCAGTTAATCAGAACTGCCCCAGAGTTGACTACATCCTGGGTAAATGTTTTATCAATGCGGATCAAGCCAGTGCTTATGTGTCCCTCCAAACACTATTGTATGGACTCCAGTGAGCACAACGGTTATTCAATTGCAACAACCAGCATACTATGGATAAAAATAAGATTAAGATCTCAGATCTGAAGCAAAATATAGATGTAAAACAAAAGTCTGTTCATATCACTTGAATGAACGCTTTACATTGTTTACTAACAATATTGCTGCTAATGGCCTGACCTTATCTCGACAGGTGCCATGTTTTCCTTCTCAGCTTCAGTGGAGGCCACTTGCATCCTCATAGCTGCCACCATATTCAACGGCCTGTACCCTCTGACTCTGCCTACATTCCCTGGCATGCCCTTCATCATCATGGCTACATTTTCCATCATTGTCTTCATACTTATGCAGTAAGTCCCGTTATGAGTGATACAGACAGTAAATGATGCTTGTTATATTAAGATGCATCAATGGCAGTGGTGCCAGACTGATTCATAAACAAGCTTTTAATGTTTGTTGACATGCACAGCAGCCCTGGTAACCCTTGTCAAATGAGGCAAAACTGTAATTATCGCATATAAATATAAATATGGCCACTCTCTGAGCATTAGGAATAATTGCACTACATCACTAACCACTTTAGCAGGGCTTTAACCAGAGTTCTATAGTTTTCCAATGGAAAAGTTTAAACCAACACCATGCAATATCTCTCAAACACACTCAGATTTTCTTTTAATATCCTTGCAAATGACCTCAGTGTAATATTCATAAAGAATATATAATCACCTCCTAATGTGCTGTAATTGCACTGAGGCAGAAGGCTATGTGCTCATTTCATTTTCCACAAATGTGGGCTGCACATGAGCATCACTTTGTCTTAATAGCAAGTAATATCTTTAGAAGCAATTTTTTTTTTTGTCTGTTTACCTCGTGACTTTAGTGCTTTTATATCTTGTGTCATTCCGAAACATTGATGGTGACATATTTTCATATTTGACTAAATGTAGATAACATTTATCTTGCTTAGCATGGAACACAGGCCCATTTTCATACATTATTCATCTACATGAGCCATTAGTGTGATCACATCAAATGGAGGTGATAATAAACAGCATGATACAGCCACAGCATTCTGCTCCTGTTAAATGTGAGGCACAGTTATGTTACTCATTCCTGAGCAGAGTAATGAGGACAAGGGGGAATTAGATATTGATCTTTCTCTTGTATATATCAGTTATCAGCCTTCTATACAACAGATGACAATGATAAAAAAAAAAAAAAAAATCATGATTAAAAATGGGCACTCAGTCATGGATTAAGTGAAATAATGTATTTGTGGGTGTTTTTAAGAATGGTATTATATTAAATGCTTAAAAGGACATATAAACCAACAGGAATATAGTAATGGCAAATGTGACATTGTGTTTGGACTATGAGTGTATGACAGTGCTTTTCCCCTTTCTATGTTCATTTATAGATTATGACATGCTTCTTAATGACCAGCTTTACGTTGACTGTCTTGTGTATATGTGTCAACAATTCATGGCACATGCGGAATATTCTGTTTAAACAAAGATCAATTCTAGTCATCAATTCTGTCATCCTGACATAGCTCTATACAGACCTATGTCAGGATGACAGTTAGCACTGTACTGGCTATATAAATTCACAATGTCAATACTTTTCAGTCTAGGATTGATGCATTTGATCAATACATCCTGTTTCACAGTAATGTACACAGACCTATTGATTCATGACCGAACCTACACTAGTACTCTTACTCTGAGCTCAACAAATAATAAGCCTGCGACTTTCTGTTTAGGAAGCATCTACTCTGTGTTTGATGCTGAACGGATGTGGCAACAGTACTTAAACTGTAATTAGACCGTAAATGGATTTTCATTGTTTCAAGCGAGATAATCACCAGCACTCCGTTCTTGCTCTAAAAAAAGGAGTTGGAAATGCTAGTTCTTTCCACAACATTATGCTATGTGTTAATATTTGCTTAGTTACCAAAACAGCTTTGACTGCTGGAACTTTACTAGCATACAGTATGCATCAGGATGACAATTAACTGTTCTTCTATTCTCTATTACCAGACTCTAAATTGATTTTGACGCACATTTGATGTTCTATAGACTCTATAATTAAGTGATTGTCTTTCGTAATGAAGGTATTAAGTAAAGCACTAGCACAGTAAAGACTTGATGCAGTGGTTATTGAAGTGTGGCATGGTTATCATACCCTGCCTATAATTATACCATTAATGGCCTGCTCCTTGGGTCTGGGGCTGGTTCAGCCTCACAGTTAGAGCCTGTGAAACCTGAAGCCCTCCATGCTACTATTACCAGACAATAAAGTAAGTGGCAGCCACACATAACCCGTAATAAACCCTGGGGAGTAATAGTGTGCAATCAGTCATTCAGACACCAGATTTACTGCATATTAAATATTGTGAAAATATTAGTAAAGAAGACATAGCAATGCTCCATTTTGATACTCTACATTCCTGAAGTGTTTGTACTCTTTGTTTGAAGCTGAGTGTAGCAAATCAAGCGATAGTGGTTGTTAAAATTACCCGTGTTGAGGGACGTATGTTTAAGTGTCATATTAAATTAGATGTAATAATTAAATAGTGAGATGTCAATACATTGTCTTATGAGTGCTTTAATTAGAATAGTGAGATATCAATATATTTTCTTTCGAATGGCAGAAATACCACTATTTAAGCCTATTCTTATTCATCGTTCCACTGAATTCAGCCTTCTGGAGTGTATATAATTTGAAGCACATTAACATGAGCATGCCTTTCAGAGTACTAAAAAGCCCTCATGAGGATAATGAAAAATGGCATTAGAAGACATTATTGTCAGAACTTTTAGATACTCTTCCAATGGCTATGAAATTTGTTTTTTTTTCTCAGTCAGGTTGTGAATGCACATGTACATGTGGTGTGCATATATTTGTATGCGTCTGTGCCACAAAAGTTCAGTGCCAGAGAAGCTGTGTGGGTCTTCCTATGGCTGACCCTCTAGAATATTGATAAGCCATGAGTGATAATGAGAGAAGTAATGATGGCCAAGTCAGTAGGGGTGAATAAAGGGTAGAGTGGCTCAGTGGTGTGAGGTACAGAAGAGTTTACATTGTCACAGGGGAATACACACTTAAAACCAGACTTAATTCATCCATCAAAGCATCATGCTTATTATCCTCAACAATTAACTCTACCCTCTACTCTCAAGCATTTAGATTGGATCAGGCTAAATGCTTGTGCTCTTCTTTCATCCTCCATGTATTTTTTTTTTTTTATATGCAACTACATTTGCAAGAATGCAACTGTATTCACAAGTGAGCCACAGATATGCATAAGAGTAATTATTGGCAGTCCACACCATCTGCTTTTAGTTTGTAAAGCTTTATGCGATTCTTTTCCATTTTCATTTATACATGAATAAATTTGCTACTGGTGTTGTAAGACAGTAAAAACCAATGAAATTAATACACTGTAAAATTATGCTGTTATCAAAGCATCTGTGTTCTGTTGGAAAGTCAGACTTTACAGCAACGCTTTGAATTTCTTTACATAGATCACTACATTGGTAAGGGTTAAGCGGCCTTTTTGTCTGAATGCTAAGTTAGAGCAGTCTGTACAGCATGTTCTAAGCAATATCTGAATGTCCTTTTTTTCACTGTGCTTAGCAATGGTCCACCTTGTAAGAGCAGGGAAGAATTAAATGGCTCTTAGTGAATAGATGATTGAGTTACATACAGGATGGCAGTCAAGACCACAAATGCAAACTAATGGAAATTTGTTGAACTTATTGCATTGACTCAGACACTAGATTGATTCAGTCTGCTAAATACACACTAAATCCACTACTGAAGCAAGCATTTTATACAGCAACAAAAAATATATATACACATGGCAGCTGGTCAATATTTTTTCTCTTGTTTAATTGTTTATTTATTTCTCATTCCCACTGAAGGAGCAGGTTATTGGCTTTAGCCTGGAGGGTAGTACAGTACTTAGATGGATGGCATCACAAAACTGGTTTCTATGGGTGCACCATAAATATGAGTGACAGGCTGTTCAATGAAATGTGCACATGTAGTGTCTGAGGTGCAGAAAATCGCAGCCCAATGATTTGCCGTCTTCACATTGTCTGAATCCTGAGTATCTGTTCTGGTGTCTCAAAATTAAATTTGTCATGCAAACTGGTGTTCAAATTAACCATTCTCTTCAAAATTGGCACAAGACATGTGCAGTATATTTCTGTTAGAATGCAGAGAATAGAACTTTTTATCGAGTTGGGATTAAATATGCACAACATTGGAGGCTGTATTAGTTGGTAAGATTTTGTTCTTTTTGCATCATGATTAAAATGTCTGCAACAGCAATGGGGAAATATATACATGTGTATGTTTGAGTCTTGTACATAACAAATTTGCATAATAAGACAAAAAGGAGCCCTGATAGTGAGGATGCATACATATTCAGTGGACTTTGTATCAGGTGGTACTACATGCTAGGTTCTTGTATTTGGCATCAGCATGCTGAGTATAAGCACACTGACATAATCAAATAGCTCTAATACTTGCTGCAAAAATTACAGTGGTTGCTCGTAACAATATCATGAATTGTGCGTAGACATGATATACTAATAAATGCTCAAGTTTTAAACTTTGTCATTTTTAAACACATTTTACATGAACAGAAGTACAAAATGTAAATCCACCCAGAAGTGCAGCACTAATCTTGATTTATTGTGCAGTATAGCCTTTTCAGTTCACATTGTCCATGAAGCCTGGAGGCAATTCAAATTAGATTCGTTGAAGCAAAACTTTACTGTTGTGGCAAAATATTACCCTGCAAACACATTATTAATCATTTTATTTTAAACTTACCTACATAATAAACATATTATATGAGTACTATAATGCTTTATTTTTTAAATTGCCCACCCACCACTCAATCTAAAAAAACGCACTCAGTAATGGCTAATAATTTAACACTAAATACTTTGTACTAAGTTTGATCTCGGTAAAATTGGTATCAGTGCACCTGTATAAAAAAAACCTTCATAATTTTGGCATAAATGGTCTTATGTGTTCCTTGATTCCTTTTGGTTTTGTTATGCAAAAATAGAACACAAGTAAAACAGAGCCAGACCAGTTAAGGAAACAGATACTATCCCTAGCCATCATTATATTTTATTAGATAAAAGCTGAAGTCTCATCTCTTTTAGGCTCTTTCTGTGTGGCTGTGTGCAGTCTGCTGTGGAGCAGCAATTAAGGATGAGCTGCTTCCCATGATTCTGAAATTAAGCCTTAGTTAGGCCTAGGTTGTGTCTGTGGGGGAAGAACAACAGTAATGGAGTATTAGCAGTGATGCCTGATATTGTTCCGCATGTGTAGTCTCTCATTAAAAGTGGAAATGAAGGCCCACCTCACAGCCTGACAAACCCGCAATGCACCCAAACAGAAAGCAGTGGCATGCCTGCATATTATCTGCCAACAACAATTAGCTACCAGCAATGGAGCCCACTTAAAACCCCTGAAAATGACAATTAATTACATATCACAATGTTGTTTTTAATAAGATGTCATCCTAAAGTTATTGTTAATGCGTCTTTCTCTGATGGTGGGTAGTCAGTGTAACATGTTTATCATACTGTATGTTTCTCAATGATGCATAACCACACAACCACTAATATGCCTTTTCTTTCTCTGCACACATCTGTTTAAACTAGAATCAAATAATTGGCAAAATTTGGAAATGGAAATACTTAGCTATTCATGACTACTTTTTTGGCACTCTTCATTCCTGACAACCAACAGAATATAAAGACATTAACACACAAAGGCAATGAACTCAAAGTATCAGAATGCTCTCTGCTAGTGTAGTGAGAAACTAATACCACAAGTATTGCTGTGTGTTATAGACTACTGTGTGGAGGTATTACTAGAGAAAGCTAGCAGCCACTGCTATAAAGCACAGAGCCAAATAAACATGCACTGAATGCAGTTGCTATTTACCTTGCCCCCTGACCTCCCTGTGAATTATTTAAAGTTTTAATATTGCAGCTAGCACAACTAATGGTATTCTTAGACAATATTAAAAAAGTGATGAAAATAAAAGTTGAAAATGAAACTTTTTTTTCTCCACAAAAGGCTTTGTTTTATTGTAGCCTTAGGCTAGAGATTGAAGAATTACATTTTTGAAAATGTCACAGCACAGCTTTACAAAAATCCCGATATAGATTTAGATCACTAATGAGCAACCCAGAGGCAATAGTGGCAAGGAAAATCTCACTGACAGGACATGAGGAAGAAACTTTAAGAGGAACCAGGTTCAAAAAGGAGTCATCCTCTGGATGGTGTGATAGACCATTACAGTATACAGTCATATGTATAAAGTAGGGAAACAATACTAAATATTTTAAAATGCTACAGAATTCATTTCACAGCAAGCCACTATGTTTGTTTTACAAACCAGGCAAATAGTTTCCTGTGAAATAAAGTAACACAAACCATTATATGTAATGGAAAATTTAATGTTTACAGACAGGGTACATATTAATTTTTGGAATGGGTCTAGATTCACTGCCACCCAGATGAGAATAAAGTGGTTAGTGAAGATGAAATAATTAATTAATGCTGTGAATTATTGATATTTTGCTGTTTGTATCACAGTATTTCTCTTCCTCCTACTCCCTCTATCTCTTTCTTTCTGTTTCTCTTAATAAGTGACCTTTCTCTCTCTCTCTCTCTCTCTCTCTCTCTCTCTCTCTCTCTCTCTCTCTCTGTCTCCCTGTTCTTCCAGGTGGATAAGTGAAATGCCAACCACTCAGCCGCGCCTGATGCTGCAAGACTGAGAATCTCTCTCATGGTCATCCTTTACAGACAGCTATTTTATGATGCACTGAAGATCTATTGATTCCACAGCAAATTTTACTCCTCACAGGGCCTTTAATTGACCAAAAACATGGCTAATTTTGCAAGACTCTGGTGCAATAGTTCAGCATGTACTGTATATGTACAATAGTAGCCCATCTATCGTCATAAGTATCTATGTACATTAATACCTCAGATGCTTATAATAAAACTAAAACCACAAGAGAATTTTCCCACACAATCATGTACAATTAGCATATACTGAATGCCTCTAAAGAACAGGCACATAAAATAACAGAACATTCCTTCCTGGTTGAAATGTTACTAATGTAGAGAACCATGTGGAGTACTCAGTAGTCCTTTGGAGCAGTGTGATTTGATTGAGTGTATAAAGAGCGTAAGCCATAATAATGACCATAATGAAATAAGAATACTGAAAGGTCAATGGCATATCGAGGAGAGGTAATTGAGAATTGCAGCTTTAAACTGTTCTCCCTGATAAGCCATTCCACAGCTAGAGCACAGGGACCATCCTCAATATTTTCTTTCACCTCTAGAGTGGAGGCCTGAAATTGGTCTCCAATTAGGGAGATTGTATTAATCATGGGCCAAGCTATGTTGAAATCATTGCCCCATTAATTGGGCTGCAGGCACATTCTGTTAGTGTGCCCGAATAGCAAAAGAACAGACTGGCATTGTGATATATGCTGGCATATAAAAAAACAAGTGCTTAGTGTTTAATATTAATATGTTGAGGCAGATATTGGAGACAAAACCCTCCTTGAATTAAGCAATTAACATCAGCAAACCCTGTTTAGGTGTAGTTGGGTAAAATTGCACAAGATTGTATCTGACCTATCAGAGCATTATCTGAAAACATTTATCAAGACCATATCATGATCATACCATTTGGGGATGGCCAAACAATCCCAAAAAGTAATTTAGCAGACCTTATTTTCAGTAGTTTGTGTGGTGTTGGTGCTATGACAAACAGACCAGGCAATGTGAGCACATTATAAACCACATAACAGTAGATGATTGAAGCAATGAAGAAGTATGTCTAGTAAGTGCCGTATACATAAGAAGCCAGTATTTACTACTGTTCTTTAGTTGTTCTTTAGTTGTTAGTGAGGTGATGAACTGAGGTGTAGTTAAGAATAATCGATGTAGGTGATGGCTTTACTTGATGTGCTGAGATTCTGGATTTCTGTATTTGTAAATGAGAGAGAGATCCAGTTGTAGCTCTAAATTACCCTGCAATATGTGAAGCCCTAAGGAAGAACTCGTGTTTTACTGCTTGAATTGTCAAAGAAATTGTCTAAGACATACTGATTGGAGTGTGCTTTAGTGTTGACATAGACAACTGCTAATTTAGTTTGATGCTGCTGGTCCATTAATGTGCCCAAAGAAGGGCAAGTGATGATGACAGCTCCCACAGGGTCAAATACTCACCAGACTCAAAAGGCAGATAATGACAACCACTGCAGATACCACTGAAACTAATAGACAGAGTGATGTGTAAAATTCACAAGTCGTTTGGGGAAGCACTGAGACTGAGAAGGTTGCAGTGAGCCAGGATGAGAAGAGGTTGCAGTATGGTACATCAGAGTTAGAAATTAGAGGACAATGAAGCCAGCTTTGGTATGAGGAAGGTAAGCTTCGACAGTAATTCAATAGAGGAACAAGAAAAGATGATAGAAAGGATGGAGGTGAAAGGAAGGATTGGTATGTTAGGTGGATTGAAGGTACAGTGGGTATAAAAAAGAGTTACCCCCTTTAAAATAATCACATTTTGTTGCTTATCAGCCTGAAATGAAGATGGGCACAGTTTTTGTTTTATCCAGCTGTATTTACTCAGTGCAACTTATAACATCCAAGTGAAACTGAAAGGGGGTTGTTAGGATGAAAGAGGAAAGGGTTTTGAGGAGACTATGTTAGGCTCAGAATTCCCAGAGGGATTGCAGTATGTAGGGGAGTGTGAGGAGGGACAAAAAGAAAAAAATATATACTGTAGGGGTAGTCAGGATGGTAGACAAGATCATAAGATAGTGTGAGAACATTGACCAGGGTGGACAGGTCAGTTGCAGATCAGTGGCCAATTGTGGCTGTCATATGAGGTGGAGGTGGTTAAAGGACACATAACTAAAGCGGCAGAGGAAGCAGGTGCAGGAAGATAGTGGGTGGAAAATATAGCACAATATAGTTTGTTTGAAAATATAATATAGTTTGAAAATGTTTATTTTCAAAGCATTTAAATAATATAACATATCACATAATTAAAGGGGCGGAGGAAGCAGGTGCAGGAACATAGTGAGTGGAAAATATAGCACAATATTTTATTTGAAAATATAATGTAGTTTAAAATGTTTTATTTTCAAAGCATTTAAGTAATATGGAGTGTACTGAGGCAGCTTCTTGAGGCAGGAACAGTGTCTTAATTCCCAGTGAGTAAGGATGACAGTAGCAAGAAAGGATTACTTTTTATGGATCTAGAGTAGAAAGCCATCAAGATACCAATGTATTAGACATGGTAAGGATCATTACACCATAGGTGAGGAGACAAGTAGTTCATACTTCAACAATCACCAGCCAATCAAGGAAAACTGATAGGACTGACAGAGTAGAATGCAGATGGGACAGGAGATGACAGGAGGACTGACAGGGAAGGGGTTGGAATGAATAACGACAGGAGATTGGATGACGAGATCTTGGGATGAAAGAGGAAGAGGAAGATCGGGAAAAAATGTGGAGGGGTGAGGATGTATAAGAAAAGGGAGGGTTTAAAGAACAAACAAAATGCACTTTCAGTATAAGCAAAGGGATTCCCCTGTTCTTTAAAACCTTGTCACAGGGAAGGGAAGTTTCTCCCAAACCTATTAAAATATATTTTGTGTTGAGACTGCTCTCCTGCCCTTGGTACCCAGGGGCAGATGATGCTGACTCCCATAATGAGAAATATAAGCAGCTACTAATGGCTCTGCATACAAACCCTCCAAACAATATCTGTTTGTTAGCATAGAAAAATCATTAGTTTTCAATAGACTCTCCTTATTACCACCATGATCAATACACACCAGCATGGAAGAATGAATATTGGACTCTTTGCTCTGCTGCATGTGGCTTTATTATATCAAAACTGACCAATAAAAATAGAGTTGAGCAATAGGAACCACAGAGTTTCCCAAACCTAGCACATTCTTTCTGCACTCCTAGCTTCATGATATGGTGCATAGTGCATTACTTGGTGTTATCCAGGGCTTATTTAGTTGGCATTATGTAGAGTTTATTGCCAGAATAGAAGAAGAGGTATTCATTTCATGTTATACTCATTCCATACTCTCTAACCCCAAGTCAGGATATTTCTCACACCCCTTTCATCATATACATGCATCAGGCATTTGCTGTAATATATTTTTCTTTAAAAAATTGTCAGAGAGATGCATAAAGAAAGAGAGATCATTTTAATATTAACTTGCAGGAGCCACAACATGCAATCAAATGTTGGATAGCATTTAAAATGACTTAAATGCAAATACTTGTTATGCTTTAAATTTATCAAAGCTATAAAAAATAAAAAATAAAAATAAAAATTTCCTTGTATGGCTGATGCTTTTATTCAAAGCAACTTACAATAGAGACAGGATACTGAGCAGTTTGAGGGTTAAGCACAAGGACCCAAATGTGGCAACACTGGGACTTGAACAGTTCCAGGCAGTAGCCCAAAGCCTTAACCACAGAGCCACCACATCCCCATTTCAAGCAAAAATATTGACTCTACCAAAAGGTCCTGTAAAATACACTGCTAATTGTCATTACATTATTTGTTAATTAACCGAGCTAGCACAGGCTCTTTAGGCATCAGCAAATTTTTTTGGGTGCCAAATCATAAAATGATTTATTAACAATGTTCATCTGGTGCATGATTCCATAGAAATATTGAGTTTTCTTTATTGGGCCTTGTTAATTTATGCAAATTTGACCAATCGGTAGCTAGTGCCACCAGTACGAAATCATAGTTATGTTAAGTGTGTCCATGAAAAAAGTCAGGGGCACTGTGTTTATTTAACACAGATAGATTGCATTTAATTGAATCTCATTAAGTGTTTACTGTAATGCAGCACAGTTTGCAAGCTACCAGTAGATATTTATTTTATTTGTTTTATTCACCATCTCATTCTTATTCAAGAGGCTACTGTTTCTGCAATCAAACAGGCTACAATAGACCCATCATTGTAATGCAATTTCATTATAATAACTGGTGAATCACAGGAGGGGAAAAAAATTGATTTGAGGACTCTATTCATGGTTATTCATGGGTTTGATTGCTTTGCACTTTCATTGTCTGTCAGGGTTCATTGTATGTTGCATTAATTGTCCCACTAGTGTAACGTAAGTGGTTCTTAAGGTTTTAAAGAAAGAGTTCAGCCAATTTTTGATATGTAGTTTGCATAGTGTTTAATGAGACTTTAAGTCTCCCTTACTTTTTAGCTACTTGAGTAAATGCAAATAACACTGTAACACTGCAGCAGAGACGGCGGCTCAGGGGGATTAGCATTCCATGGAAACAAGGGATATTGGTAGCCCAGGATGCATTGGAAGAAAGTGAGCTGGCTGGCCAAGTGCCTCAGCAAGTTGTGTGCAAACTCCACCCATGGCAGGAAGCAATCCCAATCCTCCTGATTATTAGCGCAAAATGACTGTAGGAACCTGCCAATTTCTTAGTTAGCTCGCTCCACTTGACCATTGGCTTGTGGGTGATTGGCTTGTGGCTGATGGCCACTCCCAGCTTTTCCATGTAGCTCTTCCAGACATGGGATGTAAATTGTGAGCCCTGATCACTCATAATGTCCTCTGGTGTCCTATGATCACCAGGATTGCTGTCTTTCATTGGGAGACCAGTAGGTCAGTCATGAAATTTAGATTAAGTTTGACCACGGGCATTATGGGACTGGTAGAGGTACTAATTTACCTGCAGGTAAGGTATGTGGAAACAGGATGCATGATGATATGACTTTATGTACATATGTAAGTGAGCATATTTGTAGTGACAGGTGAAATGCAAGCCCAAGTACTGAGTTTTACTCACAAACTGAGAGGAACACAGGTTTTTCCATTGGTACAGGACTCAGTAGACTGGAGACAGTTGGCTTCGGCAATTTCTCGATCCAGATCGAAAGTCAGTGTACCCACAACACACGATTCAGGGAGAATGGTTTCCTCAGTTCTTTGGGTGGAGCTGGGAGCATGTGAGAAAGGGGGTCAGCTTCACCATTTTTTGAACTGGGGAAATGAGAAAATGCTGAAATTACACCTGGTAAAAAACATAGCTGATCTTGCTTGGTGGAAGTTGAGGCATTTGCCTGTTTTTAGCTATTCCATGTTCTTATGGTCTGTGAAGATGAGGAATGGATGTAGAGGATGTAGGATCTAGAGTAGTTTTGTTTGGCTGGTGTGAGTTTTTTCAAGAAGAAAGCCTCCGGATGTAACTTGGGTTTTTCCTTGATCCTCTGGGAAAGGACGGCACCCACTCCAGTGTTGGAGGCATCCACCTCCAATACGAAGTGTTTAGTCTGGTCAGGATGCTTGAGGATCCTGGGCTGTATGCTTCCTTGAGGTTCTACAGAGCATGATGGCCACAGTTATATGGATGGTGAGGAGGCAGACCACTGGCTTTTGCTTTGCTGAACACTTCATTATAGTCCCAATATTTTAGGGGAATGTTTACTTAGCATGAGGAGTCAGGGCTTTCTATGGAAGTAGAGGCAGACATTAGTGTGGGCACATGGAGACAAGATTTGACACTGATGACCAGTGATGACCCTTATGATTTGTCTCTCTGTCCAGGATATATGGGGATTATGTTTTTGCATCCAGGCAAAGCTGAGGACAACGGGGTACTTGGACATGACTGTCCCCAGAAGGGAGATGGTCTCATGATTGAAGGTTGAAGAGGTTCTGTGCAGCGTGTTATCGATCATCCTCCTATGGGGCCCACATCTAGTGTCTGAATGTGATATGGGTTCAGGAGAGGTTGAAGGCAGAGCTCGAGATTTTCTGCGATGGTTTGGTCAATGACATTTCCAGCTGCACCAGAGTCAATCAAACTGAAGGCTAGAAACACCTTCTGAGTGCCTTATGTGAATGGGAATCGAGAATGCACGAGGGGATAAATATTAAGAGGGACTTACCATAGGTGCACATTGGTTTGGTGGGAGCCCACGCCCTCAGTGTTAATGCTGGACGTGGGGACACTTGGATACTTCTTTTTGATCGCTGCCACAGTAGAAGCATAGTCCTGATCTTTTTTGTCATTCACATTCAAGGGCTGTGCGAGATCAACCAGGGTGTCCAGGGATTTTTGTTCATTAGGACATGCAAACTTGATGAGTATTGTTGGATTTAAGCCCTGGTGATATGCTGCCTTGAGTGCAGTTTCATTCAGGCCACTGCCTCCGGCGGGTGTTCTGAACTCCAAGGTGTACTCAGCAGTATTACAATTGCCCTGGGTCACTGAGAGGAGTTGCTCTCCAATCTCTTTACCTTCAGGTACATGATTAAATATGTGGTGAAATAATTCAATGAATCAGCCATAGGATGAAATGTGAGCTGGGTTATCGCAATACTTGTCAGGGTGAGCGATGAGAGAGGGAGCCAGGGGAGATGTTGCCACCATAGTTGTCACTAGTGCCGTTGGCGTGGTGGATAGCTGTGCTATTTTGGTGGTAAACATCAAGGTAAACAATCCAGAATCAAAAACCATGACAGCAATGAGTCTCTACGAAAGAGATAAGGGGAAAATTTCAGGTGTATTATTATTATTATTATTATTATTATTATTATTATTATTATTATTATTATTATTATTATCAATAACAACAACAACAACAACAACAACAACAACAACAATAATAATAATAATAATAATAATAATAATAATAATTATTATTATTATTATTATTATTATTATTATTATTATTATATTATAGAGATGCCCATTTTACATCCTGTTAGTCATGCTGATTACTCATCTTCTACCATTTCTGGACACATGGCTCTCTTCTCATGTTGTGTGATGACGTGCCAATATTTGTATGATGTTTTATCTTTTGTCCCTAGCCTATTGACCATTGTCCCTGTTAATGCTGTACATATTCTTCTAGAGCTTCTGATGTGAATATCACATCCATTCCATTATGATCATGCAGATCACTGATATACAACCAGTGTAGCTGGGATCCATTCCAGCATTTGTCCCCATATAGCTGCTCGGCTCATCAGGCCTGTAGGTCCTAACGAAAACTGTGCCTGTAGCTCCTAATGAAAACTGTACACTCTTTGTGCAATTTCCATTCTGAAACTCCATTTTCAAATTTAGAGTTGTGAAAGCATGGCAAGAATGGTACACTTGCACAGGCCACTGCTCAGCAACAATCTGTACATTTCTTCCACATCAGCCCTGAAGAATTAAGTTAAGCAGAGCATCTTGTGAAGGCTTTATGATTTTCAAACGGATATCAGGATCCATTTTGTTTATACATCATGTGTCGTGGTGCATGAAATTGCTTCCATCTGCCTTTTCTTTTACAATATAACACTGAGGTATATACACTCTGGGAAAGAATTGGGGAGGGACAGATGAGCCAGAACCTTTGATTATGGCTGCAAAGAACAAATTAGGAGTGACAAAGGTTTTCACCTGAGGCACCGTTTTATCATTGAATATATTTGGTGGTTTGTTTTGTTTTGTTCTGTTTTATATTGCAGTTGGGCTGTTGTACCTTAAATTAACTGATTAATTTCCAATTCCAGCCAAGAGCAAATTACTATTTTGCCCTTACTGGTGTAATATACATATGCATCTCCATATTGTTTTGCACCTCCACCTAAAGGGACTTTTATCTGTTCTGTTTGTGCAGGTAAAAAGCAATCAAACAGAGCAATGAGTTTGTGGCTGTGCCAAATAAGGACACAGTGGCAACTACGTACCAGTGTCACTACTGGACAACAGATATGCTTCTGTCTATGAATTTGACCTTAAGGCTAATTGTACCTTCAGCTGGCATTTGTAAATGCTGCAGTAAATGCATTTCCATATCTTTTCCTTTTGATAGCTTATACCATAATTTTACAAGCAGAAAAACATAAGTGGACTATTCTGATTGTATTCCATGGCTTTTTACAATTCATAGAGTCTGAGATTCTGGTGGTGCAGCAGGTACAGTAGCATTGCTGTCTCACAGCTCCAGGGTCCAGAAACTCATGTAAGGCCCACTGAATAATCAGAATCTGAAACCTGTTAGGACACTTCTGTTCTGGTCATATGACCAAATGGTTTCTTTAATCTGAAGAAAACAACTCTGCAGGGAAAGTCAAAATTATTTGGTTGATGTCTTGAGCAAACTGCTGTCCTTCAACTGACAATATTTCTGATATTCATCTATTTAGTAAGCAGACAGCAGCATTAATTTCATGTTTTCTAATACTTTTATTCTTAAACAAAGCAGATTCCTCCCCTGTTATTAATTCTATATTACACAAAAAGAGAAAACCATCGGGGATTTATTTCACATCTTTGAAGCTTTGTATTTCTTCTGTCCACACTGAGAAGTGTGTGCTTCTAATGAATCATTAGTATGAATCAGAAGACTACACTATGAACTGTAAGTACTGCATGTGCATTGGAGAAGCATACAAAGAAAAAATAGCCTATATATTGTCTGGCACAGATGAATGTAGGCATTTTTGTTGGACCATGTCATTAGCATAAAAAGATGATTCTGAGGAAATGTTATGTTTGTGATATTATTATTTATACCAATTTCCATGGGAAAGGATGGGTTACAGAGACATGAGACACAGATTTGGGACAGGGGGTCTTCAGATGAGCAAGGATTAAAGTGCTTTAGATGAACATCAAAGAGTGCTGGGGGCCATCTTCTCAGTGTGGGAACATGAAAAAGAATTTCCTCACGATGAGGCTGCACCGCCGTCCATTATGGCACTCTCTCTTAGAATTTTAACAAGCTCTCTCATGTCAGCAATGGTAGTTTATTGTCTTAGAGCTGAATTTAATACGCTCTGAACCCGGCTGCTAGAGGAAGGATGGCCCTGTTGCTCCACTTTCAAAGTCAGCAGTCCACTTTACTGAAGACATGACCATGTTCTCCCTTATTTATATGTTTGTTTGTTTGTTTTTGTTTGCTTGTTTTTGTTTGTTTGTTTGTTCAAACATCTCCAAGTTTACTTTGTAGGATGTAGGATGGATCCATTCTGTGAAAATAAGTTTGAGTAATGTGACAAGTGAGATGAATTTATGTAAAAAAGAGGCACTAAAGGAATACGATGAAAAGGCTGCCAGCAATACTTGTTTAAGCACATGTTTTCTTCTCTGGAAGTCATATTATCAGTCATGTCCCAGAAATGTGCTGATCTGCATAAAGTTATTCATCTGCATAGAAAATTTAGGTCTTTAAAGGAGAACTGGGGGTGTAATTTTTTTTCATAGTTGACAGTGAAATGATAAGACAGAGCATGTAGGCTGCAATGTGCTTTATGGTGAACTTCTGGAACTAAGCAAAGCACCCCTTTCTCTGTTCATATACTCTTATCCTCTCGCTTCCTTCCTCCTTTTTTAATCTTTCTTTCTTTCTTTCTTTCTTTCTTTCTTTCTTTCTTTCTTTCTTTCTTTCTTTCTTTCTTTCTCTCTCCTCATATGTTTCTTCCTTATATTGTGTTTGACCCTCTTCAACACATCTGTTAAAATTTGTCTAAGTGAGTGTTACATGAACAGTTAATTAACAGAATTAACAAGCATGGAGGCCTTTAAAGAAATACAAATTTAAATAAAATGTAAATAAACAAAGTGCAGCCAAAAGCCCCCAAAATAGACACTCACTAAAATGCCAGTATTATGTGTGTTGTTTTTTTTTTAGCAAGTGGGGCAGGGGTGGGGAGGCACTTTCAGGAGTTTGGATGTAAGCTGCTCTGAGGGCTTCTCAAGCAGAAAATGTGGAGAGCTGCAATATGCTATATCCTTCTTGGATGCCCTGGGAGCACCTGACAGGGCTGCTTCGGATCGGTATAAAATGACCTAGTTATAGCAGTGCCACTGAGTTATCCCCCTGTGTGGCCATGGGCTGATGTTCCAACTCATTGCAGTGAGTATCACAGCTTCTTAGCAGGTGCTTGGGGCAGTGGCATGTGCTGAGTTTCACTTAGCATGGGCAGCCTTCTGCAGCAGGAAAATGGCACGTCTTTTTGTGGCTGACTGAGCACCAATCCTGGAAATATGATACTTGCTGCGTGGTCCTCGGGTAAGAAATGGCTGCTCCAGGCATTTGTAGCTGGTGGTTAACTGCAGTACTTCAGATCTGAGATCCTCAAATAGAGAATGAATAAATCTCCCCTAGAAAGCATGGGTTTCAGAATGGTCTTGCCCACTGCAATTTTCCAAGTTCAGAAAAAAATGGTGCTGAATAAGTGGAGCAGCTTGTCTTCAGAAAAATGCAATGCAGAAAAGTAATACAATGTCAATCCAATTTTTGTTGAAGGAAAATCATTTAGGATGATTTCCTAAATGATCCTAAATGAACCCTCTCTAAGGATGAATGTGACAGCCAGCTAATAACTAACAAGCAACTACTGTTTTCTTTTCCTTCTAACTCAGAAATCTTTGTGTAAGAAAATGGGCAATGCCAGCTTAACAGATGGAGCTCATAATCTTGTTACAGTATGCTATTGACCTGCCAGTCAAAGTGTATGCCTAAAAACAGTAACATATTAGCTAGTGGAATAGATCCCTATTCTTAGCAACATATTACTCATTATGTGTGAACCCTTCAGTATTTCGTCATGGGGAAGCAAATTATTTAGAAGTCTGCTGTGTTCATTGAGCCATTACAAAATGAAACATGGGATTCAATTATCTTTTACCACTTGATGACAGATTTTTGTGATGCTTTGCTACCAGTATAGAATCTTTGCTGTTCCTTGTACATATAGTCTACAGTGAGTGCCATGTCTGATCTGTCACGCTGTATCTCATGGCCTCTGAAATGAGGTCATCTAACAACCAAACAATAAAATTCGGGTTTCCTCAGAACATAGTTTATCAAACTGTCAATCTGAACTTTTTGGAGGGCCAAGATATATGTGAAGATGAGAGAATTATCTGGCAATAAAAGCATTCAACTGAAAAATAAAAAGAAGACAAAGGGCAAATATTGTGATGTGACATAAGGTTTAGCACATGCCAAAGGTTTTTAAGCTATGATATTGGGGTCCAGAGGTTTTTTTGTTTGTTTGTTTTTTAAGGAAAGGTAGGAAATCTCTGCTTGCTCCAATGACTGAACTTCACTTTACAAAAAATGGACAGATGTTTTGTGATCACGGTTAGGGAATTCCAGACTGGGTTGTAGTGTGGGCTTTGTAACAACTATAGGAGGCCAATGAGCCAATGAGCTCTCAGCACTACAAAAGCATACCCAAGGCTGTGAAGAAGACCAGAAATCGGGTGTCATCAGGTGAACATAACATATTCTATTGAAAGTGCTCCTCTCACAAGTACTTATTTCCACGTTCAACTCTCTTTGAAGAATTGGCAGAATATTGGATACTTGCCTTAGCAACTGGCTTCTCAGATCTTTCTTTTGTTTTGTTTTATCAGTCTTCTTTGTTTCCCTAAACAAATGTGCACAAAAGTTCCACTTCCAGTTGTATATTTCTATTATATTACCTTCCTGTACCTTTATCTATTATGTTAATGTGGTGTAGTGCCTGCCACCTGGTTCTAGATTTAATGGATGTCTTCATCTTAGATACTGGACACGACATATTCTAGTGCAAGTGTACAGTACCTTTCACAAGTGCTAATTTCCACCTCAAACTATTCTATATTTCCTTAACAACTGGTTCAGATCTATGTTCTGTTTTGTTTGCTTTTTTAGTCCTTTTTGTTTTCCTGAACAAATGTGCAGAAAAGTTCTACTTCCATTTTTTCTTTCAGTATATTTCTACTATATTACAATCCTGTGCCTTCAGCCACATTAAAGTGGTGCACACATTAGCACTTATAATGATGCAGCACATGCCACAAGGATCTGGATTTAATGGACACAAAGACTGGTGAAAGATCTGTGCATTTACCCATCATCTGTATATTTTATAGAGTGTGCACTATTACGATGGAAAATAAATTGTTAAATGCATGATGCTTTCCAGTGCTTGGATTTTGAATTACCTCTGGGGTATGTACAGCCTAGGTTTTATTTTCTGTGAGATCAAAGCAAACAGGCCACAGTTGCTCGGCCATGCTCTGCCTTCAGGAGATGTGTTTTCCGTAAACCATTAGGCAGGAGTAGGGGGCACCGCAGGCAGATATTTTCAAACAGCCGCTGATGACACTCGGCAGCCCACAGCCATGGTGACACGGGGACCATCATCCATTTTAACATGCACAAAAAAAGGAGAGCATTTTACCCACTCTGGCCTCACCAGAAGAATACTTATGAGGGCACAGCTAGCAGCCAGAGTTCCCACAAGCTCAAAGAAAACTTTTAATGATCACTGTAAGTAAGAGGGTTGGAACTCCCAGGACGTAAAAACCATTACTTCGGAAATATTGTATTGTGACAGAGATGCCCCCAGCTAAGGGTTCTGCAATACTTGTGATGTGTGGTCTACTGCTTCGGGAGTGTGACAAATGACATTAAGAGTTGGCAAGAGATCAGCTTGTGTATGAAACCTCTCTATCTGACACCAAGCTATTGAGAACAATAAGAACATTTTAGGGAATATTTTATGCATGGTGGGTATTTGGCAGGAGCTTCCTATAATGTGCAACCATACAACATCCAGTTCTCTGTTCTCAGTTGTATTAGATATGCACAGCTTTGTTTGATTTAGAGGATTAACAGGTAAGGGTTAGGTCTTAGATAGCAGCATATAATTTTGGAATTAAATCTCATACAAACAAGTATGAAAGCTTAACGAGTTTTCTAGACATTTTTGTTTATGCCAGATAAGCATTATCATTTTTACATGAGTATCAGGGGTGTAACACAAAAATCTTGGCTCTCTGCATAATCCTTATTTTGTTTTCTTTCTTTTCCTTTTTTATACCTTGAAATGCATTGCTGTGTTATGATTCCTGCATCAATCACAATTAGCCACATTTAAATAATCAACATTTGTGCCATTGAGAGGCAAAATAAACTTCAAGCATGCCTGCAATATTTGCTATATATTTAAAATTTAGTCTAGTATTGTTTTACACTCAGGTCCATCGGTATTTGGAAAGTGACACAATTTTCATAATTTTGCCACTATATACCACCACAATGGATTTGAAATGAAGCAATCAAGGTATGATTGATGTATAGACATTCAACTTTAATTCATGGTGTTTAACAAAAACTATTGTATTAGTCGTTTAGGAATTACACCCGTTTTTAATAGAGTCTCTCCATTTTCAAAGGCTCAAAAGTAATTGGACAAACATAATTATGAATTTAAGGATTATTTGTAATACTTGGATGCAAATACTTTGCAATCAATGACTGCCTGAAGTCTGGAGCCCATGGACATCACCAAATGTTGTTCCTCCATTGAGATGCTTTGCCAGGTCTTTACTGCAGCTGCCTTCTGTTGCTGTGTGTTTGCGGGTCTTTCTGCCTTCTTCAGTAGGTGAAGAGCATGCTCATTTGGTTTGAGGTCAGGTGCCTGACTCAGCCATTTAAGAACATTTCATTTCTTTGACTTAAGAAGCTCTTGGGTTGCTTTCACGGTATGTTTTGGGTCATTGTCCATCTGTACTATGAAGCACTGTCCTATAAGTTTGGCAGCATTTGACTGAATCTGAGCAGAACGTATAGCTCTATACACTTCAGAATTCATCCTGCTACTTCTATCAGCAGTCACATCATCAATAAACACCAGTGACCCAGTTCCATTGGCAGCCATACATGCCCATTCATTATCACTTCCTCCACCATGTTTGACAGATGATGTGGTATGCTTACAATCATGAACCCTTCCTTTCCTTCTTCATACTTTTCTTGGTATCTTGGTTTCATCTGTCCAAAGAATCTTATTCCAGAATTGGGCAGGCTTTTTTTTAGATGCTTTCTAGCAAAGTCTTGTCTGGCCTTTCTATTCTTGAGTGTTACCAGTGGTTTTCATCTTGAGGTAAACACTCTGTATTTATGTTCCTGAAGGCATCTCTTGATTGTAGACTTTGACAATGATATGCCTGCCTCCTCCAGGGTGTTCTTGACTTGGCTAGATGTTGTGGAACAGCTACCAAATGCAACTTCAACACTTAGAATCAACTCCAGACCTTTTATCTCATTAATTTGTCATGAAATAATGAGGAAACACCTGGCCATGAAACTGCTTATCAGTCCCTGGTCCAATTACGTTTGAGCCTGTGAAAATGGAGGGACTCTGTAAAAAAAAAATGGCTGTAATTCCTAAACAGTTAATGCAATTTTTTTAAACCCCTTGAATTAAAGCTGAAAGTATACAATTCAGTCACATCTTGATTGCTTCATTTCAAATCCATTGTGGTGGTGTACAGAGGCAAAATTATGAAAATTGTGTATGTAATTATGATTCCATTTACCTAGAAACTTTAAAATGCAGGACCAAACAAACAAAGGCCCTGTCCTTGGTGGGGACCTGATCAATTTTGCTTTTTCTTGGTGTTATGTTGTTATAGTTGTTTAGAATTGTGAGTGCATCTGTATTTGTGTGCTATGCTACATGTTTGCACTGTTCATTACATCTGGGTAAACAGGATATAGTAATGAACCAGCAAAAGCAATCCATGCAAGAAGCACAATGGGTTTTTACATTCATTTAACTTCACACAAAGGATCCCAATTCAGTCCAAACCCTGCAGCAACATAGCTTTAGTGACACATACAGGAAGAGTGAACTTGCTGCTTTGGTTCACAACCTGTCCCACAGCTTCAAATCTTTTCAGATCCATTCGTCACCATTCAATAATATTCAGAACAGCTTAGGTGACCTTTAATTAACTGTGACTTTCAACATTGTAACAATTATACCCTGTGCATGCATCACTAGGTTTCATATACCACAGAGAAGCTTCGTTATAGCTGTTTATAATTGAGTGTGTGGAGACTTTTGAGAATCCTCAGTTATCATTAATTGGAAGTGTGTGGTTTTTTTTTTTAGGCCTGCATGCTCCTTGCAGCATACTTGAGAATCCATGGCATGCCTCTTGCTTTGTTTCATGTCAGAACAACCTATTCGCTGTTTCTGCTCTGAAATATGTTTCTGCACTTTATATCCAGCTGCACACACACATGAACAGAAAGTGTGTGGGGTTTTTTTGTATAGGAGCGTAAAATGGGGTAGATTGTCATGCATCATAAAATTGGACAATGATCCTAAACCTCTACCTCCCCCATACAGAGCCATATTCAGTTACCTTAAAATGTCACACAGTAGAGTTCTGCTCTTTATGTCAGAAAATGTCACATGTGTTCTCATCAGGCTTCTGTACTCCAACACACAGCCTTGAATTAGACAACAGAATATAACATATTCTGTTTAAAATGCAGTCACTTCTTATTATACACTTATCAGTAACTCACACAGTCCCATCATGTGTTTATTTGTTACATTACATAGTCGTAATCTTATCTGCCTATTCCCTCCTATGCTATCTGTTATACATTAACTTCTGCTATACACAATGCAGTGCACAACATCAGTGACCACTATTCTCTTTTACCATTTAATGCTCTCCAGCTATCCTCTTATTGTACCTATGATCCACTTCCATGCCATGCCATCCCCCACTTCCTGCACATCAGTATCCCCTTACATTTAGTAATGCACCATTCTATAATAACATAGCCTTTTAAGCTTCCCTGTAACCCTTCACATACCTTGAGGTTTTCCATATTTGACTTTTACCCACTGCTGTTTCCTAAGTCCATTCCACTTCTACTTGTGTTTGGAGAAATTATCTCACCCAGGCCACCTGCAGTATGAAGCACTAAGTACTCAGAGGATACACAAAATGACTCAACCTCTGAAGTACTATTTCAGGTTACAAAACATTTTGTTAGACCACAGTGACTGTGAACAGATGCCCAAGGAACAATCTTCATCTTCCAAAATGTCTTTTCATACGATTTTTTTTAATGTGTGTCAACAGCCCTTAGTGCCATCCCTGTGCCATCCCTAGTACTGTCCCTGCACCATATAGCAACTTATACAGTAAGTGCTGGCAGGGTGTTCCTGAAAGAAGAAGACATTTTCACCAGTTTACAGTTTACATTTATACTGTTACCCAGAATTAAATGACATAAGTGGGCACACACTATTAATATTTTCTTTCATGTACAATAAAGATATCAACAAGTCTTAACAATCAAATATCAAACAGGCACAGAAAAAATACAGTAAAGCAATTGAACATGGAATTGCCAAAACAATTAATTAATTAGATAGATAGATTTCCACAAAAACAAGAAACATTTAGATCTTTATAAAGTAAAATAAGAATCAGTAGAAATCAGTAAAACAAGAATCAGTAGAAAATATTTAAATATTTAAGGCTGTCACCATTCAGTTTGAATAATTACAATTTTGTTATTACATTATTTATGTTCAGCAACGCTCTAGGAACTGCTGCAATAAAGGAAATTTCATCATTCCAATATGAGCATAAATGGCTTAATCAATGCATGCTAGATCTCCCAGTTAATCCATAATGACAATTGAACAAAAGCTCAATAATGTCCCTAATTACCATTTATCAATTTTAATGTCATATTCACATCTTTCCTAGGGGTATGCAGAAAAAAACTCACTAAAACTCACAGATTACACTGAAAATGATCTAATAAAAGTTAGACTGTATTATATCTTCATTCATATCATCTGAGCCATTTAAGCCTGTCTGTGCAATATAATCAGCAGATCCCAGTGGGTGTGACACTTAAACCTTTTGATTTTTTAAATTTGATTTCAGACTAGCCTGATATGAAAACAGACAGGGGTTTCAGCATGATTGCCTAAGCCATAACATCTGTGTTTTGCAGCATTAACAGAGCAAGATAGTCACCCCGTTTCCCTTATCCTGCCTAATAACCTAAGGATAGAATAAAATAGAACAGAAGAGAATAGAATAGAAGAAAACATAATAGAAAAGAAGAGAAGAGAACAGAAGAGAATGAAAAACATGAAAACAGATCATAGAACAGCATAGAATAGAACAGAATTGAACAAATCACAATAGAACAAAACATAATAGAACAGAACAGAATATAATAGAAGAGAAGAAAAGAGAAGAGAACAGAAGAGAATGAAAAACAGGAAAACAGATCATAGACTAGTATAGAACAGAATAGAATAGAATAGAATTAAGAGACTATTATTTATTGGTTGAGATCTGTTAATGGGTTAACTTTTCATTTTTAATGTTACAAATGAACTGCCAATAAAATGGTAAGTAGAAATATACAGAATAGGTTAGAATACTTTTTTTCAATCCACTCAATGTGATGTTATAGCGATGTACTCAGCATTATTAGCTTCAGGGAAGAGTTCAGTGTGAAGTCACATTTAGCAAGTATGTGTTCATTATACTGATATTATTCATCTGATAAAAGAAAACTTTCCTCTGTGCTCCAATCTCTGCTAAACATTCTATTATCAGCTTCTGGCTTATTAAGAAGCCCACTTTAGTGTTGTACAGTATTAACTAAGGACTTAATCTCTTTAATGATTCATGTAATCTCTATAATTTACCCCTCAATCTTCAAACAAGACTGAAGCCAGCAACAGTAATCATTCAGGCGAACGGGCCAAATGAAATTTCATTGACCAAACCCTTATTTGTTTGAACTCTAAACACATTATTAACATTTCTTTTCATTCTGTTCAAGAGCTGATGCATTATTTGTCTGCAAGAATCAGATTTGTAATTGTGTTTTAATTAACTCAAGTTAATAATTAACAGCTGCTCTTGCCTGATAGCGTGGAACATTGCAGAGCTCTTATCACTGTAATCTCAATGAGAGGGCTGTGATTGGAGCTCTGACATTAAGATCTCCTGTGGTGAATGTGGCCATTCTGCATTCAGCATACCTCCAATCCAATCAGAATAAAACAGCTGGATAGAAACTGATGTTGTAAAAACAACATAGCCTGTATACCAGTACAGTCTACCAGATTCCTGATGCAACAAGATTGTACTAAATGCTTTTCTATGACAAATCCCACAAACCACAGGACCCTTAGTTGCCATAAACTCATTTTTGAGCAAGAACTTTTCTGAGTTCATGGCCAGTTCTATAGAAGCATGGACTCATATGTAGCCTACTGATGTCAATAATGAAGGGCAAGCTGGAGCCTGGCTGAGGGCTGTGGATGTTTTGTTATTCTGTTTGCCAGTGTCAAGTCATACAAAACAAATCTGACATACTTCAAATGAAATGGGTCCGGGTTGAAATTTAAGTACTGTACTGTATATCATAGCATTGGTGGTGTTGATGTTGGCTCTTTTCAAAGCTGAAAAATTGATAGGCGTAGTTCTTTTTAAAAACATACAGTGAGGTCCAAAAGTCTGGGATTTAAAAAAAATAAAAAATTATATATAATAATAATAATATTATCTGTCATGAAAATTGTTGTATTAAATTAGACAAGAATGCAAAATAGAAGCATTTTCACTAGTGGCCTCAGACTTTTGGACCCCTCTGTATATACTGTATCTTTTAGATTTTTACTGATTCACTCAAGTTGGTAGTTGCTAAGCCCTTCATGAGTTGAGGCAGGTGTTATAGAGCAGGAAAATCTGCAAAAATGTGTAGTGCTTCCATGGACTTCCAGGACAATAGCCAAGAACTACTGCACGAGAAGTATTTGTAGTCTAAAATCATTAAAATCAGCTATTACACCAATTACATCTTACATTAAAAAAAAAACTGGGAACTCATACAACTATGGTAATTGCCCTGTAATGGCCCAAACTGGCCATTTTAACCAGTTTAAGATTAAGTGTTAAAGAGCTGCAGATTATAATGTCCCTTCCTCTTTACTGTGATATATCACTCATATGTGAAATATGTTAAAAGTGTTTTGTGTATGATTTGCACAAAATCATTTAAAATCTTTAGTGTTAATAAAATCATGCTGGTTCTTGAGACACATTCAAAATCCAAGAAAGGTTAGATTTTATATAAATTATATGCACAAAAGTTTCCAGACACCATGAGCCAATTTTATTGGTTGCCCCTTACCAGCCCCTTCCCCCCTAACAGCTCTTCAACAGGCTTTCCACTAAACATCTAGTGGGAAACTCAGTCCCAGGGGCATTAGTGGGGTCAGGGACTAAGATTACATAATTCTAGCTTGCAAATGGTTTAAACGTATCCAAAAGGTGCTTGATAGTGTTGAGGTCAGGAATCTCTGTAAACCAGTCAAGTATTTCCATTCTGCTCTATATACACTTTCTCAAACTGTTTCCAGAATGTAGACAAAACACAGTAATCCTGAATGCTATTGTACACTACTGGTCTTACCATAAAAAGTAGCCTAGCATGAACTCTGAAAGCAACCCAAAACCACTATTCCTCCCCAAACCACTTTTTATGGATGGTATTATGCATTTGAACCAGGTAGTGTTCTCCAGGACTCATCCATCAGACTGCCAGTCAGTGAAGAATGACTCATCACTCCACAGAACGTGTTTCCACTGCTTCATAGTCCAATGGCAGTGAGCTTTACACCTCTCCAGCCAACACTTGGCATTGCACATGGTGATATTAGGTGGTTGTAGTACTCGGCTATGGAAACCCAGGTTGTTTAGCTCACAATGAACTGTTCTTGTGCTGACTTTGCTTCCAGAGGTATTTTAACACTTGGTAGTGATCATTTCAATTGAATCCAGATGATTTTTAAGCTCAACATGCTAAAGGACTCTATGGCCCCATTCTGTCAGTTTGTGTGGTTTGGCACTCCACTGCTGAGTTGTTGTTACACCTAGTCATGTCCATTTCGCAATATAACCATTTACATTTGACATAAGCAGATGTAATGGGGTAAAAAATAAACCCTGCTGAACAGACTTCCTGGAATGGAAGAGCATGCTATGATAGTACTACACTAAATGTCATTAAGAGGGAAAAAAAAGTTTTGGTCAGTTTTTCGAAACTGATAGGGGATGGACACCAAACTTGGAAGACAATACATAAATAAAGTGTGCCTGTTCAACTATTTAGCAACATTAAAAAAAAAAAAATTAAAAAAGGCAAATGTGACACAGAGTAGGGTAGCCAAAAAGTAACATACTCAGTACATTAGCATAATGTGCAGAGATACAGTATTTAGCTCTATGCAGTTCACTTTAGAAAAACAACTTGCTGCGTTTGGTAGGCAGTAAGAGATCACATGGGTTAGTTATGTGATACTAAGACTGCTCAGTGCACTCACTGAGTTTAGACTACACAGACACAGACTTTATTGCAACTTTTACAAGCACAGAACAGTGATTGTTTTTCTTTGCACATTCTAGCTTGTTAGGAAGTGACAGGTCATCCATGATACAGCAGCCCTGGAGCAGAGAGGGTTAAGAGCCTTGCTCACTGAAGCTTGGCAATGCTGGAATATGAACCCATGACCTTCTCATTAGTAGGCTATAGCTTTAAACACTGAACCTTAATTACTGTACCAGCACTAATTACCATTCAATCTCCCTACCCACAACAATGCAAATGCCAATTTTATCTGCATAAAATCATACAGGACCTGCCGTTTGGTTAGCAGCAGATGTTTTTAATATGCTGGTGCTATCCTTATCACTGCACAATTACAGTGGGTATAGAAAAGAAACACCCCCCTTTAAAATAATCACATTGTGCTGCTTTTCAGCCTGAAATGAAGATGGACACAGTTTTTGTTTTATCCAGCTGTATTTACTCAGTGCAACTTATAACATCCAAGTGAAAGATATAACACCAACATGTCAGGAAAAAAAGAAAAAAATATTATTAAAATTAAAAATTATTTTAAAAATAAAAAATGATTATTTTAAAGGAGGGGGGGGGGGTGATACTTTTCTATACCTCCTGTATATATGGTTTAACGGTTTAGCTTCATTTCTTAATGAGCTGAGTCAGGAGTGTTGGAACAGGGCACACACGTAATGATTTGTGCTAAATATAATCTCAGGTTTCTGTAGTTAATCTGTGGGCAATTACTGCTTAACTGTAATGCCAACTACTACTATGTTCAACAAATGAGAACAAAAAGGCAAGCAGATATTTTCCAAAGAAAGGTTTTATGACTGAGGTTTGGCATATGATATTTTGGTGGGGGATCCATGTCTGTAGGATTGAAAAGGAGAATAGCTGAGGGAAAAATAGAAGCTGCATCCCAATAAACAGTCTCATCACATTCGATATGGAGTATTAGAGCTTGCGAATAACCTTCTACAAATAGGCCAGCTTTAATCTTAATCTTTTATGAGATGTCAAGCTCCTCAGGGCAAAGAGTAGGTTTTTTTGCCGTCACTCTAGTGTGAAATAAGAAAGTGTAATGCCTTGGCTAGAAAATCATCTCTGATTCGCATTGAATGTGCTGAGAAAAGGCTCAATAAAATATATCTTCTGTCCAGAGCAGAAAGCCATCTGTGCCAGCAGAGGCTTCAAATGAAACAGCAGTGTGTTCAAGGAATCATTTCTCTGGTACAGAGCATATGCATTCTGTAATGAACTTTGCAGTGGATAACCATTTCACCATGCTAATCAGTTTCAGACATGGATTCACCCAAAGGAATTAGATAGCCTCTGTTTTACATATTATAATTCTGTTGTTTCCTTTTTCAATTGGTCAGTCATGACTGTGTGACACCTGGCTGTGCTGCTCTGTGGCAGACAAAGTCTCAGTTATTCCACTCAGACTTCTGAGGATATCTTAACTTGCTGCATTCATGAGCACACAAAGAGGAAGCTCATCAGTCTCTATAATGTGCATTTGAATTTTAGGTCCTCGCTGCCAAAATCTTTAGACTCCATCTGATCAGTGTGCAATCTGATGGCATGCTGCACAGCATACAAATGCTCGGGTTTGCACAGGAAGATTTCTCTGATTTTAGTGAGAGATGATTGCTCATGCTGTGGATGTGTAGTTTGATAGTTGTGCTAAAATTGCTGTCAGTGCTTCAGGGAAAACGTTTCTGTCCTGTGCATCTAATGCAGGCCTTCCTGTGATGGGTGGAGAAAGGGAGAGAGGATGAACATTATATCAGAGCTCAGCTGCAGTCTGTGCACTGGTCCGTGGAATCTGCTGTCCTTGCAACCCCAGGCCAATTAATCTCCGCTTTGTTCCAAGAGAAAGCAGGATAGTGTGGGAGGGATGAATTTCATAAGTTTGTCTATACTGCTCTCTGATCTCCTAAGGACAAGCTGAGGTCTGATGCCATTGCCATTATCCATTTACTTCAGCCTTCAACATTAGCCAGAGGAGCAGATAATTACTCACTGTATAGAATAACGTCAGCCTGATAATGAAAGAGGCTATGATGTTATGCATGATACATACTCTAAATGTGGCTCTTTGAAGGTCATTTCTGTTCCACTTACAGTCAAGTGCAGCATATCACCCTTGTTATAGTCTAGTAAAAAATCAGGGCCCCAAGACTTTTGTGTATAAGTAAATAAAAGCAGATGCATTTGTGTGGCATCAATTATTTTTTAAAACTTTTAATTTCACTGTGCAGAAATTAAGTCAACTATTTCCTCTGTATCACTAATTATATTTAAGTGAAAGAGGTACAAGGGTTCGAAATAGGTTTTGCATTAGCAGGCTGACCATGCTGCAAATTTGGACCTTTACTTTCACATTGAAGCACACTCTTTTAAAGCATTTGCCAGTATTCTCAGACAGAATATAAAATTCTCATGATCGCTCAAATGCAGCAGGGGGGGACATGATACCTCATAAACAGATACTGTAGTAAACCTCACCCAGACGTTCATTCAAAACATTGAAAAGTTTACCAATCAAAATCAATAAGAGCTAAATGCTGTTATTTCACACTTGATTCTACCATGTTATGCATTCATTTATAATCTGCCTGGTGCTACAGACTATGGCTGTTATTTATCAAGCAGTTAATAGCATCCAAATAGCATCATTTCTAATCAGAAGACAAAGAACCCAGGAGGAAATGAACACTGTCACTGCAACAGCCACAGAAAGGAATGGAAAGAAATCGCTGCATAAAAAGAAATACATTTACAACATTCCAGCCAATATCAATTCCAAAAATGCTGTTTAAGACATGTCACTAATTTGTTAAAACATGCTTAATGCTTAAAATAAGCACATTCATTTTTTCCTACCAGGATAAATTTGCTAACTGTGGCAAAACTGTGCTAAAGCAATTGTGCTCTACCTCTGGTTAACTGCAATTGCTGGGTTGATGAAGTACATTGGGCTTCAGTGCTCTTTGACAAAGTCATTTGATGAAGACAGATGGTGGAGCAGTCTGCCAGCCGGCCTGCTGAAATTCCATTAAAACCAATTGTTCCCAAGCAATGTTTTATGATATATGGGAGTGCTGGTCTTAAGGAAATCACACCCAGGACTGCCCTTGAACCTCAGAATTTGGGCCTGAATTCAGTTGCACTGTTCTTCAGTCCTGTAAGATGCCATGAAGCCCAGACTTTTCACTGATGCTTCAAAGAACTGACCTCAGTGAGAGAAGAATGGACTAATGTTAATACCCGTGGAAGGTGTTCTGTCCCATTACAATTACTTTGAGAATTTGCTGTCATAGCAATAGTTAAAAAGATGGAACTACATTATCTCATGGGAGACTGTGATATAACACTGAGCAGATGTGCAAAGGTAGGTGTGTATATATAGATCAGGGTTATTCACATATTCACAAATTATCAGTTTTCTTGTGTTTATAACCCACATTATCTGTACACATATAAATAAATACTGTTTCTCCATATTTTCAGCAATATTCAAGGTGAATTGTTTCCCAAAGATACTACCAGAACTGTCTCTCCTTAAGTTCACAGTACAAGAATAGAAAGATCATGCTTACATAAACATTATAAGGATTTTTTTTTTTACTGCTTGCTTGCAGCTACTTTGAATTCATGCTTGCTTTTCAATATTTGCATCTAGGAATGGTCTCAAAAGTCCTCTGCAAATATTTACTAAGCCTTTTCACTGTCTCAGTGCCTGAAATGGATAGAGGCTGACCTTAACAAGAGGATGTAATAATGTTTTACAAAGTGTAAATATAATCGTCATATTAATATTTCATCTGTTTAACCTAGAGCTGGAGGCACTTCCTTGTTTATATTTGATTGTTTTAACAGAGTGTGAAAGTTCCACAACCCCTGGCAAAAATTATGGAATCACCACACTTAGAGGATGATCACCCAGATTTTTTACTTCATAGCAAATAAACAAATCACAGATATGACATAATATAATTATGGCATAATTCTTTCCCAAATCAAGTAGCGGAAAAAATTATGGAATCACTCAGTGTTGAGGAAAAAGTGATGGAATCATCAACAAAAAAAGCATTTATGATGGCCTGAAATCTTTGAGACATGGACTTCACTAAAGAAAAACAATATTCTACATCAAGCTGGTTCAACTTTCTCTAATAGCGGTTGACAGGTCAGCTTTGCAGGATGGAGCCTTGTCATGGACCAATTTTTTTTAATTTCCACCATAAATTTTCAATCAGTTTGAGATCTGGACTGTTTGCTGGTCATGTCATTGAGTTGATATGCCTTTCCTGAAGAAAAGCTTTAACACTTTTTGCTCTGATGCAAGATGCATTATCATCCTGAAAAATGACTTCATCACCGAACCTATTTTCTATCAATGGAATGAGAAAAGTGTCCAAAATTTCAAATTTTGATATTTTGTTAAAAAATAAATCACAAAATACTCTGCTCTCATGGATATCAAACAATTGCAAACAGCACAGGTTTATCAATATATATATATATCTCAAAAGGTTAAACAATGAAGACAATTTTTCACAGCCTTCTTTGCTCATATTTACCAAGGGTGCCAATATTAGTGGAGGGCACTGTAGCCAGATATACTATAAATTACATTATTCACACTATATTTTGCAGTCACAAGATTTGCCAATTCCTACCCACCAGTCAGCTTTCTGCTATCATACAAGAGGGTCTTCACTTCAAGACACATGAAGCCAGCCAACCAAATCTTTTTGAACTGCTGCTCATGCTGCATCATGGGGCTTCATAACGAACTCGGCTATCTGTCCTCTTCCACACATGAGCTCATAGACACCTGTGATTGGCTAGCATTACTGTGAATAACAGAGGAGATGGAGTAATGATTTCCCTCCCACCCAGTGAGCGTGGCTAGTATTGCTCTCTAGACTGCCAGCCATGGATGGCTGTGGCACCATTGGGATATGAACTTGCAATTTCCCAACAATAAGGGAACATGTTTCCATTGAAACTGTGGAAATATCATGTTCCTTTCAATCATTTCACAACATTTTGTAGGCTTTCATCTTAGCCACATCTCAAGAAAAAAAGCTCTGTAGTAGCTTTGCAGAAGTCAGAATTTATTTATTTGTTTCACAAAATCGGTTACTCTGAGACAGTGAAATCGTGTTGGATTTTATGTCCATTCCTGTGGCATGGTTGGAGTGATAGGGTGTGGTGTCTTCATATCTCTTGATTCTTGCTAGGTTGTGATGTGACTATTGTAGGAAAGTGGTAAGTAGTGTGACGTTCATCTGTTAATCTGCCATGGTTCTTATCATATTTTGGAGCTGCGGAGGACTGTACAAGGCTTGTGGCTGAGTAAGCAGACGGAGGGAGAAGATGGAGGAGAGGTGTATTCTTCATGACACACACAGCAAAAGGGAGGAGATAAAGTTGCCACCCATTGTTTTTTCTCTAATTAAAATGTTTACTTCTCTGTAGGATGTAGCTTTATCACAGAGCAGACAAATGCAGCTGTTAACAATGATGGTGCAAGTGTTTACGTCCAAATAATCTCAAAGCTGTATAATAAATGATGTTTGCTCCTCTGGAAAAAAGAAAGGAGGAAGTAGGGGCAAAGGAAAAGGGCATCTAATTAAGATGCATTACAGAACACTGTTTGTATTGTATATATCTTTTTTTTTCTAACATACACAAGGCATTTCACAGGGCCTCTCTTTTGTGATTCCCCCAGAAAAAAATGGGGGGAAAACTCTCTAAACCTATATCTGCATGTTAGTTCTTCAATCATTTAGGTCAATTGTAAGTATCATAGATTCCAGATACATCTGTGTAAAAAGTAGGTAAATAAATTTATAAAGCTCATTTGACCTCAGTGGAATTCATTTAACATTTCTTCAACACTGTAGAGAATTTCTGCAATTTCTGCTGTATTCAAATCAATATGGTATTTTAAATGTGTTTTAGAGCTGAATGATGTAACTCACTTGATATTTTCAGAAAATATTTACAGTAATGCTATATACTGTATGAAAGTTATCAAACCCCATTGTATACTGTAGCTAAAGTAAAACTGCTATGACTATTTTGTAATAACTAACCTAGGTCATTTTTCAAACTTTCATTTCTACTAAAACTAAAATGATTGCTTTAATAATAAAAAAAGATTTTTTGTTAGAACTCTTTCTCAATTTGACATATATATATATATATATATATATATATATATATATATATATATATATATATATATATATATATATATATATATATATATACATACATACACACACACACACACACACACACACAGCTCTGGGGAAAAAAAAGAGCACTGCAAAATTATCAGTTTCTCTGGTTTTACTATTTATAGGTATGTGTTTGGGTAAAATGAAAATTTTTGTTTTATTCTATAAACAACTGACAAGATTTCTCCCAAATTCCAAATAAAAATATTGTCATTTAGAGCATTTATTTGCAGAAAATGACAAGTAGTCAAAATAACAAAAAAGATAGTGTTGTCAGACCTTAAATAATGTGAAGTAAATAACTTCATATTCATTTTTAAACAACACAGTACTAATGTTTTAACTTAGGAAGAGTTCAGAAATCAATATTTGCTGGAACAAACTGATTTTCAATAACAGCTTTCATGCATCTTGGCATGCTCTCCACTAGTCTTTCACATGGATGTTGGGTGACTTTATGCCACTTCTGGCGCAAAAAATCAAGCAGCTCGGCTTTGTTCAATGGCTTGTAACCATCCATCTTCCTCTTGATCAAATTCCAGAGGTTTTCAATGGGGTTCAGGTCTGGAGATTGGGCTGGCCACGACAGGGTCTTGATCTGGTGATCCTCCATCCACACGTTGATTAACCTGGTTGTGTAGCATGGAGCATTGTCCTGCTGGAAAAATCAATCCTCAGAGTTGGAGAACATTGTCAGAGCAGTAGGAAGAAAGTTTTCTTCCAGGACATCGTTGTACAGGGCTTGATTCATGCGTCCTTCACAAAGATAAATCTGCCCGATTCCAGCCTTGCTGAAGCACCCCCAAATCATCACCAGTCCAAATGTCACAGTGGGTGCGAGACACTGTGGCTTGTAGGCCTCTCCAGGTCTCTGTCTAACCAATAAACAACCAGGTGTTGGGCAAAGCTGAAAATTGGACTCATCAGAGAAGATGACCTTACCCCAGTCCTCTATGGTCCAATCCTTCAGCCCTGCCACTATGAGCCTGTTTCAAAACTTTCCTTTTCAACTCTTTTGGCATGGACAATAGTTATGTTTTGATTCCAATTACTTTTGAGGTACTCCTAGCACTGTCTTTGCCATCCAGCTGGTCCTAATGCAAGAGGATAGTGATGACAGCCATGGTTTTTATACTTTTCCTCGTTAAATAAGATTTAACTCCTAATCAGTACCTCATTCGGTAGAATGAGGTGTGCCTGTGTTGGAATTCAACAGACACTGGAATGGAATGGCTGCCATACATGTAGAGATGCTGATTTAAGAAAAATTTGCAGCTCTCTCTCTCTCTCTCTCTCTCTCTCTCTCTCTCTCTCTCTCTCTATATATATATATATATATATATATATATATATATATATATATATATATATATATATATATATATATATATATATAGTGAGGGAAAAAAGTATTTGATCCCCTGCTGATTTTGTAGGTTTGCCCACTGACAAAGAAATGATGGTAGGTGTATTTTAACAGTGAGAGACAGAATAACAACAAAAAAAATACAGAAAAACACATTTCAAAAAAGTTATAAATTGATTTGCATTTTAATGAGTGAAATAAGTATTTGATCCCCTATCAATCAGCAAGATTTATGGCTCCCACGTATCTTTTACACAGGTAACGAGCTGAGATTAGGAACACTCTCTTAAAGGGAGTGCTCCTAATCTCAGCTTGTTACCTGTATAAAAGACACCTGTCCACAGAAGCAATCAATCAATCAGATTCCAAACTCTCCACCATGGCCAAGACCAAAGAGCTGTCCAAGGATGTCAGAGACAAGATTGTAGACCTACGCAAGGCTGGAATGGGCTACAAGACCATCACCAAGCAGCTTGGTGAGAAGGTGACAACAGTTGGTGCGATTATTCGCAAATGGAAGAAACACAAAATAACTATCAGTCTGCCTCGGTCTGGGGCTCCATGCAAGATCTCACCTCGTGGAGTTTCAATGATCATGAGAACGGTGAGGAATCAGCCCAGAACTACACGGGAGGATCTTGTTAATGATCTCAAGGCAGCTGGGACCATAGTCACCAAGAAAACAATTGGTAACACACTACGCCATGAAGGACTGAAAAACTGCAGCGCCCGCAAGGTCCCCCTGCTCAAGAAAGCACATGTACAGGCCCTCTGAAGTTTGTCTGAATGATTCAGAGGAGAACTGGGTGAAAGTGTTGTGGTCAGATGAGACCAAAATCGAGCTCTTTGGCATCAACTCAACTTGCCGTGTTTGAAGGAGGAGGAATGCTATGACCCCAAGAACACCATCCCCACCGTCAAACATGGAGGTGGGAACATTATGCTTTGGGGGTGTTTTTCTGCTAAGGGGACAGGACAACTGCACCACATCAAAGGGACGATGGACGGGGCCATGTACCGTCAAATCTTGGGTGAGAACCTCCTTCCCTCAGCCAGGGCATTGAAAATGGGTCGTGGATGGGTATCCCAGCATGACAATGACCCAAAACACACAGCCAAGGCAACAAAGGAGTGGCTCAAAAAGAAGCACATTAAGGTCCTGGAGTGGCCTAGCCAGTCTCCAGACCTTAATCCCATAGAAAATCTGTGGAGGGAGCTGAAGGTTCGAGTTGCCAAACGTCAGCCTCGAGATCTTAATGACTTGGAGAGGATCTGCAAAGAGGAGTGGGACAAAATCCCTCCTGAGATGTGTGCAAACCTGGTGGCCAACTACAAGAAACGTCTGACCTCTGTGATTGCCAACAAGGATTTTGTCACGTACTAAGTCGAATGGGTCAAATACTTATTTCACTCATTAAAATGCAAATCAATTTATAACTTTTTTGAAATGCGTTTTTCTGGATTTTTTTGTTGTTATTCTGTCTCTCACTGTTAAAATACACCTACCATTAAAATTATAGACTGATCATTTCCTTGTCAGTGGGCAAACGTACAAAATCAGCAGGGGATCAAATACTTTTTCCCCACACACCATTAGACATTTATTAATTACAGTAAAAGTGTATTTTTTACAGTAAAATACCACTACCAATATGTAGTCCAGTTAATATGTTAAGCTGTTTTGCACTCTGTTTAAAAATATAATACAATGTGCTGTATATATTAATTATAGTAACTACCTGGCAGAAATATTACCTACCTGCCTGTAAATTACTGTAAATTTACATGGAATTTTTTGACACTGTGAGAATGTGTGGGGTTTGAAGTAATTTTGAACTGTCTATCCCATTATCTCTTACATCATTCTCACATTACACCTAAACAGAATAATGTATCCTAAACTCCCATAAACACACCATTCTCTCTAATTTGCCTTTATTGTACAGCTGTATTCCCTGATTTCACCACTTCATTTAGAAGCTCCAATCAGACTGCAATGGAATTCCATTTGTGCACTATGGCATTAGTAAAGCTGTCATCTCTCATCCAGTCCTCAATCAAGACAAATTACACTTTGGAGACTGGGTCTTGGAAAGCCCCTGGCAAAATTTGCCTTTATCTATACTGGGAATGAGATCTAAATTAAATTAAATTCTGTCAGAACACCACAAGCTACTCAATATGACATAAAGAACATGGGAAAAGAATTTTTTTTTTATTTGATAGAATAAATAAGCTGTTTATATGATGTAGCTCAGTAATGGCAACTGTTGCATGGAAGATCATTTCAGTTGAGGGGCAAATTTATAACATTTTTAATTTAAAGTGGTAATGATAATTTTACTACTTGACTGAGAAAACTCCCCAACAACAGTTGGACTACTGTGATATTTCAGCCTGATGGTAGTTGTATTAATCTTCATCGTTTAATAGTCAAAGTTTCACACAGAAAGTCTTTTTTGCATTTCTTCTCTTTAGAAATGTTGTTATGCCATCATAAAGCCATCAGTCATGGTCAGTGTGCATTCCTACAATTATCATCCTTTCCCAAAAAGCTTTGCTTCTCCAATTTGGCCAATATTTTTAACACAGTCTGAAAACGCTGACTCCATTCGCTCTAATATATAATTCAAGACCAATATGAAATTCTTTAAAAAGTCTTGTCATCTCAAAAGTCATGTAATAACTGGTAAAGTGAAAATCATTTTTTCTCCTGAAAAGTAAAGAACACCATGCAACAATTCCAGCAAAGCAATCTGTTACTGGAGTGCAAAGAGTCTGAGGTCTTAGGGTACATAGCAGAGAAGGAGAGTAAATAGCATTCACTCTAAATCAGGAAATGTTAAGAATTACACAGTGTTCAGTAAAACCTGCAGAGAGCCATTGCAAATCAGAGCCATCATGCCCACCTCTGGAGGACACACTGGCTTTGCAGGCAAATCCTCTGCATGAGCCTCACACTACTACAGCTTCTTTAACAGCTCAAGCTCACATAAATAGAAAACAAACCCTACATTTTGCACTGACGAACAAAATACACTTCCCCACTAAAGCAAAACGCAACACATTTTATTTTCTATCAGCACTTAATATATCCATTAAGTATTGATTTGTCTTCCTGGTTTACTGAACCAGGTAAAAATTATTCATTTATAACTACATTTAAATATGTGTTAGATAGTAAAGTACTTTTTTTCTTCAAATCATTTCAGCCTAGGAGATAAAATTCCTTTCTATCAGCCTATGGGAAATGCTAAATGTTTCTCAAAACAATAAAAAGTGAGCTTTGTAATGATATCTCTGTTTGGTATTGTATGCCTGCTTTACAGCCTAATCCCATAAGCCTTTTCATTGTGTAGTCACTCAGCTAGCACAAAGCAGAGAGCAATGAAATGACAAAATTAAACTATATGTTACATCACAATGAAGACTCGTGGGAGAATCTATACACTGAGGGGAAATAAGAATTTGGACACTTTTGTTTTTTGTTATTTAATATGCTTCCAGTACATACAGTATATCCACTTCAAATGTACACACTTAATGTATTTTGACTCCTCTGATAAAAAATAAATAAATCAAATTCACAAGGTCCAGTGCAACCAAGTCAAATAAACAGCCCATGTCAGGGCTGACATTTTGACAGATAGATGTGAAGACAAAAGCAGAACCATACAACAGGTAAGCAGGCTAGTCAATACATGAGAAAGCAAGCAGCAAGCTAACTGTCAGGTCATCTCTGTTTTCAAACTCCAGTTCCCAGAATACACCGCTCCCTACAAACATGGCTGCCACAGACTACAACTCCCAACCCTGCACACTGGCAGAGTTTTAATCACACAAAGCTGTTGCCAAATACACACACACACAGACTTTCATTCACAAAGACTTTGCGAAGTAACACTCAGCAGTGCCTACTCTGACTTACCAAGCATTTGATTACTCTCTGTTTTTCTGTTTTTTTGTTTGTTTGTTTTTTGACTCTGTGTTGTTTCTAGTTTTTGCTCTCTGGTTTTGCTACTATATCCTATTTGCTGATCACCTGACCCTTTGCCTGTCTTGACCTTGAACTTGCCTTACATTTTGGATTTGTTAGCTGATTCATCATTAAACCTGCTTCTACTGCATTTGCATCTGTCTCAGCCTCTCCATTGTGACACTAACACAGCAAACTATACAGATCACTCTGAAACCAGGAAATAAAAGCTGAAATCCTAAACTCTCGTCTCATATCCATTTTTTGATCTCAAACCCAAATGAATTGGCCTTGCTGTTCCAATAATTTCAGAGGGGACTGTAACAGGACATCGTAACAGGAGGACATCACAACAAGTGCAAAGGTAGACAAAGTAGACGAATGAGTAACTGGTGAATATGATGAGTAAATATGGTAAACAGGTAGAATTCAGGGAAAGGAATTCTCTAAATAAATAATTCAATGTTTTAAAATGCATTTTATTTTAATATTTATGCAACATCTAATACACTTGAATTGAAATGGTCACTTTTACTAAACATAGACAGCTAAGTAATTTGTTGAGTATTTATCACACTTCTATTTTTTTGTTCAGTCTCCAGCAATTGAGCCATGAGCTATTGGATTGCCAAGGCAAGTCAGTCGTTTCCATGGCTACGCTCAGAGAATATAGTCAGACAGACAGGCAGTCATTCAGAGCAAGTGTAGGAAAGCTCAGATTAATTTTCCTTTTGTTCCTAATGAGTTTGTTGACAAAAAAAAAAGTAATGAGATCACCATATACTGTGTTTGATTTATGTGATGTAGCGAGGGTTTCTGGTCCACATGACTGTTCCATCTGTAAGTATCAAATTTTGTTAATCTCAAGAGCATTTACAGCATAGCTATCATACTTAGCTAAGAAAATTAAATGTTGTTCTCTTACCAATATAGTGTGACGTCTGAATGTATCTAACTGATTTCTGAATCAGCCTGGACTTAGCAAAGGAGTTTCTCTGTCTCCTTGATCTGTGAATCCTTATCTAACCTCTTCACCAGATGCCATCGGAATGCGACACGACCCCCCCCCCTCTTCAGACGCACACACACACACACAAACACACACACACAAAGCACACACCCGTGCACAGACACAATGTAAGAATTTCTTTTGAATGTAACATGTAATTATATGTAATTATTCGATGCCTAAATAGTGTGATGTTATCTTGTTTACATATATCGTGTGCTTACTATAATGATTTTAGATAGCTTAACTTAGGATATTATTTTAAATGTCTGTAACCATGTTTTACTTGTAATATTCTTTATAAGTCCATCGAATTTGGTATGTGGTTAATCGTCTTGCGATACCCTGATTGATTATGCATATCATATTGCAATGGGATACATTATTTCATGCTTTTTCTTAATTTCACATGTAATACGGTTTAAACCGGCTCCTCCCTGGACATGCAAATTCGGGTCTGAGACCAGACAAAGAGAGTTCATCCCGCCAACAAATCCAACTTCCTGATTGGCCCATAGCCCAAAGAGGTGTGTGCGTTGGTGTTGTCTTTAAAACAACACCACGCTTTGAAACTTCTTCAGACTCTCTTCACTCACACTCTTCAACTTCACTTCTACACTCTTTCCGGCTTCTCTCCCCTGGGGCCATGTGCCCCGGGAAGAGGAAGCCAGGGTCTCTCTCTCCTGGACAAAAGATGCAACCGCCTCAAGGCCCACGCCTTTTCAAACGGCACGACGAACCAGCGAACTCTACACGACCTCGCGCGAACTTTCAAACCGAAGCCATGCAAGTATAGTTAATGGATCTACAGTATATCTGTGTTTAAGATTGTACCCCTGTTTACAGGAGATTTAAGTTCGTTGCTGGTTTTGAAAAAGACTAATTAGTTGTGTTTTTTGTCTGCCATTCCCTTTTATTTCATTACTTTCTCTCTATACCTTTTCTTTCCTTGTATATAGATGTGCATATGTATGTTTTGCTTAGAGTTAGTCGTGTGTATCCATAGTTACATCTAGTTATTAAAATCTATTATCCCACGCTTGATTTGTCTCTGTTTTGGTCACGTCATAGTCAATTCTACGCTGCATAAGATCTCGGTTACCCGCTCTAATTTTAATAACAAAATTCTTTGGCTACACGCTCTGGAAACGGAGATTTCCTTCCTGGCCAGAAGGATAAACTCCCTCTTTAGAGTTCATAATTCCAAACTAGACTACAGCTAATCCTAAAAGCTGATCTAGACCACATACATAGTCATAATTAATTATAATCCATTGTAGTTAATTATCTATATGTATATGTGCACATACATGAATTCCCTTTTATGGCTGATGTATATTTATAACTGGTCACAACACGTGTTGATTAGATATATAGATATATTTCACGCCATTCGAGCTAATTCCATATATAAATTGGAGAATACATTTAAACGTGTTAAACATCTTTTAATTCGTTACATAAATTGTAACTGGTGGAGAATATTTTTAAACGTTGCAGATTCATCCGATTTACTACACATTCTGGTAGATAATGCGGGCACGCTTTAAAACTCGTCTCCTTTAAAAAGGTGCGTTGAATCCAAGCGTGCGCTTCTGTTTTGTTTTTCATGTTGAAAGTTGATCCATTACATTATTCTGGTGGAAAAGAATAATGCTAGTAATGATTGATTCGTTACAATAGCAACACACCATATGCTATAACTGGCCACAGAACATTCACACTGTATGCTTTAACTTTCCACCCTCAACATTCAGCAAAGATAATCTAGTTGATAACAATATGAACACGCTGTTCATTGACAACACAGATATAAAAACAGATCGATTGCATTTACTGTACAAAAACAAGGGTTATAAGGTTATAGAAAAGTCTTCTGCTATTTATTTATTTATTTACTTATTTATTTATTTAGAAATGAAGACTGTCTGGCGAATGTCAAACCCTCCATATTATTTTGATGCTCATTTTATCACCAAAATAAACTCACATTAATTTTTGTAATGTGTAATGAGTTTTGATTCCCCACAGCACATTGTGCACCATCCGCATTGATCAGTGTGTGTCGTGACTCAAAAGAGTATGCAAAAAAATGTGGATTTTGAAAGTATTCAGACACAAAGGTTTATACGGCAATTATTCTTTTAGCATTCGTCAAGCCAACACCCAACTAAATGCGACCTACTTAATCAATAATCTTAATCTTTACAGTGCTTCAGAACTGCTGCAGAAACTAAATGGCATTCATACACTGTGGTTCTAGTTAAAATGTAATGTAACAAGTGAAATGAAAAAATAAACTAATACAATTTGTAAGTAAATGAGAACTATGTAAATATGTCTAAAAAATAAAATAAAATAAAGGTATTATTTTATGACCTTATGATTTTACAATACATTTGGCTATTTAAAACTATGTGATTAATAGTTTTTAATATTGTCCTGGTTTTGACATGCAGAAAACCTTGGCTGCAAGGTTATATTATTGTACACATTGTGCACAGACTTATTTTATGAACCTAATCCAACTATTCAAATATATATTTGAATTATTGGATTAGGTTCATAAAATAAGTCTGTCTCTGCGAAAAGTTTGAGAAACCATGATCTAGACATGTACAGAAGATAAATAAACAGGTACATTGCTAGCAATGTGTAGGCTGTAGGCAGCACTCTGGCTAATACATTACTAATACCCACAATTTAGTCCCCAAGCAAGACGAATATTTGTGACCTGTAATAGAAATAAACTGTAAATGCCTGAACTTCAGGGGGGTTTGCTACTGTCTGAATCCTAAATGACTTCCTATTATGTTTTGACATATTTAATGCCCATACTGTATGTAGGGAGCAGGAAGGAACTTGGGATTCAGCCTACTCTCTGGGCTGACGACCCTTGTTACTATAGAAGCAGCTGTAAATAATGTTGGCATCATCGAGTATTTTCTTGGCTTGTTATGGAGAAGTATGTATGTGCAGTAGCCAGAGAAACTTTTTTGGTGTTATTGTGGCCAGGATACAATTTATTTATGGCCTATAACAGTGATTTCAAATCTGCGTTTGAAACATGATCTTGTTGGTTTTATGGGTCTCTCCCCATTCAAGTGGATATGAACCTGGTCTTGTAAATAACTGGAAATAACTGTCTGGGAACATTCCAAAGATGGCCACAGAGTGAACAGACTTTAAGAACTGTGATATGCATGAGTCAGTATGAGAAATGCAAATCATTCAACAGAAATTCCCTCCTATCTTCCCAACACAGATTAATCTGACAGTTGTGAGTGACATCAATACACATCTAAGGAAAATTTAAGATTATGGACTCAACTGTTCTCAAAACACCAAATAAATAATTAGCCAACATTAGCTAGATGGCTAGAAGACAGTGTAAGGAATCAGCTTTAAAAATGAAACGAAACAGAAGCGCACGCTTGGATTCAAAGCATCTTTTTAAAGGAGACGAGTTTTAAAGCGTGCCCGCATTATCTACCAGAATATGTAGCAAATCAGATGTAAAAATGAAACGTTTAAAAATATTCTCCACCAGCTACAATTTATGTAACGAATTAAAAGATGTTTAACACGTTTAAATGTATTTTCCAATTTATGTAAGGAATTAGCTCGAATGGTGTGAAATATATCTATATATCTAATCAACGCGTGTTGTGACCAGTTATAAATATAAATCAGCCATGAAAGGGAATTCATGTATGTGCACATATACATATACATAATTAACTACAATGGATTATAATTAATTATGACTATGTATGTGGTCTAGATCAGCTTTTAGGATTAGCTGTAGTCTAGTTTGGAATTATGAACTCTAAAGAGGGAGTTTATCCTTCTGGCCAGTAAGGATTCCCGTTTTGTTATTAAAAATAGAATGAGTAGCGAGGTCTTGCAGTGTAAGACTGTGACTCATCACATGACCAAAACAATCAAGCGTGGTGATAATAGATTTTAATAACTACGTGTAACAACGGATACACACAACTAACTCTAAGCAAACAATACATATGTACATCTATATACAAGAAGAGAGAAAGTGTAGAAAGAAAGTAATGAAATAGGAGGGAATAGCAGACAAAAACCACAATTAATTAGCCTTTTTCAAAAATCAGCAAGAACTTAAATCTCCTGTAAACAGGGGTACAATCTTAACGCATATATAGATCAATTAGACTATACTTGCACAGCTCAGGTGTTGTCGGTTTGAAAGTTTGCGCGCAGTCCAGTAGGAGTTCGCTGGTTCCTGGTTTGAAAAGGCGTGGGCCATGAGGCAGTTGCATCTTTTGTCCAGGAGAGAGAGAGAGAGAGAGAGATTCCCTCTCCCCGGGGCACGTGGCCCCGGGGGAGGGAAACCTGAAGTGAACTGGCGTGAACCGAAGAAGACTGAAGAGAATCTGAAGAAGTGAAGAGTAGAAGTGTGTAGAAGTTTGAATGTATGTTGTTGTTTTAAAGACAACACCAATGCACACGCCTCTCTGGGCTATTGGCCAATCAGGAAGTTGGATTTGTTGGCGGGATGAACTCTCTTTGTCTGGTCTCAGACCTGAATTTGCATGTCCTGGGAGGAGCCAGTTTAAACTGTATTATGTATGCGATTAAGAAAAAGCATGAAATAATGTATTCCATTGCAATATGATATGCATAATCAATCAGGGTATCTAGAGACGATTAACTACATACCAAATTCAATGGATTTATAAAGAATATTACAGGTAAAACATGGTTACAGACATTTAAAATAATATCTTAAATTAAACTATCTAAAATCATTATAGTTATGTTACATAAACACACAATATATGCAAATAGGAAAACATCACACTATTTGAACATCGAATAATTACATATAATTACATGTTACATTCAGAAGAGATTCTTCCATTGTGTCTGTGCGCGTGTGTGTGCGTGCACATGCGCGTGTAGGTAAGCTTTGTGTGTGTGCGCGTGTGTGTGCAAACGCATGAGCGTGTAGGTAAGCTTTGTCTGTGTTTGTTTGTGTGTGTGTGTGTGTGTGTGTGTGTGTGTGTGTGTGTGTGTGTGTGTGTGTGTGTGTGTGTGTGTGTGTGTCTGAAGAGGGGGGGTCGTGCCCCCTGTAGCATTCCGATGGCATCTGGTTGAAGAGGTTACTGATATGGATTCACAGCTCAAAGAAACAGAGAAACTTCTTTGCTAAGTCCAGGCTGATTCAGAAATCAGTTTGATACGTTCAGACGTTACAACAGCGTGGTGTGCAAAAACTCAATACAAACATTATATAATGAAACGCACTGAAAGCATGCATGTTTTGTGTTCCAGTTTGATAGAAAACATTAACTGGCTACAGATTTTTGTTGTAGAGGCAACCCATCCTCCTAAAGCACACAGATCTTTAGAGACTCAAAAGAAGCTCTTCCTGACTCTTGGCTTTTAGAGTGAAATACTGCTCCCATTCAATTTCCCAACTAAGCCACACACTTGAAAGCCATAGAGCACAAAACTATCTCTACCGAACATATGCAATCAGCCAAAGAACATGATATACAAGACAGAAATCTACAAGGAGCTCATTCCGTCCCTGTGTGTGTGTGTGTGTGTGTATGTGTGTGTGTGTGTGTGTATGTGTGAAATATGTCCTCAGTCAAGAGTCATTGCTACCAGGATTTCAATCTAAATGAGGTCAGTACGTCTAAAGCCTGGGCAGTTTTCCACAAGGAGAAACATGCTGACACTGGCATATTGGTGTAAATCACACACACACACACACACACACACACACACACACACACACACACACACACACACACACACACACACACCAAGCATACATCCAACCTCCTGTCAAGCGTACATCCAACCTCCTTGTGAATCTTTGCAACACTGTCCGTGATGTTTTCTCACTTTATTAGTCTCTTTATTTTATTACAAATCTCTGTTTCATTGGCTGCTATTCGCTAAAAAAGTGCTAGAGTCTGTTTCGTTGGCTGCTAATGTCTCATATCTGAAAACTACTAGCTTGTGGCTAAAACTGATTTAATGAAATTAAAATAAACATATATTTCAGCTCTAGGAGTGCAGCTGGAGCTTTTATACAGGTACCAAAGGACCGTTGTTAAAATCCTGCCTGAAGGCTTTATTCATTAGTCCAATGTTAAAAGTACCATCAGGGACACAAATTAAGGAAATAACACAGACTGCAAAATGTCATTAAATTTGAAACTATTACAAATGCAAAATATCACCTTGAAATGTGAACATGAGCTAATGTTTGCTTCAGAAATGTGTGAGCATTATCCCCAAGAGCTATCAAATTACACCTTCTGCTTCCTGTGTCATTATTGGCATGAAGTAAACAGATTAATGTAAGTGCAGGTGTTCTGTTTTTATTTAAACCAGTATGGCATACAAGCAAAATGGCTAGGAAATACTCAGAAAAATGAAGCATGGAAATAGGCCTAAACTAGACAAGGTAAAAGAGGCAAAAAGTAAGCAGGCTATGCTCAAACACCAATCAAGACAGGCAGAGAACAAAGGCTTGGTATTGATACAGACACAATACTGGAGTGAGACTTACAAAAGTGTATTTTTCAGTCTGGGTTATTTAAAGGGTGTGATTGCAATTAGGTGATTGTGAAGGGAATAGGTGCTTGCCTGAAGGTCATGTGTTGAGGTTGTCAGGATTTATAGGATTTATAGACATTGACATGATAATTATGTGTTGCTAGTCATCAACCTAACTCTAGTCTAACTTCCCTAATCTCTCCTCAAATTAAATTACAACCATAACTATTAAAAGCATGTTCATTTTCAGCATTATAACGCACAAATAACTGCATATATCTGCACTTTATCCCAATCATAGTCAGACTGTTGCTGCCACCCATCTTTATGTCCTTACTTTATATGTTTTATATACTCATACTTTTTCCTTTTCTATATACAAATAAATTCTGGTCTAATTCTATTTTATGTCAGGGACAGTCGTAAAAAGCATTTCACTACAAGTTGTACTGTGTATGGTTGTGTGTGTGACAAATTAAATTTGAACTTGAATTAGATTTTGCAGATGTAACATAGAATTCAACACACTGTGCTATAACAGCCCCAGACAAATTCACTTTTTACTACACCATTAAGTACAGCTACACTGTAACTAAAGTAAGCCACAAATACATTATAAACTAACTATAAGATCAGCCATGTCATTTAATGACTATACATAGCATCAGATATTGCTACGGTTAAATCCCCTTTCAACTATTCACTATAGCTTCTGTGTTTAATTTACTATCGACTGCAAAAGAAGCTTATTCTCCTGTTGTCTTCGGCTGGTTTGAGTTTGGCAGACTTACAGTATGTTAGAAGGATGTGATGTCAGGTAATGCTATATACAAATGAAAATAAATAGTATGCTTATGTCACCTATCTGCTTCACCCCAACAACATAAACTGAAGTAACTCCATTCCTGCACAGTGCACCTCTTTTTACTGACAATGAGTGAAACTGCATATACTGTTTGTACATTAGTATTTTAGTATACTAGTATAGTAGTATTTTAGCAAAGCAGTTAATGTGTTCGTGACGAATAGCACAGCCTCAGGCTTTTCCTTTAATACAGCAAAGGGAATGGGAATTAGCAGAGTGGATGTACTATGACAAGATAACCACAATCTTCAGCAGTCACTTTAGACTATGTGTGGTGCTGTAAAAGGTAGACTGAGTAATTGCTGTTTTGTGTCAGTGTGACCATTAAATGTGAGGACAGTAATGCTAACTGTGCTGCTTCTGTACCACTGCAGTACAATGATTTAATCTATGTAGCTTTGAAAACTAGGTGGAAGTGGCGAAGCAGCAGACAAGGGCACTCAAACATTAACGTCTTTTGCAGTGGTGTCAGTATAAATCTTGAATAACACTGTCATTTTGGCTGTTTTATAATGCAAAAAACAACCTTTAGAGATAATCTTGTTAAAACAGATTCAGACATATGCATATGAAAGCATCATACACTGTTTTGCCTTTTCCATGGGCCCACATGCATGATGCAGTCTAGACCACATGCAGAAACAATGTTCCTATTCATTTTAAGAATGTTCCATTTGGGGATACAAAAGGTGAACAAAAGGGTACATCTTTTAATTAGCCAGTATAATTAGCCATAATTAATCCCTCTTTTATATTTAAGTGTGAATAATGTATCAGAAGCAGTTTCTCGGAGTATTCCCAGACTTCTCAGAGCATTAAAAGTCACTGGTGGTTGCATGAATTTTAACCCTTTCATGCATGGTGGTCAGTACAGTGGATAAGCATGAATTTTAATGTCATAGTTAAATGCTAGCCTCTTTAGTGGACGTTACTCAAAAACACCATAGATTACCACAATATACAGTGGGGCTTAAAATTTTCTATTTTTCTGCATAAATATGGCCTAAAACATCATCAGATTTTCGCCTAAGTCCTAAAAGTAGATAAACAGAACACAATTAAACAAATGAGACTAAAATATTATACTTGGTCATTTATGTATTGAGGAAAAATGATCCAAAATTACATACGTATCTGTGAGTGGCAAAAGTATGTGAAACTTTGGTTTCAGTATCTGGTGTGATCTTCTTGTGCACTGATAACTGCAACTAAATGTTTCCGGTAACTGTTGATCAGTCCTGCACATCGGCTTGGAGGAACTGTAGCCCATTCCTCAGTACAGAACAGCTTCAACTCTGGGTTGGAACATCAGTCCCGGCTGTATAACAGGGGTACTCAGCTACGAGAGTGCACCGGGAGATAAAGTGCTCATTTTACTACCCACGTCAAGCTCTAAATTACTCACCAAGTGGAAAGGGCCCTTTGAGGTCACACAGCGGGTTGGGGATGTCGACTATGAGGTAAGGAGAACAGATAGAGGCGGGGTGCAGCAGGTGTACCACCTTAACCTCCTGAAATCATGGAGGGAGGCAGTTCCCCTGGCTTTGGCGGTAGTTCCAGAAAGGGAGGAGTTAGGACCAGAGGTAAATCTAAAAACAGAGACTCAATCCACCCTGGTACCTTTTGGAGACCACCTCTCTCTGTGCCAATTCACAGACTTTGCTAAATTGCAGGCAGAGTTTTCCGACGTGTTTTCACCTCTACCTGGTCGAATTAATCTCATAGAGCACCACGTAGAGACAACCCCAGGGGTGGTGGTACATAGCCGTCCCTATCATCTGCCCAAACATTTTTAAAAATGTGGTTCAGGATGAGCTCAAGGCTCGACATGGGAGTAATCAAGGAGTCCCACAGTGACTGGAGCAGCCCAGTGGTTTTGGTGACCAAAACCACTAACCAATAACGGTCCGTTATTGTATGGATTTTAGAAAAGTCAACGTGGTGTCTAAATTCAATGCATACCCAATGACTCGCATTGACGAGCTGCTCGTTAGGTATGGCTCACTTTTATTCAACACTGGATTTAACAAAGGGATTTTGGCAGATCCCCTTGACTCCAATATCTCGTGAAAAAGCTGCCTTTTCCACTCCATTTGGGTTACACCAATTCGTGACTCTTCCTTTTGGGTTGCTCAGGGACCCCATGATGTTCCAGCGACTCAGTGGACAGAATCCTCCGTCCGCATGCTGCATATGCCGCTGCATATTTAGATGACATTATTATCTACAGTAATGATTGGCAGCGGCACATGCAGCACCTGAGCACTGTTCTGAGATCACTCAGAAGAAGTGTGCGATTGGACGGGTGGAAGTACAGTATCTGGGCTCCCACCTGGGTCATGGACAGGTGCGTCCCCAAATTGATACGACTGCAGCGATTGCGGCCTGCCCGAGACCAAAGATCAAAAAGGAGGTGAGACGGTTTCTGGGGCTGGCTGGCTATTATCAGTGGTTTGTCCCCAATTATTCAGACGTCACCAGCCCACTGACTGATCTCACTAAAAAGGGAGCACCAGATCCGGTCCAGTGGACGTTGCCGTTTCACTCAGGTAAAAGCTGCACTCTGTGGCGGACCATTTTTACACTCTCCTGAATTCTCTCTCCCTTTTGTTTTACAGACAGACATGTCAGACAGGAGGTTGGGAGCCATGTTGTCCCAGGTGGTGGAGGGGGTGGACCACCCTGTGCTGTACATCAGCCGCAAGCTCTCTGTGCGAGAGACTAAGTACAGCAGGATAGAAAAGGATTGTCTGGCCATCAAATGGGTGGTCCTCACCCTCCAATACTATTTGTTGGGATGGGCCTTCACCATCTGTTCGGACCACGCCCCACTCCTGGGGGAGTATTGAGGTGCGGTTGCTGGGGAGTTGGCAGCAGACCGGACGGCTCATGGGCCTGAGTCAGTCTGTGGGGGTATGTATAAGCAGGGGCATACTCAAGCGTCCGTTTGTGAATGGAGGGCAGAGCTGGAGAAGGTGAGTGGTGAGGAATGTACACCTTGGGGGAATTCTATTAATGAATGTTCTGTGTTGCAGTGAGAAGACATGGGGATAAAAAGGGATAGAGACGAGCGCCTAGAGAGAGAAAGAGAGCAACCAGCACGAAGCCGTGTGTGTGCGTGCGTGCATGTGCAAAAAAAAGAAAGTAAAAAGGAAAATAAAGCACCTTTTTGAGTTGTCCAAAGCGTGCCTCCAGCTTCCTCATTTCCACAGAGATCATAAAGTTCATTACACATGTATTGTGAAGATCAGACTTTGATAGATCCCTGTTCTTTAAATAAAATGGGGTGCTCACTCACACCTGATTGTCATCCCAGTGATTTAAAACACCTGACTCTAACTTCACCTTCAGATTAACTGCTAATCCTAGAGGTTCACATACAGCTATGTATTATTGGATCATTTTCCTTAATAAATAAATGACCAAATATAATATTTTTGTCTCATTTGTTTAATTGGGTTCACAAACTTTCAGGCAGCACTGTAAGTTTGTCAGGGTTGGCTGGGGGTTTGATTACAAATATACAATATTTTCTCAGGGCCACAGATAGTTGTTGTTGTTGTTTTTGTAATGGTCCAGAGTGTTAAAATGTTATAGTTTTTCACAGCAGGAAAATGCATTTTACTTTCTTTGATTTCCAACAGTTGAATGTTCAATCATTAGTCCATTAGATGTAATTGAACACACAAATGCAAGGTGTCCTCCTGAGTGGACATATGAATAAATGTTTAAAACATTCATGTAATTTTAAAAAAACACAACTTAGGTTTTATCATCGTTAAAGAATTCATGACAAATTGATTTGCAAGATTTTTTTTTTCAATTTGTATTTTCTATTCTATAAGCCTATTCTATATTTTATGTTTTACATCATGTTTGAGTCATTTACTACACTGTATATTGTGTATATCTCATACCTTTTGTCCTCTACTGAGTTGATATTCAGCTGTGAATATAATTATTGGTATTTTAAAACTTCCCTTAAACTGTAATAGAACAATTTAAGGAGAGTGGCTCTCTAGTTAGTATGGAAGAAACTGTTTTGATAAATAAAATTTTGGTACAGCTGAAAGCTATGACTATCATTTAATATTCAGACAATAATTGAGTGAATGACAGTTTCAGAGAATTGTCATATTCATTTCCCTTAGTGGGAGAAACAATTAAGCACTTAGTACCTCACCTTTTTTTTTTTTTTCCCTAAAAGAGAGAGTCTGTGCCCTGTTGAGATAATAAGGGCAGAATTAGCAAAGCTAAATCTGGGATTATTTGCTCTGAGGAGGTCAAACACTTCCCACTGTCCCACACTCTTATTCTCCACACACAGAAGGAGAGTTCTTTGGCTCATATGATGAGGGTTAGAGAATATGATGAATTAATGCAGAATTAGCTAACAGAAAATACAGTAAACATATAAATACTGCTGTGGTATTTTGGTAGACTAGAGCTTTATAAATAGCTGTCTCATGGTGGGGTTTTTTTTTCTCCCAGAGTGGCTGCTTGGACTGCAGTAGAGAATTTTGTCATTTTAGTACATGGTGATTAATCACTGATTCTATTTTTAAAGATATCTAATCTCAAATAGAGCCTAAATTAGACTATTTCCCGGAAACAGGCTCCTCTGTCTAAAGCAGCAGAAATTACAGCAGTTGTCATACATAAGACATGCTCTGTATTTCATATGGTAGTTGGTTACCATTTCAGTAATTCTTCCCTTTCTTATCCCTAGACATGTTTCAGGCTGAGAAAGATGTGTCTGTAGTTCCTCAAAGAGAAGTAAACAAATCACCATCAATTACTGCTTAATAGCAGTTATTTAATATGAATTATTACTATGTATTTAGTTATTTAAACATTTAAACATTTAGTAAAATGTATTATTTTGTGGAAATTGAGACATTAGATATATTAATTTATGACCATTGTCAGACTATAGCTTTTATAAAAATGGAATTGTTTAAGTCGATTCTGGAAATTGTTAGGTTACACAGCAGTTCAGACTCCATTCCCAGCAGACTCAGCAGCCTACAAACATGGCCGCCCTGGACTCCACTTCCCACAACACACACACACTCACATGCTCACAGTCACCGGACTTGTAATGGCATACTATCACACACCAATCACCATGCACTATATAAACCTTAGTCAGTCTTTGCTTCAATGTGAAGTAATTACTCAGTTTCCTTTTGCATTCTGTCATTACCAAGCTATTGTTATTGTTGATACTTCCTGGGTTTTTTTTTTTATCTTTGCCTGTTTCTCGTTGCTGATTATTGTTTTTGCCTCCGTTACTCTGTTTGCACATCGCCTGACCTTGGACTGTTTACTACTCTGATTTTGCCTTACGATTTGGATTTGTCTGCTTATTAAACTTTTTCATACCTGCACTTGCATCCAGCTCTGAGTCTGTGTCGTAAGAGAAATATACTGTATGTATTTGATTTCTCATTTCCTCTGGGGCTTATTGTTAAAGAGCTGTCTTCCTTTTAAAAAGAATGCTTCGTTCTTTTCTGCTGACATCTGAAATGTTTCCATTTGAGATATTGTTATTTTTCTTTCTGCAAAGTTTAAAAAATAAATTGTTGGACACAGGCTTCTTTGGTAATTTGGCAGCCGAACTGTGAAATAACCTGCAGAGCAAATTTGTCCACATGAAAGAAATAAAAAGAAATACAGTATCAACCTTGACTTTACTTTGACTGAAACAGATTTATTATGAAATATGTATTATGAGTATACTGGCTTTCTGTGAAAATACCTACTAAATGTGTCTGTATTAGTTTTGTTTGAGAGATGTTAAGTTTGAGCCTGATTCTTAAATAAGGAGTCATATTCTCTTTCTTTGATGCAGAGGTACTATTTGAGATCAAAGCTAAAATAAATAAATAAATGCATCTTTATCACATATTTGGAACCTTAGTGCACATTAGCCTCATTTGCATGGTCTCTGACAGTTTAAGCATGTTGAGATGTAGGGGATCTGCACTATATGGCTAAAAGTGTGTGGATACCTGATCATAATGCCCATATGAGGGTCTTCCCAAACTGTTGCAACACACAATTGGAAACACACCATTGTGCAGAATGTCTTTGTATGCTGTTGCAATAACATTTTGCTTTACTAGATTTAAAGGGCCCCAAACTTGTTCCAGCATGACAATGACATTGTGCACAAAAAGCGAGGTCCATAGAGACATGGTTTGCCAAGGTTGGTGTGGAAGAACTCAAGTGGTCTGCAAAGAGCCCTGACCTCAACCCCAGTAAACACCTTTGGGATGAGTTGGAATGTAGACTTCACCCAGGCCTTCTCACCTGACATCAGTGCCTGTCCTCACTGATGTTCTTATAGCTGAATGAGCACATATCTCCACAGCCACATTGAAAAATCTAGTAGAAAGCCTTCCCAGATGAGTGGAGGCTTTTATAGTAACAAAAGGAGGGGTCCAACTCTGGAATGGGTTATTCAACATGTATATGTGGGTGTGATGGTCAGGTGTCCACATACTTTTGGCCATATACTGTATGTCAAATAGGAAATGGTATGAGTGCACAGCTTTAATGCATTATACAGAGGATTGTGCAATAAAATGTAGTACAGGCTATAAAATGCAGTACACACTAAAAGTGTGGAGTAGTGGTTATGATAAGGTAAGTGTCACACCTGGATCCATCATCAATCCAGCAATCCAGAAACCTCAGCATATCATGTTAGTATCAAGCACACAAGATCATTAAAGCAAATCGTACCCTTTCAAAACTGTCACTGAATGAGGACGGTTATTAAGAAGGAGCCAATGTGAACTGGTATTCTGACTATACCCCTAGAGGCCTAAACAAAATCACTGTCAAATATAGATACTCTCTCCCTTTAGTGTCACTGGCCTTAGAACAGTTGAGCAACTCACATTTCTTTACCAAGTTGAACCTCAGCAAAGGATATAATCACATTGGTATTACAGAGTGCAATGAATTGAAGATGCCCTTTTCCATCATTACAGAGCACTATGAATCCTTGGTCATGCCTTGCATACTGGTTAATGTCCCTCAGTCTTCAGGCATTTGTCAATGATGATTACATTGATCATATTCTTATATACTGTACTTTGCTACCCTGCCTGAAAATATGCCTGAAAAGTTGATAACGGTTATGGTTCATTAAAGTGTAATCAAACCTCCATTTTTTTTCTATATATTTCGTGTATATGCTCTATATACAGGAAAGTATTGGCAGTGGCACAGTGGCCACAAAGTGGCCATAAAGGAGCTTCAAATGTTCCTAGGATTGGATAAATTCGACTGTCACATTATAAAAAACTTCAGCACTATCACATCCCGTCTAAATTCATTGTTAAAAGGTGGAAAAAACAAACTCAGAAGAAATTTTGCACTTATCCTGGACTTCCTGAACCTTAAGAAGCCATTAATCTTGGGCTCTGTGCTAAAGCATGCTCATGCTTCCTTAACATTCATGCTAGAGGTCACCTCTGACATTAAGGCTGGAACCATTTATGTTCTTAAATTGTTTCCCTGGCTGGAAGGAGTGCTGCACCTTTTCTTGGTGTTAACAGACCATTGTAATCTTGAGAATATTTGAGTGGAGACCTTATTATTTTCCAAATTTAATTATACCACATCTTACCAACCAAGGTCTAAGAACTGTGTTCCTTTGCATAGATGTATGATACTAGCATCATCATCCTGGCATCATGCATATTGCCCCATCATCTGGGATGTTGGCAAGGAAAATTTGCCAGACACAGAGACAGATCCAAACTCAAGCACATCCACAGGAGAAATGTGTATGTCCTACAATGAATAACAATGAGTAACATGTATGGGCACACATGGCAGTCATTATGGGACTCCAAGTTATTTCTGCTACTGGATCAACACAATTGGTGGCCTATTCTATGTCACATTGTGCAGCACTTGCTCCACAATCTAGTTTCCTCATTCCTCTCACAGTGGCGAGCTCGTGCCACTACCTATTCTACAACAACTCTGATCACACATTTCATTTGCTGTTGTGACAGGCCCTCCATTCTCCACTGAATTCACAACTGTGGACCATTCTTCAAAAGCCTGTAAACTAGTGTGGCTCAGATCTCTCCCTATTGCCTTCCAGGAGCACTTCCAGCAAGTGTCCCATCACTACAGCATCCAACAGGATATAATCACAAAATCAACTGTAAGGTGCACAGGAGGATCCACACCAATACACACACCTGTACTGAATCTTATAGCATCACAGACCAACCTCCACAGAGAAGAGATCCCTATGTGCCAACCTTTTGAAGGGGCTGTTGACAGAGGACCTTCATCATTGCCTGTCTTGTCAAAACCAAGCTTAAAATCATTTGTAGAATCAAAACAGTAATCTATTGGTTGCAGTTTCCTAATAGATATAAAATCTCACCTTCCTTTGCATAGACCAGTGGTTCCTGGACTGTTGGTGATGGTAACTCCCCAAAATCTACCACCCCCTTTGACATTGATGTTACACCTGCCTACACTGTATGCTCATTATTGGAGTCACAGCAGTGGAGGGGGCATTGTCAATACTTGATGAGGGATAGAGCCCTGAGGAGAGGAGCTACAAACATCCTGGACCCTAACATCATTGATGAATTCCATCGTCTTCACTCCAATCACCCTGCACCTCATCTAAATTGATTTACCTGATAATTGACCTCCGTCTGTTTGACCATGATTTGACCATGACTAAATAGTTTTTCCTCTGTTTCATGACAGGATAACTGCCAAAAATGCTTAAAATACATGATGTTACTGCAGAATCAAGTTCTGATTGTCTGAGGGTTAATTTTGAGTGTGGGAGGGGCAAAGGCTTGTGTGTCCTGATTGTACCAAGCCAAGCACAGAAACTTTGACTGCTCTAATATTATTCATATCCAGCTCTCAGAGCAACACAGGTTAGATTATCCCTATATTTCTGGGGGGGTTGGTGTAAGTTGGTGATTTTGTAGAGTATGTTCAGATTTAACCCACTTTCATCACCAGGGAACACTTAGAAATAGCAGCATTACATTCCATGTATTAAGGATTTTCCAGAAACAGTGTAGAAATCACTACAAAAAATCCATTCACAATTTAAATCCCACAGTTATTTTAACATTAGTTTAAGCTTCATAGTTTCCTTGCATGCTGCATGGAGTGTCTGATTCTTACTTGTAAGCATTAAAAGTACATTTTGTGATGGTCCCCAAGAAACTATTCAATTATTTTGTGTACTGAAGCCACACAGAGAAATTAGGTCTAATCTTCTTTCATCAAAATTTCTATTTGTCCACAAGGTTGTTGTTTTTTTTTTTGGTGTGTTTTGTTTTGTTTAATTGTATTCTATTATTATTCACATAAAAAAGTCAGTATGTGCTTCATAATACGACACTCACAAAAGTGAATACACCCCTCACATTTTTGTAAATATTTTATTATAACTTTTCATGGGACAACACTGAAGAAATGACACTTTGCTACAGTGTAAAGTAGTGAGTGTACAGCTTGTATAACAGTGTAAATTTGCTGTCTCCTCAAAATAACTCAACACACAGCCATTAATATCTAAACCGCTGGCAACAAAAGTGAGTACACCCCTAAATGAAAATGTCCAAATTGGGCCCAAAGTGTCAATATTTTGTGTGGCCACCATTATTTTCCAGCACTGCCTTAACCCTGTTGGGCCTGGAGTTCACCAGAGCTTCACTGGTTGCCACTGGAGTCCTCTTCCACTCCTCCATAACGACATCACAGAGCTGGTGGATGTTAGAGACCTTGCGCTCCCCCACAGATGCTCAATAGGGTTTAGGTCTGGAGACAGGCTTGGCCAGTCCATCACCTTTACCCTCAGCTTCTTTAGCAAGACAGTGGTCATCTTGGAGGTGTGTTTGGGGTCATTATCATGTTGGAATACTGCCCTGCGGTCCAGTTTCCGAAGGGAGGGGATCATGCTCTGCTTCAGTATGTCACAGTACATGTTGGCATTCATGGTTCCCTCAATTAACTGTAGCTTCCCAGTGCCGGCAGCACTCATGCAGACCCAGACCATGACACTCCTACCACCATGCTTGACTGTAGGCAAGACACACTTGTCTTTGTACTCCTCACCTGGTTGCTGCCACACACGCTTGACACCATCTGAACCAAATAAGTTTATCTTGGTCTCATCAGACCACAGGACATGGTTCCAGTAATCCATGTCCTTAGTCTGCTTGTCTTCTGCAAACTGTTTGCGGGCTTTCTTGTGCATCATCTTTAGAAGAGGCTTCCTTCTGGGACGACAGCCATGCAGACCAATTTGATGCAGTGTGCGGCGTATGGTCTGAGCACTGACAGGCTGACCCCCCACCCCTTCAACCTCTGCAGCAATGCTGGCAGCACTCATATGTCTATTCTGCAAAGCCAACCTCTGGATATGATGCTGAGCACGTGCACTCAACTTCTTTGGTCGACCATGGCGAGGCCTGTTCTGAGTGGAACCTGTCCTGTTAAACCGCTGTATGGTCTTGGCCACCATGCTGCAGCTCAGTTTCAGGGTGTTGGCAATCTTCTTAAAGCCTAGGCCATCTTTATGTAGAGCAACAATTCTTTTTTTCAGATCCTCAGAGAGTTCTTTGCCATGAGGTGCCATGTTGAACTTCCAGTGACCAGTATGAGAGAGTGTGAGAGCGATAACACCAAACTTAACACACCTGCTCCCCATTCACACCTGAGACCTTGTAACACTAACTAGTCACATGGCACCGGGGAGGGAAAATGGCTAATTGGGCCCAATTTGGACATTTTCATTTAGGGGTGTACTCACTTTTGTTGCCAGTGGTTTAGATATTAATGGCTGTGTGTTGAGTTATTTTGAGGGGACAGCAAATTTACACTGTTATACAAGCTGTAGACTCACTACTTTACACTGTAGCAAAGTGTCATTTCTTCAGTGTTGTCCCATGAAAAGATATAATAAAATATTTACAAAAATGTGAGGGGTGTACTCACTTTTGTGAGATACTGTATGTACAGTGTTGTCATGTTTGTGGAGCTGCCTCTAATTCATTACATTGCTGCCCTGAAGCATTCACTAACTACTTTCCTGACTTGTACCATTTTCAGCATTATGAACTATAATGCATTTTTCCTGAAAACTCTTAAGAGTTCTGTCAGGTGGCACCCACTGGAGCATTTAAGGCTGAGCATGTCAGAAGAAAAGGCCACTGTATTTCTTTTACTCACACTATTCTGGGGGTCACAGTTCAGTTGGCAGAGCCTGGACTACTGGCAGCTAATAAAATGACAACTAAGTTGCAGGTCACAATCTAGATGAGGCCAGTCATCTGTTGGAAGTTTTCAGTTGTGGAATGACAGCAGGCAAATCTGACCCTGACCTTGGGCAGTAAATAAGTTAGAAACTGACCAACTAGTATTAGCATTTTAAGTTTTTACAGCAGACTTTTTTTCAGCATATCAAAATCATTAACTGATGATTTTGCAGATTTATAACTTACATCACTTTTTCATGAATTGCATCCATTTGAAATGAATTGCCAATTGATTAAATCCCAGTAGCCCAAATTAGATAAGAAATTGATCTTTCTAGGCTGTAAAAACAAAAGTAGAAGAACCTGGACCCACTGAGATGTGTATGAATTCTTAAATAATCCAACAATCCCAATGTTGTCCTCATAAGATTTATTTGATAAGTAGGTCCGACAATAATAGTTTTCACAGATACACACAAACGTAGATTACTATGAAAAACAAAACAAAAAGTGGAGAAGTAAAAATTAATTAAATTGAAGGGAAAAGGAAAAGGAAAAATGAAAGCACAAAAAAACGATCCATTATTGGCCAGAAAGTTTTTTGTCTCCTATTAGTAGAAAAACAAAAAACACCTCAATGTCTCATGAGATGCATAAACCTGTCCCACAGCCTCAAGCCATCACCACCTGCCTTGAAAGAAAGTATAGTTTAATATTTTAAATAGTAATTGCACCCTTGATTTTTGTTCATTCCTGCCCTCTCTGTAGATATGAAATGCCTGTCATTGATGCTTCATGCAGACGAAGCACTACATCCAGATGTGCATTACCTAAGTGCAGAGTGTAGGTGCACTGATGACTCCCTGGGGAGGATTTACAATATTGTATTTTGTGCAGCACGTACTGGCCCAATGTTAGCTATTTTGCGGCTAGCACTGGAGCAGTCCCTCCAATCTGCAGACTTTTACCCCTCTGTAATGGAAAAGATTGACATCTCACTCAGGCTAAACCTGACCACGTTCCTGTCTCTGTGGGCTAGATCAAGCATTACTCCAGTAACGCCATCCTTCAGCAAAAGCTGTAGGGGTGTGTGATGAGTCCAAAATGATCTCAAGTCAATTTAGGTCTTGAGTCCAGGAAACATGCCCAAAATGCTGTGAAGTTTAGATGTCTTGTGCAGGCATTGTGGGTTTGTTCCACTGCTGACATGACCCTTGATGGGTAGGCCAAAGGTCTTAGCACATTATTATGTTCTTGAGAGAAAACAACTGTCTACAGCAGTTGTTTGCCATTCTTTGAACAGATTCTTTAAGGCTGGCTCTAAGCCAAGTGTGACCATGAGCTGTTAAAAGGCTAACAAAACCTCCAGGGGAAAAAAAAACCCTCTGTCCTTGCTGGCAGGACTGTCCACAAACATTTCTTTCAGACGCTTAGCTAGTTTAGTAAAAATTATCCAAAAAAATATCTTAGGGCCATTACTAATGTGGTAACAGGCAGTGGTTGTTGTTGACTTTGTGAACATTAGGAACTCTCTCCTTGTTAGAGTCCTCCTCTCACTCGGCGCTACTTCCGCATTCCCCGCATTCCATTCACAGACTCTGGTTTTGTTTATGTCACCATGTGCTCCTTTGTTTTGGTATACGTCATGTCTCCGCCCCTGTATGTTTATTGATTCTTTGTTTTTGGTTCATGTCATGTCTCCGCTCCTGTTAGTTCATTGGTTTACCGTTTATTGTTTCGTTATTAGTTTCAGGTGTTTTAAGTTACAGCTTGTTTTCGTTTATGTATTTAAACCCTTTCTTTTGTCTGCTTAGGCGTGGAGTATTAGAGTAGATAGAGTTAACTATGTGAATGTATGTTCGTTGTTTTTTCACTGTCCTCACGTTTCCTGGACCTTGGACTCTTGCCTCGATACTGTGTGGATTAATGCCCCGTTCTTGTGTGGATTAATGCCTCTTTCTTGTGTGGATTAATGCCTCTTTCTTGAGGATTTACTACCTGGTGGATTATTGTTTGTTTTTTGACCCTGCCTTTGAGTTCCCTTTTCCCTGTCCAAATACTTATGGTTCTTTACGTTTTTCCCCCTGTTCTTATACTTTTGGTTATTTCTAAATAAACTGACTTTTCCCCAGCACATGTATCCAGCTCCCCTTTGTGCTCTGTAACACTCCTCTTCAGATATTGCCCACAAATGTCACTCAATTCTTTTTTTGCAGCCTCTATGATCTTAGATATCCATGTAAGGTATCAGATTTTTTATTTTTTATTTTTTAAATAATATCAAAATCTTTCTCACACTCGTACACATTTGTGGAAATAGTGTGGGTGAGGCATAGCATTCCCTGAATATTTAATTTCCTCACAACAAAATTTATGAAGCAGGATATATAGCAATTGTTCAATGTCATCTTGCAGGTCCAACACAGCAAAGTATTTGGCTATGGGCTTAAGGAGCCAATAACATTTAGAAAGTACAGTTGATTCAATTTTGACATTCAAAGCAAGAAAATCAATTGTAAGTCTCTGTTCCGAGTGCTATGATAAAATTGCACATTTTTGTTCTGGCCTTACTGAGTTCATATAAGGGGAGCAACATTCTCTGATTACACGCTGGGCTAACAGATACTTTATTGTAGACTTAAAGTAAGAATGAGCTTCAATAGGATATTTTGTTGTCTGGGTTGATAACATCATCAGACACCCTACCATGATCATGCTTTTAAGATGCAAAGACAGGCTTATGCTTCTGGAGAATGCGATGCAAATTAGACTCATATGCAAGCAAAGAGTCCAAATCAAAATCTTCACCACTCTTAAAGTTGAAGGCTTGAGAAGAATGAGCATCTGAAATAAACTCCACTGATCTGAAAAAGATCATTTGAATAGCTCATCAGTTATCCTGCTTGTCTCATCAAGTTCAACCTTGTTAACATATTAATGGACCTCATTTTTGAGTGTAAGTTCTACCAATGGTCCTTCCAATTAGCTCCTAATTATTTCACACTCACACTCTTAACCATGGCTGTGTCTGCATTTGATAAAAAAAAAATCATTCCCAGTTCAATCAATCATTGATAGGCCAAACAGTTTATATGAAATGGTTAATATGAATAGGCTGTCTAAATGGCTTAAAATTACTGAATAGCTAACCTGCTTTAATACCTTACAGCAGTATTTAAAGTTACATTTAGCTCAACATACTGCTGTGGCTCACCCTCCAGACCTGCTTGATTCATCCTGACACTCTACTTTGGCTTGGAGCTTCTGCACTTATGTCTCGCTCTCTGCTGTTGTGGATGGTCCCATATAGATACCCTTAAGATTTGCATATCCCAAAAATAGTTTATGCCTTCAGCTTTAATATCACCTGAATAATGTGGATTTGCATCTATGAACTACTGCTATAATCATAAAGACTGTCTTGTGCCTATCCCAGAACTCAATCCAAATGAAATGAAAAATCAAACATCCTTTCCACACAGTTAGTTCTGTTTGATTTGTAATATATGGTTGTAGAAGAGTAATTATTTAAAAAATCCCACTGTTGGGCATCAAAAGAGGATGTGCTCCCTTCTGAGTCTGGTTCCTGTCAAGTTTTCATCCGTATGCCTTCTCAGGCTTGCCCCTTATGGATCTATCATTTCTGTAAAGCTTCTTTTTGACAACGTCTACTGTGAAAAAGTGCTATAAAAATAAAATTAAATTGAACATCACTGGCATTCCAATTTAAGAAAGATTTGGCTGGTATAATAACTAGCTAGATAGCATTAGCACATTAGAGTGTCAGCTAGATACTTTTGGGATGTTAGGACAGCAGTGTTTTACTGGACTACACACGGCACATTATTTATTATATTATCAACAACAGAGCAGATAAAGTGTCTTGTCCATGACCAGATGCGGGATGTAACCGAATACAAATTCATTGTTTGGAATTAACAGATAAAGTATTTTTTAATTCAGATCCAAATCATCTGGTTGAGACTAGAGGTGGGCTGGGAAAAAGTCATGCAAGCAGGGATTTTTTACTTTCGTGCAGGCATGAACAAGATGTCAGACATGACAAGATGTCAGCTCCTAGGACAAAGAAAGACCACATTCATTATCATGAACATGCAGTGCTGCATTACACATTTATAGCATTCATCCACTCATCCTTAGTAACTGCCTGGTCAGGGTTGCAGTGATTTAAATTAGGCACGTAGTTGGAAAGTCGAACCAGCTACATTCATTAGAAAATAATGCAGGCAGGTACAAACAAAAACAATAACTGCATGAGAGGGACTTAAAAACAGTGCCTCACATAATTGAAACTGAGCTGAGGAACGGCCTGAGCCAGAATTCACAGACCATGCTGACAGAGTTGGCATTTCTACCTCTGGGTTTTTCTAGTGTTTTCCAGTGTTTCTGGGTGGCATAGTGGCAGGGTTCTGTCATAAGGTTGGAGGCTGAGACAGATGCAGTTGCAGTTGAGAATATATTTTAATCAAATAGCAGGCAGATGAATCCAAAAACGTAACGCAAGATCAGGGTCAAAACACAGACTAGGTCAGGGGAGGCACAAACAGAATAACCAGGGCTCAGGCAAAATATGAAAATCAAGAAGCCAGCAAAGAAGAAAAAAAACAAAAAACAGCAAAGCTTGGTAAAGTCAGATGAATACACAAACTCAGCGTTTCCTTGTGGTGATAGTGTGTGAAAGTCCAATATATAGTGCCGGTAATGATTAGTGACAGTCAGATAACAGTGAATATGCTAAAGTGCGTGTGTCTTGGGATGTGTAGTCCATGGCGTCCATGTTCGTAGGCCATGGTGTGTTCTCGGAAACTGAGTTTGCTGACTGTGATGTCCTGACAGGTTCATTATTAATCAAAAATAATAATAAAAAATGTAAAAACAAAAACTTTCTATCCTCTTCAGACCAATCTATGTCCACAGACCAATCAATCTTTGACAACATTTACGTTTGATTTTCACATTGAAAATATGTCAACAGAACATGCACAGGCAATTCTGAAAGTACTGAAAGTTCTTCTATTGGGGAGAGCCACACAAAAATGTGTGGCTTTAACCATTAGTTGATCAGGATAATACCATAAATAAATGGGCAGATATATCAAAGGGATAAAGTCTTGATCAAAATCTCTGAAAAGGTAACATATAAGGTAAGAATTATTTGATTCTGTATAATTAACATAAAAATCAATAACCAGTTTTAAATGCTGTAACTCATCATATCTGTAGAAAAATCTATGCAGAGCACAGCATTTTATATTGATCAGGATTCAGTATTAGGTGTCTAACAGCTGTACAATCTCCAATCTCTTGTTCTGATTGGTGATTCAGAAACATAAAGTCAGTGTTTTGTCCATTACAGCTGAAGCAGTTGCTGCATCACTGCATGTTTCAGTACATGAGCACATGGCATTTCCACTTCCTGACTGCTCTGGAAAAAAAACAAAAAAACACTAGCAATTGTTTTGGCAGAGCAATATGGTAATGGAAATGCCAAGAATGCCACTTCTTGTTATAAAAATGACTGACTCTTAGATGTTTAGATGTTAGAGTACTGCCTCAATCTGTCTGTCAGGTAGATTCAGCATGAGAGACTCAAAAAGGAATTGATAGAGCGATTCAAAGAGGGATGGGGGTACATATTTATTTACCAAGCAGTCATGTTTTTCCTCTGCTTTTCGTGAACAGCAGTGGCCTTCATCTCTCAGTACAGATGACATCAGTGAAATAGCCCCTTTTTCTACATTTTTTATCTCTGATGCAGGCACAGACGTGATCTAATAGCAAGTTTGGAAGTTATGATGGCAGAGTCAAGCCTCACAAACAGAAAATACAACTCAAACCTGATTCTACAATTCAGCAGTTCTTCCCTGTCATGGTTTGTCTTGGAAATTGAGGAACAATGAGAAGAGGGTGGTTTTAAATCAAGGGTTCTTCAGTTTTGTAACTCTGGAGTTCCGAAATGGATCTATGTGTATGTGAGTGTTTTTACTTTTCAGAAAATGTTCCATGTAGAACCCCTTTAGAAATAGAACCATCTAAAGAACCTTGAGGGGTTTTTTTTCTTCTAAAAGTGTAGCAGAGGGTTTAGTGCACTGTAGTGCATCATGGGTGTGCATCTGTATACATGTAAATTATTTGCTTAAATAAAAAATTTACTTTTGGCCAAATGTATATGGATACATGACCCCCATCACAGTTGGCATTCCAATTCTTCCCAAAGGTGTTCAGTGGGGTTGAGTTCAGGACTTGGGCCACTCGAGCTCTTCCACATCAACCTTGGCAAACCCATGTCTTTATAGAGCTCGCTTTGTGCACAGGGGCATTGTCATCCTGGAACAGGTGTGGGCTCAATTCCAGTGAAGGGAAATCCTTAATGCTACAGCATACAAAGATCTTCTATACAAATGTGTGCTTCCAACTTTGTGGCAGCATGAGGAAGGCCCACATATGGGTGTGAAGGTCAGGTGTCCACCTACCTTTGGTCATATAGTGTATTGGGACAATTTTTGAATTTCCAAATTGTCTAAGCTTTCTTGCCATTAATAAAAACAAAAACCCCAACACATGATGCATTTCTGAAGTCCTCAAGGTTTTAAATATCTACATATGAAGAGGGGGTTAATGATGTCCTATTCTAAAGGAGCATGGCTTACCCTTTTGTCAAGACTGACTAAAAAAACATTTTAAATTACATGTCTCCTTTCTCCACTTTTGTACTTTACGTCTGCCCAAATTAACCTGAACCATGCTGTCCCAAATGATCATGTTTGGATTACGTCATGATACAGTTCCACGGCAAAGACTGAGTTACATAAGTTTTGACTTTCACTTTTTAGGTCAGAAAATAAATGTTGCTAATTTAAACTGTCTCAGTTTACATGATGTCCCAATATACCTGAAAGTGCACATATTATAGTATGTGAGCTTTCATTAGAGATAAACATTCCATTTTATTGAGATTTTTTCTATAAGAAAATGTCAGCATTGCCCTACACTTGGCTAAATTTAATGTTTAATTTAATTTAACTACAATAATAAGGTGACAAAAGGGCAGTTCATAGGTAATTGGCCTCAGAATAGAAACAGAGCTGTTAAGAGTAATTAATTTGCAGTTCATGCTTCACATGGGTTTCACCTATACTGTCCTGTATTTTATAAACTGTCTTGTATTTTATGCACTTGTTTTTCAAATCAACCATCAGTCACAGTTGTTTTTGTTTTTTAAGTCAATGGACTGCTTATTATCATTATTGTAACTTATTGTATTGTTTGATTGGTTGACTTCTGAAGGGACCTGAAGGTCTAAACATGGTAGTCTGATTACTTTTTTAGCAAATTGGCCTTTTTGAGTGAATTAATTTATCTTGTTAGGTGCAGGTTGGTCACAGCATCTGTCAGAATAAGACTGCAGTCTGAGAATCTGTCTGAGGGAGTATGGTGTATTATGTAGAATATACCCATAATAAATGATACCCACACATTCATATAGCACATGTGCTATTTAACATATACAGCAAAAAAGCACACTGAGGTTGTGTGTGTGTGTGTGTGTGTGTGTGTGTGTGTGTGTGTGTGTGTGTGTGTGTGTGTGTGTGTGTGTGTGTGTGTGTGTGTGTTAAAGTGAACTTTGTTAATGTTATAAAACATTGTTTACAAATATATTTCAATTGAGTCATTTAATAAACAGTCAATTTACTCAGTAATTTAGCATTTATGATTTTTTATGTTATAGGTTTTACTGTACTTTTAGGGAAAACTGTCACCAGTCCTTAAAGTTATTACTGGTTGAGAATACAAATTTATACAGAAACAGTAAATTTCAACTATGTAAACTATTATATAAAAATAAAAAGTAAATAGTTTTATTTATTTATTTATGTATGAGGCTTCAGGGCCTGCTGTCTGTGAGGCATCTTCCTTTATGAAACACCTCATACCCCCACCAGGCTGAAGCTGTCAACGTACATCAAGAAGAGGGCTGAAAGGGTATCAGAAGTTTATTGCAGTTTAAGTTGGATGGATGCATAGTGGACTTTGTCATCTGTAAACTCTCATGATTAGAGAGAGATTAGATTAGAGAGTTTTATTGTCATTCTAGCCATACACAAGTATACAGTTGAGTGAAATAGCAATCTCCAAGGCCTTGGTGAGAAGACACAGACAGCAGTGTACACAATCAATAACATGTAGTGCAAAAATTGAGGGAGACAAAGTGGCAGTGCACAGTAGACAATACAATAAATACAATAAAAGAGAGAGAGCAATAATACATATAATATAATATAATGGCAATTAAAAATACATATTTTCAGAAAATAAAGATGGTATGGATCACATGATGGTGTGGATCACATGTCTTAATGCATGTAACACACCATTAATCTGTATTTTCATATCTAAATTTTTAAATTAAGCATTAACTCCATGTTAGATTGCTCTTTGGGAAAAGTATTGAATACTTTGCCCTCAGGTTTTTAACAATAAAATCAAATATGTAAAACATTTATCAGTTACCAGGTATTCAGTTTAAAAATAATTATTTCACAAATTGGAATTGAATGTTAATTACTGTATGCTTAAAAATGCAATAGTGGATGTTATTAACATTTTAACAATTTGTCTTTAATTTGCCTTAAAAATTTGTCTTAATAATTATTGTTTGTTGATGTGAAGCTTGCAGTAAAGTTATTTTTCTCTCAGTGGTGAAGTAGAAGAAATGTAAATAGCAAATGAAAATTTACTTTTGAGTGACTGCGGTTAAAATCTGACATTTAGATAAATAGCTAAATAGATAGACAAATAGACAGACAGACAGAGAGAGAGAGAGAGAGAGAGAGAGAGAGAGAGAGAGAGAGAGAGGAGAAGGAGATTGACTGACACTATACTACATATCTCTGCCAGCAGTCTGGTCTGTCTTCAGAGCACTTCTGAAGTAAAGGTCAAAATAAATTACATGTTATTCCTGATAGCTCATTACAAGGTGACAGCTATAAGCACCTTGTAATTGGCATTGACTGTGGTGTAATTGCTGGGTTTTTTTCTCCACATATGTCTGAAAAGTAGTATTTATAAAGCTTGATAAAAAGAAACTGTGCTAAATGTGTTACCTCTATAGCTAAAGTTTAAGGCTGAACTGTAACCATGCTTCTTTGAGCTAGAAATAAGCATGGAAATCAGAGAACATCTCATTCCAGTTCCATCTATTAAGAAGTGTGAAAACCCAGTGGAAAATCCATGTGCAAAATCAGTTTAGTAGCTTTACTCGTGTAGGTACAGTATGCTAACATTTAGCTCCAAGCTTGTGTAAACACGTCCAGTGCTTCCTACATACACAATATCCACACAGTAAGTAGTTTTCTCCTTCTTTCCCATTCTGCAGCAGTTTATTCCCAATGAGTCTGGCCGTTTGTCTTGTTTAGCATTGGGCAGCTGGGGAATCAATACCCTAGAGCCTAAACAAATCACTCCAGCCAAACAGCACCACTGTGCATCATTTAACACTGTCTGTCTCTCTTGCAGTCTCTTGCTCCAAGACATTACTCTCCCATGCACAGACAAAGTGAAATCCCTTGCCAGCATAGCTTGTACATACAGGATTTCATGTTGAGGAATGCAGTAAGAAAAGATATTTTTATAGACAGTGAGAGGCTGCTGCGGGTAGCGAATGAAACAGGGAAACAGGCACAAAGAGTGCTGGACAGGCTAAGGCGGGCCCTACAGTTGAGATTAATGGAATGTAGGCAACTGAAGCAGCAGAGGCTGCATTAAAGGCAATCAGGGATAAATGGTTAAGGCTTGTATGTGCTGTAAGCTTTATCAGTTTGCCTCACTTGTACAAAAACAGCAAAAGGAGCAATTTATAGAGCGACGGGTCAAGAATGTATCTGCCATTCTTCTCATCTGAACCATGAGGTTGGCCACATGCTCAATAATTTTCTTGTCCTCATAGGCCATGTAATAATGGGGGACATAAATTAACCTGGACTGAACTTCCTCCTTTATTACATATACAGTATACAGCTCACTATGTGCTCTGCTGGTCAGAACAGTTTCTTCCTTAGTTGCTTTATAGCATTGCACTCACACATACAGTACCTAAGGAAATAAAACCTGTGTACACCCATTATTTTTTAAAACGTATCCCAAATAATAATATTTTTTCTGGTGCACTAACTCATAGTGGGGTACGACCCATATCAATTATTCTGACCCTGGAATGGTCAGGTCCACATCCTACAAATCTTGCCTCTTATGATGTATCCTTGCTCTGGGGGAGCATTGCAGAGTCATGGCTTTGGTGTCCTCAGTCTCCACCTCCTCTAACATCAGGGTCACTGCACTGTATATGTGCAGTAGTTTAACAACTTTACAATCAACTGGAGCATAGAATACTTGATGCTGTGGGAAGGGAGGCACAGGTGTCTTTTATTGAAGTATATACATATCTGTGTGTTCTGTTTAATCTGTTTCTTCTGTTGTTCTGGCCTCCTGTTTAATTCTCTCCTTAAACGTAAGGGCATTAAAAGACTTTTCTAAAATCGACAACATTAGTAATATTTGCCATGTTGCACTAAAAAGCAGCTGAGATGATAATTAACTAGCTAAATTCCACTGAGGAAAGTAGTGACAGCTAGCTAAAGAAATTACAAAACAAATGCAAATAATCAAACATAAGTTTATACTTACAATTTATTTATAACATTTGCCAATTGCAAATCTTCTATTAAAGAGCTATACTAGTTGTGCAAAACTATGGACTAATTATGGACTAGGTTAATGACCAGTATTGCACTCTGTGAGTCTGACTGGCTGCGCTATCCACTGAAAACAGTTTGTGTTAAATGAATGACACTGCAGTGAGATTTTTGATTATTTGATTTGCTAAAATATTGAATTTCACCAAGATAGTTGAGCAATATAGAAACATTTCTACATTTAATATAGAAACATTTCATTGGCACATTTTAATGAAATCTTAATAGATGCCAGACTTCCCATGTAGTTTTAAACAATCACTTGTGACTTAATGTCTGGTGGCTGTGAGTCCTAACAAACAATATGTGATCACCATGGTATCTCAGGATAGCTACTTGGTAGGAGGGAGGATCTGTGCCAGTCACCCAAGCTGACCCACCCTTCCTTTATGCTTTAAAATTCTACACACATCCCTATGTGGTTCTTAGGACAATAAAAAATTAAACAGATTTTATAGCATATAGGGGGTGACAGGTATGCACCTATGTTATGAGGGATGCTTTATCTCGCACTGACTGTTGGAGAGCCTGTCCGCAAACCTAGAGTATGTATCGACTTTTTTTTTTTTTTTTTTTTTTTTTTTTTTTGGGGGGGGGGGGGGGGGGGTTAATTACTGAATGTAGGTTTTCCATTCCCTTAAAAATATTTTGATCTTAAAGGCTTTGTATCAGATGAGGGCATCCTTTAGCATGGGAGAGAGGTGTTTGGGGACTTTAGTTGTTCCATGTAGAGTATATTTATGTGATCTCTCTCACTGAATAGTGAGCTAAGTGTGTGTGTGTGTGTGTGTGTGTGTGTGTGTGTGTGTGTGTGTGTGTGTGTGGCCTAAGTTGAATAAAACAAGTTTTACATTACTGTTTGTTTACTGACAAATTAAAAAAAAAATAAAAATTTAAAAAAGAGTTTTTATAAAAAGAGATTATTACAGAATTAAGAACAAAAGCACAATGAACAAAGATTATACAAAGATAAGCTAAGGGTAATTATGTTAATAGCAGATACAGTAGATACTATATAGAGGTTGCAGGAACACAACATAAAGTAAAAGTGAAGAATATACAAAGCAAGACACCCGAGAGTGGATTGCTTGTTCAAGCTATGAATGTAAATACAAGATCACCACCACACTGAGCGCACCAAAATACAGGCCATGAAAGTCTACACTGCCTTCCTTTGAAGAAACTCAGCCCTCACATCATCAGACCCTTCAAGAAGATGTTGATCCACCATACATGCCACCTCCTGCATTTGTGGTCAGTGGCCTTTGCTATGAGATATGGCCAGCTCCAGTTTCTGGAGGATTGGGAGGGATATGATCTGGAGTGGATACTTGTTGGACCCCCTCCTTAAGGCTGAGTTTTATCACACAAAAGTGAGTACACCCCTCACATTTTTGTAAATATTTTATTATATCTTTTCATGGGACAACACTGAAGAAATGACACTTTGCTACAATGTAAAGTAGTGAGTGTACAGCTTGTATAACAGTGTAAATTTGCTGTCCCCTAAAAATAACTCAACACACAGCCATTAATGTCTAAACCGCTGGCAACAAAAGTGAGTACACCCCTAAGTGAAAATGTCCAAATTGGGCCCAAAATATTTTGTGTGGCCACCATTATTTTCCAGCACTGCCTTAACCCTGTTGGGCTTGGAGTTCACCAGAGCTTCACTGGTTGCCACTGGAGTCCTCTTCCACTCCCCCATGATGACATCACAGAGCTGGTGGATGTTAGAGACCTTGTGCTCCTCCACCTTTCGTTTGAGGATGCCCCACAGATGCTCAATAGGGTTTAGGTCCGGAGACATGCTTGGCCAGTCCATCACCTTTACCCTCAGCTTCTTTAGCAAGGCAGTGGTCGTCTTGGAGGAGTGTTTGGGGTCGTTATCATGTTGGAATACTGTCCTGCGGTCCAGTTTCCGAAGGGAGGGGATCATGCTCTGCTTCAGTATGTCACAGTACATGTTGGCATTAGCTCCCCAGTGCCGGCAGCACTCATGCAGACCCAGACCATGACACTGCCACCACCATGCTTGACTGTAGGCAAGACACACTTGTCTTTGTACTCCTCACCTGGTTGCTGCCACACACGCTTGACACCATCTGAACCAAATAAGTTTATCTTGGTCTCATCAGACCACAGGACATGGTTCCAGTAATCCATGTCCTGTGGTCTGCTTGTCTTCAGCAAACTGTTTGCGGGCTTTCTTGTGCATCATCTTTTAGAAGAGGCTTCTTTCTGGGACGACAGCCATGCAGACCAATTTGATGCAGTGTGCGGCGTATGGTCTGAGCATTGACAGGCTGACCCCCCACCCCATCAAACTCTGCAGCAATGCTGGCAGCACTCATACATCTATTCTGCAAAGCCAAACTCTGGATATGATCCTGAGCACGTGCACTCAACTTCTTTGGTCGACCATGACGAGGCCTGTTCTGAGTGGAACCTGTTCTGCTAAACCGCTGTATGGTCTTAGCCACCGTGCTGCAGCTCAGTTTCAGGGTGTTGGCAATCTTCTTATAGCCTATGCCATCTTTATGTAGAGCGAAATAAGTATTTGATCCCCTATCAATCAGCAAGATTTCTGGCTCCCAGGTGTCTTTTACACAGGTAACGAGCTGAGATTAGGAGCACTCTCTTAAAGGGAGTGCTCCTAATCTCAGCTTGTTACCTGTATAAAAGACACCTGTCCACAGAAGCAATCAATCAATCAGATTCCAAACTCTCCACCATGGCCAAGACCAAAGAGCTGTCCAAGGATGTCAGGGACAAGATTGTAGACCTACACAAGGCTGGAATGGGCTACAAGACCATCGCCTAGCAGTTTGGTGAGAAGGTGACAACAGTTGGTGCGATTATTCGCAAATGGAGGAAACTGTCAGTCTCCCTTGGTCTGGGGCTCCATGCAAGATCTCACCTCGTGGAGTTTCAGTGATCATGAGAACGGTGAGGAATCAGCCCAGAACTACACGGGAGGATCTTGTTAATGATCTCAAGGAAGCTGGGACTATAGTCACCAAGAAAACAATTGGTAACACACTACGCCGTGAAGGACTGAAATCCTGCAGCGCCTACAAGGTCCCCCTGCTCAAGAAAGCACATGTACAGGCCTGTCTGAAGTTTGCCTGAATGATTCAGAGGAGAACTGGGTGAAAGTGCTGTGGTCAGGTGTGGTCAGATCTCTTTGGCATCAACTCAACTCACCATGTTTGGAGGAGGAGGAATGCTGCCTATGACCCCAAGTCATAACACCATCCCCACCGTCAAACATGGAGGTGGGAACATTATGCTTTGGGGGTGTTTTTCTGCTAAAAAAAACTCCCACCACCATGCTTGACTGTAGGCAAGACACACTTGTCTTTGTACTCCTCACCTGGTTGCTGCCACACACGCTTGACACAATCTGAACCAAATAAGTTTATCTTGGTCTCATCAGACCACAGGACATGGTTCCAGTAATCCATGTCCTTAGTCTGCTTGTCTTCTGCAAACTGTTTGCGGGCTTTCTTGTGCATCACCTTTAGAAGAGGCTTCCTTCTGGGATGACAGCCATGCAGACCAATTTGATGCAGTGTGCGGCGTATGGTCTGAGCACTGACAGGCTGACCCCCCACCCCTTCAACCTCTGCAGCAATGCTGGCAGCACTCATACGTCTATTCTGCAAAGCCAACCTCTGGATATGATGCTGAGCACGTGCACTCAACTTCTTTGGTCGACCATGGCGAGGCCTGTTCTGAGTGGAACCTGTCCTGTTAAACCGCTGTATGGTCTTGGCCACCATGCTGCAGCTCAGTTTCAGGGTGTTGGCAATCTTATAGCCTAGGCCATCTTTATGTAGAGCAACAATTCTTTTTTTCAGATCCTCAGAGAGTTCTTTGCCATGAGGTGCCATGTTGAACTTCCAGTGACCAGTATGACAGAGTGTGAGAGCGATAACACCAAACTTAACACACCTGCTCCCCATTCACACCTGAGACCTTGTAACACTAATGAGTCACATGACACCGGGGAGGGAAAATGGCTAATTGGGCCCAATTTGGACATTTTCACTTAGGGGTGTACTCACTTTTGTTGCCAGCGGTTTAGACATTAATGGCTGTGTGTTGAATTATTTTGAGGGGACAGCAAATTTACACTGTTATACAAGCTGTACACTCACTACTTTAAATTGTAGCAAAGTGTCATTTCTTCAGTGTTGTCCCATGAAAAGATATAATAAAATATTTACAAAAATGTGAGGGGTGTACTCACTTTTGTGAGATACTGTATGTTTAGTTCTTCTGATGTTGAGCACTGCAATTTCAAATGGGCAGTGAACACAGCAAAATGATGAGACTCCCCCATCTAGCCAGTGACAACAATCTTCTAGTGCAAGGAGCTCTTAGTTGCTCACACTTTCTTTTTCTTTTTAATTCTTTTCCTCTGTAGTCAGCTACTTGAAGTAAAAGGCAATCGGGGGGTGTTTAATTGATTGTCCTTGTTTTGTGAAAGCGCATCTCTGACTTCCTGCTTAGAAGCATCCATTTGACAACAAATGACAGGTGACAAGCCAGGATGATGCATGATGGGAGCTGGAACATTATTGAGTGAAATGAATGCCTCTTTAACAGCTGGACACCAGAACAACCTGGGCTTCAGCAACCTTGCCAAAAAAACCCTCATTTGATCCACATGCTCCTCCAGGCTAGCAGACCAGAATATCATTGATGTAAACTACAACAAATCTGTGGAGCATGTCATGGAAGATGAACAATGACAATGAACTGGAACAATGATGGGCACTGGCCAAGCCAAATGTTATAACCAAGTATTTATAGTTATTTACTGTAATGGCCAGAGAACCAGAGCTACCTTGACATAACCAAGACTTCCAAGTCTCCTCCCAAACCCCATGGGGGGAGCCTGCCCACCAGGGAGTCAGCGTTGTCACTGTCTCGCCATGTGCATCAAAAAGTCAATATAATCACTGTCTCTGGCCCCAGTCCTCCCAAACTGACCACTCGAGAAAATCCCATGGTGCAATCTGTTTCCCACAAGTGCTCAGTTATTTAAATAACATACTCTGGAGAAATGAAAAGAAAGAAAAAAAAAAGGACAGAACATACAGTATGTATGTACACTGAACAAAATTATAAACGCAACACTTTTGTTTTTGCCCCCATTTTTCATGAGCTGAACTCAAAGATCTAAGACTTTTTCTACGTACACAAAAGGCCTATTTCTCTCAAATATTGTTCACAAATCTGTCTAAATCTGTGTTAGTGAGCACTTCTCCTTTGCCGAGATAATCCATCCACCTCACAGGTGTGGCATATCAAGATGATGATTAGACAGCATGATTATTGCACAGGTGTGCCTTAGGCTGGCCACAATAAAAGGCCACTCTAAAATGTGCAGTTTTACTGTACTGGGGGGTCTGGGGGGGTCCGAAAACCAGTCAGTATCTGGTGTGACCACTATTTGCCTCACGCAGTCCAACACATCTCCTTTGCATAGAGTTGATCAGGTTGTTGATTGTGGCCTGTGAAATGTTGGTCCACTCCTCTTCAATGGCTGTGTGAAGTTGCTGGATATTGGCAGGAACTGGAACACGCTGTCGTATACGCCCATCCAGAGCATCCCAAACATGCTCAATGGATGACATGTCCGGTGAGTATGCTGGCCATGCAAAAACTGGGATGTTTTCAGCTTCCAGGAATTGTGTACAGATCCTTGCAATATGGGGCCGTGCATTATCATGCTGCAACATGAGGTGATGGTTGTGGATGAATGGCACAACAGTGGGCCTCAGGATCTCGTCACGGTATCTCTGTGCATTCAAAATGCCATCAATAAAATGCACCTGTGTCCGTTGTCCATAACATACACCTCCCCATACCATAACCCCACCGCCACCATGGGCCACTCAATCCACAACGTTGACATCAGCAAACCGCTCACCCACACGACGCCATACACGCTGTCTGCCATCTGCCCTGTACAGTGAAAACCGGGATTCATCCGTGAAGAGAACAACTCTGCAAAGTGCCAGATACCATCGAATGTGAGCATTTGCCCACTCAAGTCGGTTACGACGACAAACTGCAGTCAGGTTGAGACCCCGATGAGGACGACGAGCATGCAGATGAGCTTCCCTGAGACGATTTCTGACAGTTTGTGCAGAAATTCTTTGGTTATGCAAACCGATTGTTGCAGCAGCTGTCCGGGTGGCTGGTCTCAGACGATCTTGGAGGTAAAGATGCTGGATGTGGAGGTCCTGGGCTGGTGTGGTTACACGTGGTCTGCGGTTGTGAGGCCAGTTGGATGTACTGCCAAATTCTCTGAAACGCCATTGGAGACGGCTTATGGTAGAGAAATGAACATTCAATTCATGGGCAACAGCTCTGGTGGACATTCCTGCAGTCAGCATGCCAATTGCACACTCCCTCAAAACTTGCGACATCTGTGGCATTGTGCTGTGTGATAAAACTGCACATTTTAGAGTGGCCTTTAATTGTGGCCAGCCTAAGGCACACCTGTGCAATAATCATGCTGTCTAATCAGCATCCTGATATGCCACACCTGTGAGGTGGATGGATTATCTCGGCAAAGGAGAAGTGCTCACTAACACATATTTAGACAGATTTGTGAACAATATTTGAGAGAAATAGGCCTTTTGTATACATAGAAAAAGTCTTAGATCTTTGAGTTCAGCTCATGAAAAATGGGGGCAAAAACAAAAGTGTTGCGTTTATAATTTTGTTCAGTATACTTGTTGATATTATATATTGTTCTTTATAGCAATGGGTGTAATGGGTTATTGGATACAGTAATCTTTGATTTAATTATGGACTTTATTTGTTGATACTGGAGAAACTGTCCCCTCCCTAAACTGTATTTCTGGACTAGTGCATTAAATGATATTAACTGGTTATTTTGGAATAAATGTTGAAGGTGAGTGATTCCTTTGTGCTGCCATGATAAAGTGGATGGGATTATTGTACAGTTGACAGTCAGGATTGTGCCAGATTGGGGTGTCTCTACATGGAGATAGTGGTGATTTATTAATTCTGTTTATTTTCCACCAGACTGTCAGAGTTGAAGCGATTGTGATATTTTTAAAGTAGTTCATTTTCTTAATTGAGTTTGGTAGGAAGGCAAGGTCTACAGCTGAGAAATTTTTTGCATTGATTTTCTTCTAATTCTATCCATGAGTTATTATAATTGTTTTTCTGAATCTATTTCACTAAATATTGTAGCTGGTTTGCTAAAAGTAATACTGAAAGTTTGGCGCATCTAGGCCACCTTGTGATTTTGTCTTTTGTAATTTTGCCAGATATATTTTAGGTGTCTTGTTTTCCCAATAGAAATGAGAGGTTAATGAGTCCAGTGATTCAAACCATTTATCTGTGGGTGTTGTTGGAAGCATTGAGAACAGATAGTTAATTTGTGATAAAGTTTTCATTTTAACTGTAGCAATGCGAACAATGAGTGAGAGTGGAACATTAGTCCAGTGTTTAAAGTCATCTTCTAACTTTTTTAATTGAGGTTAAACAATTCTGACAGTCTGGAGGAAATGTTGATGCCTAAATATCTAATGTTGCCGGTGCAGAGTGGGAGAAGAGAGTTATGAGCTGTAAAGTCCCAGGCATCTTCAAAAAGTGGTTGTATGGTCGATTTATTCCAGTTTATTGTGTAATCTGAAAGTTTGGAGAAAATATTAATAATTTTGAAGGTTTCCTGTAGTGAATCGTAGGGGTCCTGTAAACATAGCAATAAGTTGTCGGCATAAAGACAAATTTTATGTTGTGTATTGCTACCTTGTATTCCTTTGATTTTATTATTTTGTCATATTGCTGTGGCGAGTGGTTCTATAAAAATTGCAAATAAAGAAGGAAAGAGTGGGCATCTTTGTTGCCCTGGTGTAGTGTGAAATTTTGTGATGTGACCCCATTTGTGGTTATTGTGGCCCTGGGTGATGCATATAATATTTTTATCCAGTGGATGAATAACTCTCCAAAACCGAATCTATGTAGACTGCTGAATAGAAATGTCCAATTCACTTTATCAAATATTTTTTCAGCATCTAATGATGCAATTATAGTTCTGGTTTGTTTTTATTGGGCAAGACTAATTAAGTTGAATAATCTATGGGTATTATCTGAAGCATTCCTATTTTTAATAAAACCTGTTTGATACTGGTGGATTAATATCAGAATAACTGTTTCTATTCTGGTAGCTAGAGCTTTGGTAATGGTAATTTTGGTTTATCAATGACAGAGGATGGTAGCTAGAATTGGGTCTTTGTTTGGTTTTAGTAAGTGTCATAGCGCCCGTAATCATGTGTCAGTATTGTGGATGTAAATTTTATTTCTGTGATTACTCTGTGAAATAATGGGGATAACATTTGTTTGCCAAAAATGTAACATTTATTTGCCAAAAGTGTTTATAAAATTTGTCTGGTTGTCTATCAGGTCCAGGTGATTTGTTATTAGGCATTTTATCTAGTGCTTTATAAAGTTTTTCAGGGGGTGAGGGGTGCATCTAATGCATTTGCCTGTTCTTTTGGTATTGTTGGTAATTTCACTTCTTTTAAAAAAAATTCTATTTCTGTTTGATTTGGGTTGTGAACAGATGAGTATAATTTTTTGATAAAAGGTTTGCAATGCATTATTAATTTCTTGTGGATTCTGAACTATTTCGCCTGAATGATTGAGTATGGATGGAATAACTACTTTTTCTTTTTTACATTTTAATTGATTTGCTAGGTATTTACTTGTTTTGTTGCTATATTGATATTGTTGGTGTTTAAGTTGTTGGAACTGAACTGAATGAACTGTGTTTTTTGGTGTATGATGCTGTCAAGTTCTATTTTTAGATGATTCAGTTGGCTTTGTATTTGTTCGCTGGGGTTAGTGGAATAAATATCTGTGAGGTGTTTAATTCTTTGTTATTTTAAGTTATTTTCCCGTTGTTGTTTCTGCTTTTTCCCATATCATGAGTATGATATTATCTTTCCTGTAATTACTGCATTCAGAAAGAATGCCCACTCTTTCTTAATGAAACTGTTAAAATCTGGGTCATGAAGTAATGAGGTATTGAAGCGCTATCACTCTCTCTCTACACACACTTTCTCTTCTGTTCAGTTCCATAGTCTGTATTTTGTTCTCTGTTGTCTTGTTTAAATGTAGATGTTGACCAGTTTGTGTTGTTGTGAAAATAAAAACAGTCAGCTGTTGGGAAAATGTTGGCGGGTTGTGTGTTATTGTACCCGTCACAGGACTGGGATATGCTGTTTCATCTTAAACCCAGGTTTTATATCATATAAATAGAACAGACAAACTTTCAAGGAGAGGTGTGACTTACAGTTCTCCATGTAGTCCAAGATTCAGGATTTTCCCTTCATTTTAATCAGATCCAAAGTAACTAGTAACTTGCTACTTGAATATTCTTCTCATTAGAAACTTTATTACTCTTACTCAAGTAACTATTAACATTATTACTTTTACTGTTTCTTGAGTAATTATTTTTATAAGTAGTTTTACTCGTACTTGAGTAAAACCTTTGGCTATTCTACCCACCTCTGCTTAGGATCAAAACGTTCTGCCACTTAGGAAACTAGGTTAATGAGGTTAATGAACGTTCTTCAATAGAACTGAACATTTCGTATGTGTTCAAATTCTTTATCAATCATTTACCAAGTTAAAGGTTACTGGAGATGAATAAAGGAATTATTAACTTATTAATAATAAAATATATATTATTATATTATATATAATAAATATATATTATTATATTATAATACAAATTATAAAAATAATAAATTCCTATTATTTTTCACATTATGAAAAAGAACACTAATATTTCAGGAGTCCACTATGATATTTGACAAAACACGTATCAGCAAAGGCACATTCTGGTCTTAGGAATTAGTCCATTTACTTTCATTGTCAATGCATCACAAGGATTTAGCTCCTCTAAAACATCACTATTGGTGTATAATAAATAATGCCACAGAAATCTTTGGAACAGCTTCAAATACCAAGACTAATCATTAAGTGTATTAAGTCAAGTCTTTTTTTTTTATCATCTACTTGTACTACACTTGAGTGAAGTCATGTGGTCTGGAATTAGAATAAACATTAAATTTGATTGTGTGTGTGTGTGTGTGTGTGTGTGTGTGTGTGTGTGTGTGCGTGTGTGTGTGTGTGTGTGTGTGTGTGTGTGTGTGAGCGCGTACGTGGGTGCCTGCATGTGTGTGTGGGTGGGTCGGTGTGTGTGATGTTGATTTGAGCAAGATTGTGTATGAAGTTTTTTTAAATGGCACCATTTCCTGCTGTGAGACACTGCTGTGAGCTAGTATAATTCCTTGAATACCCAGCATCATTTAATTACCCTCATTTCAAGCCCCTTTTGTTATTCCTGCTACAGTCAGTGAACCAAGAGAGAAGGCTCAACATTTAAAAAATACTGTAAATATATACTTAATCCACTGTGTTCCATAGGCAATGGACTGTTTCAAGCACTGTCAGTTACCTTTCATAAAGATTACACCCCTTCTCTGAGATTCACATTTTGCAAAAGATTGGACTTCATAAATCAGTCACTGTGCTTTTGCATGCTGCTCAGGTTTTCAGGTGCTATAGCTCCCTCAGGTTTATGTTGCTTTCCTTGCAGCATTGACAGACAAATCTAATGTTAATATAATCCATTAGAGTTCATCCTCCAAGCTGTTCTGTTTAGCTCACTGGGGTACACATGACATCTGACTTATCACATGATTAAAGTTTTATACTAAACATTATCAATGAGGTTATTTTTCTCAGGATATATTAAACTAAGCATGTGCTGGTAATTCAAAATCCAAAATATTCTATCTTTGATCCGCTTAACTTCCTGTCATTACATTATACACAAACATTGCACAGACATGCCAGACCTCTGGTTGGCAACCCTAAACAGTTTCATTTTTTGTGTGATTGTCGCAGCCAAAAATGCTTGATTTTGATGCACCTTTTTTCAAAATTTGCGATGCAATTTGTGGAGTTTATTGTGCATTTTTTGGCGGAAAACTGCTTGAATTAGTGAAATTGCTATTAAATACGATTTTGTGTGTGTGTGTGTGTGTGTGTGTGTGTGTGTGTGTGTGTGTGTGTGTGTGTTGGCTGAATGTATGCTGTGATTATGCCGCATGACACGTCTTGGACCAAATCTTCACGAGTCACTGAAATGTTGAATAGTAAAGCCATGTCTAAGTATTATTCAATAATAATCACTGTTGTGTGTTGCATGGTTGCAGGAAAGAGCACTGTTGGAGGGGAGGAGTGTGGCTACCTGCAGGTTATGAGCAGAGATCTTGTGTTTTTGAACGAGTCACTAAGGTGAATGAATTTGTATCGATCCTTTCTATAAAGTGAGTCTATAAATTGCATGTATGTCAAACCTGATATGGCCTCTTGAGTCACAAGAGTTCAATGAGTCGCCTTTGAGCTCATTTGGCCAGAGCATAAGATTTTTTTGCATTTCAAATCTTCTAAACACAGACATACATGCACATTATAAAATAGCACAAATTAGCAACAATTCTTAGCTTTTTTTTCTTCCTTTTTTTTTTTTTTACATTAATCAAGCTGTTTGTTGTCTGCCAGAGACAACTGCACATTTAGGCAAACCATGTAACCGTACAAATGATAGTGAAAGAATCTGAACAAATCACTTGAAACTCGAATCACTGAAGAGACTCAAATATTGCTTCTATAGTTATGAGTATTTTTCTCTTTTTCTGTTATGCTGTTTCATCAAGACACTCTCACTCTGGATAGTCTGCAAATCTGATATCTATTCAGTAAACAGTTCCATTTTCCAGATGTAATTTTGCAGTTTTGGACCTTACTCATTTTCCCTTTCCCTTCCCACAGCCTTAATACTTTGTGAAGAGGCAGTAACCTGGTAGCCCTGTTATAGACGTACATTCACATTTACAGCATTTGGCAGACACCCTTATCCAGAGTGACTTACAAAAGTGCTTTTTAGTCACCATCAAATCCATATGCCAGTAGAAATAGATCAAGATGTAACAGTACTATCAAGCCCTGTTAGAGAGGAGAGTATGAGTTGGTACAGGAAGTCAAGTTGTTGTTTTTTTTGTTTGTTTGTTGTTTTTTTTTGTTTTGTTTTTTTTGTTTTTTTGTTTAATTCATGCTTATTTAAGAGGTAGAGGAGATAGGAATTCAGTCTTCCTTTGAAGACAGCCAGTGGCTCAGCTGACAGCCAGGGGAAATTCATTGTGTGCCAGTACAGAGAACAGTCTTGATGCTTGTCTTCTTTGTGTCTTCAGGTCTGCTGGGGCAAGTCAAGCTGTACTAGAGGCTCAAATGGAGCTTGGTGCAGAGTGGGGTGTGATAAGTGCCTTTTGGTAGGTGGGGGCTGGTCCATTTTTGGCTTTGCAGGCAAGCATCAGTGTTTAAATCTCATGTAATCTGCTACAGGAAGCCAGTAAAGGAAACATAGTAATGGGATGATGTTTGAAATGGGGCAAGATTAAAAACTGAATTCTCTTCTGCGGTCATTCTGGCATCTGATCCTGACCAGATAATCCTGATGTTCTAAAAGAGAAACCAGCATGAATGTATCTGTTTAACAATAGGAGAGAAATATATATGATTGTCCAGAACTACACCAAGGTTGTGTGCATTGTCAGATGCTGTAATCCAAGAAATCTTCAGGGTTATGCACAAGCTCAGTCTGGTTAGGATTTAGTTTTAGGTGATGAGCTTGACAAGATGTCTGCCAGACATGCTGAGATCTGTATAAAAACGTAAGTGTCTGAGGAAGGAAAGAAGAGGATGAGTTGAGTGTCAGCATAGCAGTGGTATGAAAAACCATGTGAGGATATTACCTCACCAAGTGAGCTGGTATAAATGGATAATTAGTACTGTCTACACCTACTTAACATTTAACTATTATAGCAAAGCAGAAAACAAACTTGGGTACTAAGCAACAAGTTATTCACACATTCACACAAAAATAATGGCATTTGTAACCACTGCACTATTTTGGTAGCTATTAATGATTAATTTCAGCTGAAATTATTTCAAAGAACACAATATTACTTTTAACATATTGATTTTCTAATTGGCCCATTCAGATTACGCAAATCACGTGTGCAGATTATGTCTCAAAGGTTGCCAGATTCTAGAATAGAAGTGCAGAGATGGATTTTTAATAACATATAGACCACCCACTTAAAACAAAAGCACTCACCTTTCTATCAAAAAAATAGAAACTATGGACTAATGAACGAAATACATATAATATGATCTAACATAAACCAAGAGACTATTCATAAAATTGTCAGTTATGATGATTATATGAACGAGATGATGGTATGCATTCAAAAAAAACAAAAAAATGTTGTTTTTTTTGTGAATGTGTTGCCAATATATCACTGCATGAATAGTCCTAGTTGAAATGATCACATTACACACTGCACATTTAGTTTAATTTAACAATAGGGATTCCTCTCATTATTATGCATCTTATAAAATAGCACTTGGTCCAGCACATCCTATTATTTTGTATCTCTTTTTTATATAATGTGCCATAAACACTTAAGCGCTCACTGAGCACTTTATTAGGAACACCTGTACACCTGCTCATTCATGGTATTATCTAATCAGCCAATCATGCCATAGCAGTGCACTGCATAAAATTATACATATACAGGCCAGCAGCTTCAGGTAATGTTCACATCAACCATCAGAATGGAGAAAAAATGTGATCTCAGTGATTTTGACCATGGCATGATTGTTGGTGCCAGACAGGCTGGTTTGAGTATTTCTATAACTGCTGATCTCCTGGGATTTTCACACACAACAGACTCTAGAGTTTACTCAGAATGTTGCAATAAAGAAAAAACATCCAGTGAGCAGCAGTTCTGAGGATGGGAACACCTTGAGGATGAGAGAGATCAATGGAGAATGGCCAGACTGGTTTGAGCTGACAGAAAGGCTACAGTAACTCAGATAACCATTCCGTACAATTGTGGAGAGCAGAAAAGGATCTCAGAATGCACAACACGTTGAATCTTGAGGCGGTTGGGCGACAACAGCAGAAGACCATGTTGGGTTCTACTTCTGTCAACCAAGAACCGAAAACTGAGGCTGCAGTGGGCACAGGCTCACCAAAACTGGACAGTTGAAGACGGGAAAAACATCTGATCTGATGAATCTCATTTTCTACTGCGGCAGACAGATGGTAGGATCAGAATTTTTTGCCAACAGCATGAATCCATGGACCTAAACTGCCTTGTGTCAACAGTCCAGGCTGGTGGAGGTGGTGTAATGGTGTGGGGAATGTTTTATTGGCACACTTTGGGCCCGTTAATATCAATCAAGCATCACTTTAATGCCACAGCCTATTTGAGCATTGTTGCTGACCATGTGCATCAATCCCAGATCAGAGTCTGCATTGTTAATATTTCCCTCAGACCTGATAGTGCGTGCAGGATGTAGGCAATTTTATCATGCATTTAATTCTATACTTTGAGTTTTGGAATTTAAAAAATAATGTCAATGTTTTGGTTAATTCCGTGTGCAAGCCTGTAAATGTGCCTATGGTTTGAAGCACACTAATTTATTTTTCCGTATAACTTTATCCAAATAATAAAATTCTGTCCTCTGATTAATATGTTGTCTCCTCAGATCTCCACAGGGTGAAAGAATAACTTTTTAGTCTTTAAATTGATATAATGCTGCTCCTCACTCAAACCAATATACAGTAGTGCAAGAAAATTAGGCTTAAATCCAAAGTCAGAATTGTGCGTACATGAGACAAGCCAGCTCAACTCTCATGCAGCTCTTAGAGCTTAAGTCTGTAGATATGTCTGATGTCTGAATACTGATGCACACTTTCAGGATTAACACCTCACTACATGCACATAACTCAACTCTGAATACAACCTTTTGTTATCATACGCAAATGATAGCTGCTATAATGCCAGTCCTGAAGAAGCAATGAGTGGCTTTGCTAAGTAAAGAGAGGTATTTAAATATGCTATAAAAAAAAAAACAACAATATATCATATTGTTTCATATCAAGTAGTAGGTGCATTAAAAGTACCAAAAGATTAGCCGTGCTAACATAGCTATGATAGATTACCACTTACCAGCCAGTTTGTTGTCAATGAGGGAGATGAGGTACCAGAAGAAATAAATTTTTATCTAATCATGGGAGCTTTGCAGTGTCTGATTCCTTTGCTTTAAGCTGGTGTGATTCCGCACTGTTAGATACTGTTAAAAATAATTTCAAATATGCAAAGCAATGTAATTAGACTGACTATTAGTGATTTGAACTGCTGGGAATTAGACATATGCTATTGGATAGAATGCAAGGTTTCTAGACCTCGCAGATACCTACAAAATCTAGAATGCCATGGATTACCAGAGGTGGGTAGAGTAGCCAGAGATTTTACTCAAGTACAAATAAAACTACTTATAAAAATAATTATTCAAGTTACGGTAAAAGTAATAATGCTAATAATTAATTGAGTGAGAGTAATTAAGTATCCAGTGAGAAGACTACTCAAGTAGCAAGTTACTAGTTTTGATTAAAATGAAGGGAAAATCCTGAATGTCGGACTACATGGAGAACTGTAAGTCACACATCTCCTTAAAAGTCTGTCTGTTCTGTTTATATGATAGAAAATCTGGGTTCAAGATGAAGCAGCATATCCTAGTCCTGTGATGGGTACAATAACACACAACCTGCCTTTATTTTCACAACATGTTAATAACACAAACTTGTCAACATCTGCATTTAAACAAGATAACAGAGAACAAAAGAACAGACTATGGATCAAAACAGAAGAGAAAGTGTGTGTAGAGAGAGAGAGAGAGAGAGAGAGAGAGAGAGAGAGAGAGAGAGAGAGAGAGAGAGAGAAAGAGAGAGACAGAGAGAGAGAGAGGGAGAGTGTGTGTGTGTGTGTGCGTGTGTGTGTGTGTGTGTGTGTGTGTGTGTGTGTGTGTGTGTGTGTGTGTGTGTGTGTGTGTGTGTGTGTGTGTGTCCTGCCTAGATTGACATGCTCGCTTCTCCCCCCTCTTCAGCCGTTATCTTCTAGGACTGAGCCGCTAAAAAAATGAGCAGTTGTTACGGACACATTCAGACCACTTCAGTGTATCGTGAGACTCGCTACCTCATTATAAGTGATATAAACTAATTATTAAAACTACATATATTCATTAATATTTAACAGTATTGGAGGAACACCACCGAATGTAGCGAAGTAAAAGTACATTTCTGTGATTAAAAATTAACTTGAGTAAGAGTATAAGTATGGTAAGTTAAACCTACTCTTAAAAGTTCTTTTTTTTTTTCGAAAAGTTACTCAAGTAAATGTAAGGAAGTAAATGCAGCACGTTACTAACCACATCTGTGGATTACCATTTAAATTCCACAAGTATAAAAAATAATGGAATATTTAATGAGGAAAAAGTCTCATATAAATGTAAAGTTGTAATGCAGTAGATAAAATAGGAAGAAGCTAGAGTGGTAAAAAAAAAAAAAAAAAATGTTGAGTAATTTACTCCATATAGTGCTGTTAACCACGCTTCCACAGGAGTAAGCAATAAGCCACACAGTGGCGTCAGAGCTTGGGCCCACCTGCAGACCCCGTTGCAAGTGCCCCAGCTGAACTATGGTAGTTCCATCCCTGCTGTGCAGTATTTTTAGCCTAGTGTCATGGTAAATCTGCAAATGGTTCAGTGCTGTGAAACGAAGCACTTTTTCCATCAGTGCCTGTACAAACTGTGACTTTTTGCCATGTATCATTCTGTGGTCTGTTACAGTGGTTGAGCTTTGAAAGGTAAGCTGCGAACAGGGTCATACCTGGGATTTTAATTGAATTGATTACAGGTGAAAGGCATAAAATCCTTAGCAAGGCTTGGCCAATGCAAAGTCATTTTGTTGCTCATCATCTGTATGCAGCCAATTAATGTTGTGGTGATAGGATGAGGACACAAACAGGGTATTACTTGCCCAGTTTGAGGGATTACGGCTTAAATGCCTAATTTACAGTGTGAAGCAGTAAGTAGTGACAGAGTAAATTATGGTCAATGTAGCGAGTGAGTTTTTACCCAGTTGTTACCCCCTTGTTAGTTAGCTAACTTTAAAGTTATGTGAGGTAAAGAACCGAAGAGACATACATACTGTATATAACTAATGGTAGTTAGTACCATGAGTCTGCTAATTTAGCCTAAGAAAGAATTTTAAGAAACTCCAGATATTAAATGTGTATACAAGCAAAAGAGAGAATGTGTTAATGACAATTCTTTGATATTTTTTCTCTATCACCTCTCAGTGTTTCGAAACCCTCACATCAGTAGGACTTTTGTTCACAATAAGTTAACACCAGTGGAAAAGTCACATAGTGTTGATCATAATGCAATTTTATATGCCTCAATTCCTCTATCTGCAATATCTCTCGATAGATTTACAAAATTTCTTTAAGAGAGGAAGCTCAGCTCTCGAGTGGCGCAACAGAAAAGTGGTCACCCTATAGTCCAGAGAATGTGACTTAGAATCCCAATGTTACCACAGCCACGTCTGGCCATGCTCTCTGGGTGGGAGGGATGGTATACTCTCTCTCCCCTGTCAATCACAGTGACACTAGCCAATCATACAAGTCTGTGAGCTTATGCATGCGGAAGGGAAAGCTCTTTCCTCCGAATGTGTTACGCCACTCTGTGATGCAACATGAGCAGTAGTTTGAAAAGATGTTATTGGCTGGCTTCACGTGTTTCAGAGGAAACACATATTAGCCTTCACCCTCCCTGGTTGGTAGCTGTCGTATGATAGGGGAAACCTGAATGGTGGGTGGGAATTGGCCAAGACTAAATTAGGGAAAAATTGGGGAAGAGAAGTGGTGGCTGTGCTGAAAGCCAGTCTGATGAGAAGATTTTGCCAGTTCAAACAAAATTTTGAACCAATTGATCTCTTGTTAACACAGGCTTGGAGAGGGAGTGAAAGTAGCTGGAGACTGACAGGACTGAAGGAGCATGGAGGTTAGTGATCAGAAACGAAAAGAGTAGGAGTCATTTAAGCTTTCAGTTAAAATTTTAACTGAAAGCTTAAATGACTCCTACTCTTTTCGTTTCGTTTTTTTAACTATATATATACATTGGTCTATTGGTCACTATTATGTATATTATGTATGTTGCTATTTTAAAAATTCATGATGACATTTTAAGACCATTATGTAAAAAAAAAAAAAAAAAACTAGTAATGCCCCTGGACACAGTTAACTTATGCTAAGTTTAAGGTGAGGCTGCAACTTGTAAGTCCCCAATTCCAACTGTAAAAAACACAGAAAATGCCTCCTCAACAAATTTCAGCTCGTCAACTTGGGATAGTCTTTTCAATGACCAGTTCCTTCCCTGTTTAAAGAGTGATGTCAAATCAACATGGCCACACACACTGTGAACAGTGTAATGTACCCCTTCTTCACTTTTAAATTAGTTGATAGCAGTATTGGCTTTAGACCAATTAATATACCGATACAGTATTAACTCTATATCACTGACTATATTAATCTCTGTTTTGATAAAGTACTCATCAACATTAGAGTTCCTCATTTAACTAACATTAGCTGGCTTGCTTGTTGCTAATGCTACCCGCTATTGTCCACTGTTGTTGCTGTACTGCAATTTCAGTCCACAATTTTGCATGATTGTTTGAAGTTCATTGTAATACTGTAAAATAGGTATTTATGAACTTTACGTGCTCTGACATTGCAAACAAAAGACACAATTTCGTGGAGGCATCAATGTGCTCTTTCCACTTAGCACCTTGAACGTGATGATGTGGGAAATGATGTCATTACAACTTGTAAGTTACTACTTGCAAGGCACCACAAACACAGCATCAGTTGTTGCTACTGTTGAACATACTATAAATTAACTCACCACCTCCTGAGGATTTTGTAAAATTCACACATATTGTGGATAAATGCTTAATGTTTTGACTCACAATTAATTTTGCAGGCCTGTCATTGACAGTAGACATATTTAAATATTATTTGAAGGATGCTTTGAAAATTCTAATATTAATATTGCTTGAGGTACTCAACATTATCAGATGTACTCTGCATACCTTGGTTTGAAGTATCCTAATCATTCATGAACTTCTAACAAAAAATGGCAATTAAATCAGTCTGCTACAGTAACATTACATGAAAGAGATCATCTCTAGACTATTGTATTACCTCTAGTCTGCTGTGTGTAGGGACAAAATATGTGATGGGAACTAGAATTATCAATGAATTTAATTTAGATATTAGTTTATGCCTAGGGGTGCAGTGTATTTAACACTATACAGTATTGAGTACATCAAAACAAGAGACAGATGATCATGTCAACTATTTTCAGAAAGCATTTCTCAGCTGCTTGTATTTTATGCATACTCTGCAGTTTCAATAACTTTTACCATATTTTATATTCTAATCAGGAACAGTACCTGACGTATGTAGGCTGCAGTTTGCTTTTTATGCATGTATGCACTCCCAAATTAAGATGGTGCCTAGGTTCATCTGCTCACAGCTGGTGCACCATAAGGTGGTGTGACAATGTCTTTGCCTTGCTCCAGTGGGTATGGACCCTGATTAATAGAGCCAGTGTAAGGGGATCCAGATTCCAATGAACCAAACCCCACTTTTTCAGCTGCAAACAGAAGCATCTAATTTGCAGTGTCAGTGTATGGTCACCCAGCCACCTAGCAGAATGCAACATGTTTTCCATGATTTTGTTGCACTAGGTCATAGTGTTTTACTGTGAGCTGTTAGAAACTGTGAAATTAGGGTGGTGGTTCTTTTTAGACAGCATCAGTCAGTCACTATTTTAAACATCAAGAGTAATTTATCCAGCCTTAACCTAAACAATAATTGGTTCCTTTATTATTTACATCTCATACCTTTACCTACAACCAGAAGTGAAATCAGGGTAACTTGTCTGCTGAAATTAGTCCATGCAAAAAAAAAAAAAACATGCAAATAATATCTGGTTGGAAATTATCTTATGGTGGTGTCTTGATGGACATGGAAGATGGTGGCTGAGAAATTGCTCAAAAAGATGGGCTACAGTCAGTAATTATATACCTACAAAGCACATCTGTATGGTAAGTGTACCCAATTAAATGCCTAGTGAACATACAGTATGTATTTACGATGTAGCTGAGGTTTCACAACCCAGACTCATGGGAAAAAATTTCTCATACAATTTGTATTGCCTACTGGGTTGGTTATCACAGGAAGTATTAACTTCTAGGTTTTGTGTGTTTTCGAAGAAAAAAATTCAACATTTTCCATCAGTGTGACTAAAGTGGATTGTTTAAGAATGTGTGATTATTACACTTCAATGTGCCATTGTCACTTCTCCGCATGTGACATTCCAGGAGTCTCTTCACAGAATATCTCAGCCATATTTCACAAATATACAAAATTAAATTCCCCCATCTCGTGCTTTTAACCTTGTCACCACGGTGATAATGCCCAGTTGTTGCAGTGAAATGGCGTAAATGGGTAACACGCATTCCTTTTCATATGAGCTCAAATAATTTTCCGCGTAAATGAGCTCCAATACAGCGGATGCCAAGATGGCAAAGAGGAAGTCAAGTGGAGTGCTTTGGACTATGCATGATTGACGATGCTCATGATTGTTATGGCTGGTGACAGCGACTTCTGACTGACTGATCTGCACACTGTCTTGGCACATGGAGGGAAAAGCCCTCAGGTGGCTCAGAGCTGTCTAATCCATATTCAGTCTGAAGCTTTTACAGTGACCATGCAGTGCTGACATACAAAACTGGACTTTTTTTAAGGCCCATTCTTGAGGATCTATGTGCCAACTAACAAAAAGACTAAACATGTAATTTTACATAAATATTTTTTTAAAGAACAAAATATGTACAGGCGGTATGCCTATACAACTGTCATTACACCCACAAGGTTGGCATACCTATTTTCTTTGGTCCCAGGTGGTAGATGCAATGCTTTTGGCCTACAGCAAGCTGCCTGCTTTATGAGGTGGCAAATGAAGCACCAATGCAGGCACTAAAATGTGCCAGCATCAGTGGCATAAGCACAGAACATGAAGACAGTGATTACAGCCTCATTGCGCTGTTAGTATGGGAATAGGCCAGCCATATTTAGAGAGCCATAAAACATACACAGACTGAAGGGTTTACAGCAAGTGGTTATTCCGTAATGGAGGCTCTTCACAGCACCTTTACTACTGTAAAAACATCTATATGGGGTTGGGGGAGGGGGGTACACGATGTAAAGATGACGTCCGGGTTCTGTCCATAACATTTACGAAAATGATTGGAAATTATTCAATGATTTTCTGACTTGATTACAGATGACAAAATGTCATCAATAATATGGTCCCTTTATAGACGCAACTTTGAATGTAGGAGGAGGCTCTTTCATGTGACTGAACTGAGGTAATTAACCAATGCACCTGCACTAATGGCAGTACATGAATTACTGTAGGTTATAAAGTCAAATACACTGCTTTCCAGAGGCACTGATTATTGCATTAAACTGTGCACAGCAAAAAGTGCTTGTGGTTGTTTACAGGAACTTGGTACTACTAAAATGTGAGGAAAATAGAAACATGTAAAACACGATAAAAAGGAATAGTTACAGTATAAGTGATGTATTCATTCTAAATCTAAAAAGTGGAAAAGCACACCATTTATAATATTAGCTGACAAATTTAAGCTCTGGCTATTATGACCGAATGAAATCTATGCTTTTGACATCTATGTCTGAAGAATTCTCAGAAGCTATCACTAAAGCAACTTTTGGTGAAATGGGTTGCAGTCAGTAACAATTATTAAGCAGTCAGCATTACTGACTGTCTAAATAAACTATTTAGAACATTATTTAGATTATTTAAATAAACTATTTAGAACACTCGGATCCATTCTGTAGTTTGTCAGGTTACTTGAAAATAAGATAACTCTCTACAATAAGATTCTCATCTAGCTTGGGTTACCGTCTGTGCGGAATTTCACATGTTCTTTCCGTGTCTGTTTGGGTTTCTTCAGGGTCCTCCGGTTTCCTCTCACCTCCAAAACCCATGTAAGTAGGAGGATTGACTTTGCTAAATTGCCTCAAGGTGTGAATGAGTGTGTGAATGTGCATGTGCATGGTTTTTTGCAATGGAATAGTCTCCCATCCCACGTGTATTCCTGCCTTGCGTCTAAGGTTCTCCAGGTCCACTGCAACTCAGGAAAAAGCTCAGGATAAAGCTGTTGCTGAAGATGAATGAAGGAAACAGCTACAGGTTAATTAACCAGAGGTCTTTCCTAATCTACCATTAGACATAGACATCTAGGGCAACCGCTGAAGATCTTGCCATAGTCCAGCTACTCTGCTAATTCCTATTCCTACCCTATCTGGTCACGGCCGCACATAAACCACTGCACTAAAATTGTGTTTATAAAATGGTTAGGAATTCTAGCTAGAGAGTTGAGTGGAGTTTCTCTCAATGTAGCTCAAGAAAAAAAGATGCTGAATGGTGGGACAGGAGTCCTTTCAATTTCTGATGTAAACAAATGGTTACTTGTGATTTGTTTTTGGAGTTGCCTGCCAGTGTAGTCCTGCCTATCTCAAACCAGCCAGAAGCTATTGGCAGAAATAGCAGGTTAGAACATTTTTTAAGCCTTTGCTTTTCAGAAGCTTGAGTTAATAGTTGGAAATTAATTATGAAAACAAGTTGATGTTGCTTTAAAAGCCTGTTGTACAAGGATCTTACACAGTGTGCTTGAATATGTCATAAGACCCTACTGAAACAGGGTTTCACTGGGTTTCTAGGGCCTGTGCATCCACTGACTTTCTAATGTTATAGACAACTTCAAGTAAAGATCACTTTCCAAAGCATGTTAAATAAACAGTGGAAGAGTGCAGTGACAGATATTCTGCACTTTTCATCCACTAAAGAAACTGCTCCTTGTTTATGAGTAACTATGCCATGCTGTTGAACATTTCTCAATGAAATTTATGTGCAGGCTCAAAGCAATTGCATCACTCATTATCTTTACAAACAATGAGTTTTTAGACCAAGGATTAAAATTATTTACTCAGATGAGCCAGCTCTTGAATCTATACTCGCTGTTTGTTTTGGATAGTACATAGTCCTGGAGCAATTATTCTGGAGAGCTCACATCCCACTAAATAAGAAAGATGGGTCTGAGGCCATTTCACACAAACCTGCCAGATACATATTGGTCCTCAATTCTACTACAGCAAGTGACTGGGAATGATAGAAAAAGAGATTGCTGCGGCATTAAACAAGGACAAGAAATTAATAAAGCTAAAGTGAGTGGCTGTGAAAAAAATAAGCAAGCAAGCACATAGATTTGAAAGGAGAATTTAGGAAGGAAGAAAAAAGAGGATGAAGTGTTGTTCTTTATAGCTCCCTTTTCCTGCACAAGCACGCTGCCCCTGACTGGTTTTCTCAATCCCACTCAAGAGAGCAGGAGCAGTCAGGGGGAAGAGCTGTTCAAACGGGTCATTAGCCTCCAATCCACCACAACACCCCAGCCACTAAGCAGCTCAGTCTGGGGCCAGCCAAGTGCCATTCATCTATACAAAGTATATAGGAAGGTTTATACAGTATATTAATTGTTCTATAACATGACCATATTATTATTGTTGTTGTTGTTGTTGTTGTTGTTGTTGTCTCTTATCAGCTGCATCTGTGTACATTTTTTAAAGGCCCGTCTCCAAAATCTAGAGCTCTCTTATTAACCAATTCAGCTCACTCCAAGCTCCAGTCTCCCCTGGTTGCCCCTGTCGGTATGTGTCTTCCTCTGGGATTGAACTCTATATTGTGATATAGAGTCCTGAAAGAGTTTCACATACATTAACCCGAGGGACATTTGGCAAGGTGATTCCACATGATATGGTCAGAACAAAAGGGTCTGTGTCACTGGCCAGATGAAGAAATGGAGGTAAAACAAGATAGACAAGATTATTACTAATGTCTAATCTATTTATCTGTTGTCCAGTATCTGTACTAACATCTGAAATGGGTCAGGTTAACAGAAGCAATAAAATAAGATATAGACATCAAAGTGAAAGTTAAGTTTGGTTGGGTAGTTGATGTGGAAGAGGAAATTTCAGGATTTATGAGATATGAATCGTTCATGTGAACATGGAGCCATGCTGAGATAGAGACAGTACAAAATCTGTCTGTATAAACTTTTACTCCTGACAGTTTTGTTTTGTCTTTAGCCTCTCTTCCTGAAATAACATAAATTGACTTTTGGGAAAGAAGTCCAAGCACAGATATTGCTCAAATCAGAAGACTAGAGTGAAATTCTGAATGGCGCACTAAGTTTGGATAATTATGCATAATACATGCAGTGAGTATCTTACAAGCTCACTGATGAGAATTTTCTCTGCACAGCTAAATGAGTGAGATCAAATACTGCATGATTTAATGATTTCATTCAGACAAACTGCATTTCATTTGCTAATTTGTGTGGAGTCTAAGAATTTCCATCGCATAATTTGCTCAGGAAGCATATCTTAGAATCTCGACATGGGCCAGTGATACTGTACATGCAGATGCATTTGGTAGTGTTTTTGATAAATTGGATGTCACTGAAAATAAATATTCTGTTACCAGCTTGATTCTGGCTGTAGGACTATTTGATTTAATAGGAGTAGCTCCTCTGACTGATTGAGAGAATCCAAAAGCAGTGCTAGAGCTCCTTCTCAAGAGGCCAGATTGCTGTAATGAGCTCATTAAAGTCATGAAATCTGGTTATGAAGCATGACCAAGATGAAATTGCACAGCATCCCTCTCTCACTCTCTCTCTCTCTCTCTCTCTCTCTCTCTCTGATTCCTGGTAAGTGTCTGAAACAGACATATATTCAGATGTTGTTTCTTCAGTGACCCTGACCAAATCTTAGGGATGATGTTTGCCTAGAAGCTGTTATGATGCGGAGCATGAAAAAAGTTTTTAATGATATCTGGGGTTTTCCAGGCATCAGGCTTCAGTAATCTGTTTGAAGAAGATGGCCTATTTTTCAATAACTTTTCAAATCAAAGTATTTACTGTGAAATCAGGGGGGAAACAGATAATACACTCGGTATTTGTGTACAAGAATACAGGAAGTTATGTGATTTCCTAACAGTAACAGGAATTTATGTAATTTCAGTATTAATATCGCAGTTTATTGATTTAACTATCACACCTAATTAAGATTAAGTGTTAATGCAAAACATGTTAACTGGTTGGTGTTTGAACAGTAAGCAGATCTGTATTTTGAATAAAAGTGCAGGTTGGATGGTTCAGTAGAGTTCTGTGATCAATTCCACTGGCAATTCTGTAGAGAGAAATAAATGCATGTGTGGCACTTCTGGTGTGACAGAAATATGGTAATAGATGCAGGAACTTTAATTTCTCACAACAGTAGTGAGAGAAAATATGTTTCCCAAATTCAGCAACTTTCATTAGTGTCACAGAATCGATTCTGATGCAGAGGAATTCTGATGTGGCCAAGACCTTCACCCTGTCTTCCTTCATCTCTCCAAATTGTTGCATTCTAAGAGTTTGATCTGCAATGTAAAAAAAAAAAAAAAAAAAAAAATTTTAAAAAGTATAAATTTACAATGAAAAACAAATTTCTGGTGCCTCAAAGTCAGAATGCAGAGGCAATTTTAAACACTGTAAAAAAAATGGGAAGTATTTATTTGGAAAAAGGATATATACTGTATGTTTATAGACTATATACTGTATATATATCCCTTTGTGTTGTTGCCTGGGCATGAGATCAAGCACCTGTCTCCACCATGATATCCAACTTCTACCATGCAAAAATAATAATAGTAATAATAAAAGTATATATTTATACATTTATGGGCAGTGAATAAGACATGCGTGGGCTCAGGAATAAAAACTTTTTTTTTAATATATATATATATATATATATATATATATATATATATATATATATATATATATATATATATATATATATATATATATATATATATATATATATATATATATATTTATATTTATAAAAAATATAAATACATTTTTTTTAAATATAAGTTACATTAAAATGCTGTAAATAAACAATTTGTGAAGAACTTTCTGCCAGAATATATATTTAATTAATATACAGTATCTGCCTATATGCATAAATATGCCTGTATGCCTATATGGATTTGGAAGGCTTCTGCCAAGGTTTTGCTGTGTGTAGTTTTGCTAATCACTGCTGGGGTTGAGACATTTTATATGTGTGTTCATCAGCCAGTAATATTAATCAGAAGCACTCAGAGACACCAATTATCATCATTTGTTCCACTCAAGCAATGTTCTAAGTAGCTTTTCAGTCCAAGCGCAATGTTCCAGCAAGAGTGCCACCCATTCCCAAATGTAAAATATATATATATAGAATAAAGAAAGGCGAGAAGCAAAACTGTTTTAAAATTAGTCCACAATTGTAGTGAAGGGCTCTTGCAATTTTCATGGCAGTTCAAGTGCTGGCTGGTATCAAGCGGTTGCAGTGGTGAGCCAGAGGACTAGAAAAGTGTTTGTTTGGTGGAGTGGGGGCAATTAGCAGCTGATAAAGGCATTTTAATGAAGGGTATAATTACTTCACTTTTTTGAAGTATAAGGAGTGCTTCTGCTACATTTAGACTGTGAAATTAAGCATATAAAAGATGAACGGCAGGTTCCTCTGCATTAAGGGTAGCCATGGAGATGGATGAAAGGCTCATACTGTGTCCTCACTGCTGTGCTCTGTTACAGCAGGCCTGTATTTTTCACTTCACATGCACATTTACCTCTGCGTTTCCAACCCTTAGAGCTTGTGCAATCAGTTTTTAGACGTCAAATTACAGTCCTCTAAAAATGGAGCCGCTGTAATTCACCCTGTCGGAGCTCCGAGCTTAAACACAAAAAGAGTTTCAAAATTCATTATGGCAGATAGTGTTTCCTCAGAGTTAAGTGATGAGGAGGAAGTGTTGGCAGGTATTGAGACACAAAAAGAGCAGTTATCCTTGAACACAAAATCACCTGGCATGCCTATAGTCACAACACCCCCTTGCTTCAGTTACACCTGCATGGGCATGGCTTCACAGTCTGTTTCCTGCCATTTCTGCTATATGCACATGCGCACCAATAAACATTCTCCTGGGGTGATACCACTACATACAGCTAAGGATTTTTTTGTTTTTTTATCCCTGAGACTGCACTGTCTGTCTACCCATACAAGGAATTACAGATAAAACAAATACACAATAGCAATTCTTTGAAATACGCTTTGCAAGGAGGACAGCTTTGACTAGCTTTTGACCTTATCCAGTAAAGGAGACCATAGCTGGGTGTGGCTGAGCATCATTCATACACCTCTCTCACAACATCTCTCTCTTTGTCTTTTTATGTTTTGTTCACTTACTCATTCAAACAATCCAAAGGAATCACATAGCTGGCTGTCTGACATGTCATTCAAACCCAAGGTCTCCTAGCTGGAAAAAGCTCTGGACTTGAAAGACTGGGAGATCAAGCACGTCATAGTGTTATCAGCTTCCCTGAAGGAGACTGATCGCTCCAAGGGGAGAAAAAGAGGGATAGAGGCAGACTGTGGGTGGAGGACTGAAAACTTAACAGAAGTGCTTTCAAGATTCAGGCGCTCCATCAGTGACATGCATTCCTGAAATGTGGAATATTTCCTGGTCCGCTGCTTCTATCAGTTATCAATATCACTCCTTTCCTTTACATTTCACTTAGCATGAGGACCTGCACTACAGGCCAAAAATGGGGAAATAAGCGCATGATTGAAAGTTTTAAAAAATCTTTTACAATTAAAGTTACAGTCTGTTTTTTAACAAAATAAATCATTATTGAGTCAGAAGAGAAAAAAATACTCAATATACATGATGTTCATGAGCTGCTGTGAAAATCCTGTAATAGTAATTCACAATCAGAGCAGCGGGGTTCAGATTAGCAGGAGGTTGCAAATCCACACATCATCCATCAGCTCTGTTACATCCTACATCATTATGTCTGAAAGAAGTATTGCCAGAGATCTGCACCAAAGCTTTCAGAGAACAACTTAATTTAAGAGTGAAGTGAAAAAGACTAGGATTGCAATAAAAATCAAAAAATTTTGCACCAGGCAAAAACAAATCAAGAATCGGCTAATTGTACACTACGGCTGTAGACATTTAGTCAAATGTTAAAAAAAATAAATAATTTTTTAAAAAATAAATAAATAAATAATTTATAAAATTTGAAATAATAAAAAAGCACAGTCTGTTATCTTATGAAAATATGAAATCCACAGCATCACACACAGTCTAGTACAATTGCATCACTGGTATAATTCCACCACAGCCAGAGGGATTAAGTGAAGAAAGGTAGCTGTAAAGCTGTTGTATCTTGACAAGCAAAGTGGATAGAGAAGAAAGGCCTTTGGAGCATTCTAAATGTAAAAGCCAACATTGAGGTTACTGCTCTGCTTAATTTTCAACATATAACATTTAATCAAGTTACATATGAAGTCAGGGAGTGATTTTCAAATGACCCTGCTGAATAAACATGTATAAATCAGAGTTAGGGAGGGGGGAAACAATGAGAAAGGTATGAGGTAGAGAATAATTTAAGGAGCTATTTCCTTGGTACCATTGATTTAACTGTCCAGAAGAGATTGACGTGACTTGGGCATTTCACAGAGCTTGATATTCAGCCAACATACATGAACTAGCCTTAGAGCTCATTAATAAATGGAAAGGCCAATGCACCTCCTCTTCATCAGACCATTTACTTATGATTTATGCATGCCTTGCCCCTTGAGTAAAGTTGCCACTGCTCAACCACGCTGTGAATAATTTCACACTGTAAAGGAGTATATTAAAAGGCCAGTTCACATCATGTTGAGGCTTAATAAAGCATGGCACCTTCCCTTGTGCCTGCTGCAGTACATACTGTATACACTGCAGAAGCAGGTATTAGATGTCAGGTATTATGACACTGGCAGCTCATTGGCATGCTGTCTGGGTAGGGACTTGAGGGGATTGAAGTCTGCAGGGAGCAGAGAGAGATCAGGAAAAGATTAGATGCTTCTTGAAGTAGGTGCAGTCTCTGTGCATATCCCAAGTCTCTGCTCTCTGTACTGTAAAGTGTGAACTGTAGATGTAAAGTGTGAACAGTAAATGGTTTCAGTGTGTGTGTGTGTGTGTGTGTGTGTGTTTGAGTTGAGGAAGGTTGGGTGTGTTTGCTTGGCTTCTTTCCTACTTACACACCAGCAGCAGTGGAAAAAAATATAATAAAATTACACAAAGGTGAAACCACAGAAACTGTGTCAAACATTTAGTCAAATAAAAGTGCAGGTACCTAGTGAAACTTATACTTGACTGAAAGATTAAAAATGTCCACATTTAAATGTACTCGAGAATTTAAAAGTAAATTTTAACGTGTAAGAAATTACATGATTTCATTTACATGAAACTTTATGAAAGTTAGCATTCAAACTTTTCTTATGACTTCATTTCTATGAAAATAAGCAAACTCCAACCACATTGTGATCAGGGAATCGGATTTTTTTTTCAATTAAAGTGAGACTAATAGTCAGTGTCACTTGCACAAAGATAATTGGTTGCTCTCCTTACAAATTAGTATACTGTACATGCGTATGTTTGGATGTTTTAAATATAGTTATTACGTAATGTTAAACTGCACAGACATTGTAAATATAATTAATAACTAGAGTTTAAATGTAAAAAAAATTATTGAATTGGTAGCGGGTAAAACATTTTAATCTGAAAAGCGTTCTAAGGAATAAAAACGATGATTTTATGCAAAGGTAACTGAGTACACATTCATTATTCAATTACAATGATACTTAGGAAGAGTAACAACGTATATTTACTCAAGTACTTTCCACCCCTGCACACAAGAGGTGATCTGTAGCAAACAGAAAATTACTCGATTATATTTCTGAAAAATGCCTGCACAAAAAATGACTAATTTAACTCTGTTCACTCTTGATCTGAGCATATGCACTTAAAGAAGTACATTCGACTATCCTCTGTCGTTTCATCTTAGAGGGAGCTGATTTAGATTGTGCCATTGAACTGTCTCAATTAAAAACTATATAGTATATTGTATTTATGATGTCAGGTACCCAAGCTATTTTGTTTTCAAGTACCATCAATAAAAAATGCATTAAAGGGAATCATGGACTGAAAGCTCTTCCGTCTAAAACTGAAGACACCAGAAATATCTCCCTGAAGTTCACCATAGCCAGTGTCTTCATCTAGAGTCTTTAATCAATTCCTAAGGTGAGACAGAAGAGATGAAATAACACACTCTTTTAGCACACAGTGGGAATTCAGAATGGGAAAGAGTACAGAGATTGACATTTCAGTCAAGAACAGCAGGAATTTAACAGCCTCCTTTGCTTGGCATCCCAAGTGCTTGGCACCCAAGAAACATGATGTCCCACTTCCCAGTGTTTATATACCCCCACTAACGTGCCCAGTGCTAGTAAGATTATGTTTGTACCACAACAATGATTGGCTCTGACATTGATAGACATTGACCCTGGTCAAATGAATTAACAACAAAGACATGCAGCGAAAGACCCTGCAGGCAATTTGTGCTGCCCTCAGAACCACATACCATGGATTTCCCTGCTATGCATGATTGCAGAGAGGGGGGTTATGGGATTGGCCCCAGAGCTGCAGGTTGGATGAGACAGATGAGGAAATATGCAAATCCATCCCACAGCGAGGAAATTCTAGCTCAGTGTGACACTAATCTTTTCACTCCCCATACAAACAACTTATTGCAGTCATGTGCACAGCATGCTGATGCTTTCACCTTTGTTTATACCTGATGATTGGAAGACATTTTGCACCATTCACTCTTATTGTACTATTATTTTTTGTTTGTTTTTCATGGCATAAGTGAACATTAAAAATTTATTTGGCTACTCGGCTGTTTTACATAAACCTAAACTTATGTAATCAGCCAAAGCATTTGACAGTAAACAGCACTTTAGTGGGATGCACCATCTCTCCCTTCCTTCACAACACTCCCAGGCACACCTCCAATGTTTTATACTGAATATTAGGCAATTATCTTTGAAACATACTAGCCTGACACAATGTTATAGTCTTCAGCTTGCTGAAGCTAGATACCTAGTCAATGCACAAATAAAAACTAATACATAGTTCAGTTATTTTTATTCGAAACCGAAGCACATTAAAATCAATTGTTCAGTGATGTAGTTTCCCCATCTTTGCCTTATAATAAGGTGATAAGGGTTCAAATCATGACATCGCTTTCATATTCTATTAGTTTGGAATATCAAGTTGCTTCAACTTCATTTACCTTTCTAAGATTGAAGAAAATCATAATGTAGTTGTGTTAGTCTGACAATACTAATAATAATTAAGTTGGTAAAACTGAAAAAGATCCATGCAAATTGTTCCCTCATTTTTTGAAAGTAGACATAACGAATTATTATTTAGTGTTCTTTAGACAGAGGTTTTGCATTTGTCTTGCAAGAAAGTGACACCTATCCACTGCTAGCATGAAGCTCAATCTACCCTGCAGACAGACAACCAGCGAGATTCCCCACTGTTTCAAAGCTGTTTGATATCCCTGGCATGTGCCTCTGCCTTCACAGTACACAGAACACATACAGAAAAATCCTCTACCGCCCCTCAGACTAAAAGCCTTTTGAACATTTGGGCGAGAGAAACAGACAGGCAGAAAAAAAAATAGAGAAAGACGAAAGAGAGTGATAAGCCATTCTTTATTGATTTATGACACACGCAGCAGATATGTTTTCAAATTGATTTTCAAATTGAATTTATTTATTTATTTATTTATTTTTTATTTAAACACAATTGCATTCGCAAATCATAACATACAGACAGTCAGTAGCTTTCATATGTGCATACCTAAAGGGAATTTATCCTCCATATTCATTTTGACAACTTGATGAACAAGTCCTGCAAACAAACAGAACATGAATTATGGACACATTTGAAACCGGTTACTACGTAACTCTGGAGCTTGCTGAGCTCACCTTGGCTTTTGTGTTAGTGTTTTGTTTGTTTGTTTTCCTGAAGACCTACGCTATCGTAGCGTCAGCTGTATGCCATAGTAATTGTACTGCAGCCACTGATGTATAGCCTTGTGGCCTCCAATATACGTATGCACCGACCCACGCACAACATCTCCACATCTTAAACACTTTGATCTGCTGGGTGTTGTGAAGTGAAAGGTGATTATCAGTGGATTTCTCTGGGGAAGAGTAACAGTAGAGGTAGGTAGAAGCACTAAACACAGCACTTTCCACAGTAGAAATGTGTAGTCCATGTGTGTCAAACATTTTGGTCACAGATTACATATCAGATCTTTTCCATAAGTCTGTTGTTTGCATTTTCTTTTATCTGTATGTAACGTATGTGAAAAAGTGAGCAGTCAAATCTAATTATTTATTTTAGTTCTGATGACAACATTCACACCAGTAGAAATGTTACAGTATATAACATGGTTGCAAAAAATGTTTGTGGACCTAAACATCTGTAAGTTAAAAATCATGAAACAATGTTATATTCAAGAAGTATACATGCATATCCTTAAGTAGAATTTAATTTTAACTATGAGTTATAACTAGAACTGTGTAGGCGTCTCCTGGGCAAAGTAAGCAACTCACTAACAGTGTTAGTGCTACAAAGCCTGTAGAAATTACAGAGCTGTGCTTCCACAGTGTTTTTGCTCCTACGCAAGTTTCCGAGCATTGTGTGGCATGTACATTGTTTGTACAAACATCTAGTAGTGCATCACTCACACAAAGCTGCAAAAAAAGTGAAGATGGGGGATTGAAGACTGTGATTTGTGTGCACTCTTCTCCCATCCAGCTAGTTTAAAAAGGTACTCTGATCAGCAGAGCATGATACTACAATGTACAGAAGAAGCATGCATATTCTGTCTGGTTTAATAAAATGTTTTATGATTAGCTTTACTCTCCCCGCATTTTAGCTTTACTCTCCCCGCATTTAACTGCCTACTTTCATGCAGAGGTGACCATTTCCATTTATAACACTGTGAGATTTTAGCAAATGTGAAAAGCATTCTCAGAAACTCCCTTGCTCTCAAGTGTAAACAATGAGTTTTGGGTGGGTTAATCAAACTAATACACCTTGCCTATATTTTTACAGTAGGCAGATGAAAATCATCTCAATCATAATGCAGCTGATAGTTTTCATTCCGTTACTACTCACCGTTACCATAAATGAATGACTGCACTGAAACCTTGTATGTATAATGCTAAAAATGATAGATGAAGTTTTGCTCACGCTGCAGTGAGCAGGTAGACATCATAAGTCAGTTCAGTTTCTGTAGTTGGGGTAAAAGGGGGATCTGATGTACAGTATGTAGATTTTTAGCCATAAGAAGTTTTGTGAATACAGCCCCTGATAATATTTCAGGCAATGTCTCTCAAGCGGAACATGCTAGTGTGCAAATGCAATCATCTTCATCATTATAAAGAATTTATTTATTTATTTATTTATTTATGCTAAACCACAAAAATGGTTTCTCAGATTTATTTAAAAACTTATTATTGTGTGAAAAGGATGAAATAGATGAAGGAAACAAATACAAAAGCAAATTTAAAACATAACAACCCCCCCTCCTCTCTCTCTCTCTCTCTCTCTCTCTCTCTCTCTCTCTCTCTCTCTCTCTCTCTGCTTGCCTGTCTAACCGGTCAAACACAAAGACGTCTAAGAGAAAGCGAATGACCTTTAGTATAATCTACCCTCTTTTTTAATCCACAACTCAAAAGAGGCCATATATTTTTATACCTCAAACATGAGCACAGCCATAGTGGATAAATTAGGCTACACCTTGGCCCATAATTATTCCATTTAAATCGGACAATTTGACATTAACTGTCTACTTGCTGGCTGACAAAATTACACAACATATCATGCTATGCCTCGGACATACTGTATGTCAGCTAAGTAGTCTTGGGCCAACAAGAGATACCATCAAGATGATAGCAGGACTTATAAAAACTTTGTTTTAGACCAAAATTATTTTTTTTAAATTACAAATTCTTTATTCCTAGGCATTGAGAAGACAGTATTGATGACAACACAGATGACGCAAAAAAAGAGAAATTCAAGGCTGAATGTCACATTACTTAGAGATACCTTGCTTTCCCTGAATAAGTAAAATCATAGCAAAGCTGGGGCTTTTTTTTGTTACTGTTAATGTAATAGACAGTGGAAGAGAATGTTTTACATTGTGTGCCATTGTTAATTTAGTAACAGTGTGTAGTTATGCATGCATGCTTTAATCCGGATTACCATAAAATAAAATAAAAACTATTTTTTTCTGTGTGTATGTACATGTGTGTGTTTCATCTCTCCTGACTTGAGTCTGCAGGCTATGGAGGAGGACAGTGATTGCCTTGGCTGTGTTGAAGCAGGTGGGCTGAAAGTGCACATGTCAGTAAAAGTGTCCAGCTCATTTTCTCTGCTCTGCAAAAGTGGCTTTATTGCAAATGATTGATCTGAGAGAGAATGCTCAGGAGAACTCCACTGTCCATGTCTCCAGTGAGGGTTTTATTATGACTGTATCCACAATAGAAACTATTATTTCAAAAATTGACTGCCTTGTCAAAAATTGACTGCCTTTTGTGTTGTGCTGTACTGCAGCTCACTAATGACTGTGACAAACACACTGGAAAAGATTTACAGTTCAGTAATACCTTTCAAATTCAAAATGCATTTCATGAAGAATCTATTGTTTACCCGTTTCTTAGTTTCTTTGTATGTTACTCAGAGTACTGATTTGCCTGGAGGGTATATACAGTGAGGGGAAAAAAGTATTTGATCCCCTGCTGATTTTGTACGTTTGCCCACTGACAAAGAAATGATCAGTCTATAATTTTAATGGTAGGTGTATTTTAACAGTGAGAGACAGAATAACAACAACAAAAAAAATCCAGAAAAACGCATTTCAAAAAAGTTAAAAATTGATTTGCATTTTAATGGGTGAAATAAGTATTTGATCCCCTATAGATCAGCAAGATTTCTGGTTCCCAGGTGTCTTTTACACAGGTAACAAGCTGAGATTAGGAACACTCTCTTAAAGGGAGTGCTCCTAATCTCAGTTTGTTACCTGTAAAAAGACACCTGTCCACAGAAGCAATCAATCAATCAGATTCCAAACTCTCCACCATGGCCAAGACCAAAGAGCTTTCCAAGGATGTCAGGGACAAGATTGTAGACCTACACAAGGCTGGAATGGGCTACAAGACCATCACCAAGCAGCTTACTGAGAAGGTGACAACAGTTGGTGCGATTATTTGCAAATGGAAGAAACACAAAATAACTGTCAGTCTCCCTCGGTCTGGGGCTCCATGCAAGATCTCACCTCGTGGAGTTTCAGTGATCATGAGAACAGTGAGGAATCAGCCCAGAACTACACAGGAGGATCTTGTTAATGATCTCAAGGCAGCTGAGACCATAGTCACCAAGAAAACAATTGGTAACACACTACGCCATGAAGGACTGAAATCCTGCAGTGCCCGCAAGGTCCCCCTGCTCAAGAAAGCACATGTACAGGCCCGTCTGAAGTTTGCCTGAATGATTCAGAGGAGAACTGGGTGAAAGTGTTGTGGTCAGATGACACCACAATCGAGCTCTTTGGCATCAACTCAACTCGCCATGTTTGGAGGAGGAGGAATGCTGCCTATGACCCCAAGAACACCATCCACACCGTCAAACATGGAGGGGGGAACATTATGCTTTGGGGGTGTTTTTCTGCTAAGGGGACAGGACAACTGCACCGCATCAAAGGGACAATGGACAGGGCCATGTACCGTCAAATCTTGGGTGAGAACCTCCTTCCCTCAGCCAGGGCATTGAAAATGGGTCGTGGATGGGTATTCCAGCATGACAATGACCCAAAACACACAGCCAAGGCAAAACTGTTCAAATACACCTACCATTAAAATTATACACTGATCATTTCTTTGTCAGTGGGCAAACATACAAAATCAGCAGGGGATCAAATACTTTTTTCCCCCACTGTAATTTATGGATGAAGTGTGGGATTTAAGATGAGCATGTAAAGGATACAAGTGAGCAAGTACAGCATTCAGTTTAGAATAAAGGAAATGAAAACTGAAGTCAAATTTTAATTCCGCTTGTCTCTTTACCTAGCTTTATATCTACTTTAAACAAAATGTAAACTGACAGTATTCAGACAAATTAAGAATTTGTCAAACATCTGGATTTTTCTTTCTTGCTGGAGGATGTTTCCTCTGTCATTTTATTAATTCATTTGTTGATTTATTTTCAGTAATTCATTTTGGTCAGAGTGGTGAATCCAGAGTCTATCATGGCAACACTGGGCGAAGGCAAGAGAATTCACCCTGTATTTGATGTAAATTTGTATACTCATTCATACTTATGGGCAGTTTGGCATCCCTCTACCAACAATATTTATATAGCACAATTTAAAACAACCTCGAGTTGACCAAAGTGCTGAACCAGTTCCACAATTTCAGGGCAACTACTGAGAAGGCAACCGTCTCTTAATTTTAGTCTTGCCCTAGGAACAGTCAACAGTCTCTTTTCTGAAGATCGCAGGGACCTCGATGAATTGTGGATAGATAAAAGACTAGATAAATAGGCTGGTGTCAATCCATATAGAGATTTAAAAACAAATAAAAGGATCCTAAAATCAATTCTATAGCAGATTATAAGCCAGTGAAGAGAAATTAAAATTCGGGGTAATATGTTCACGCTTTCGTACACCGAACAACAGTCTCGCTGGAGCATTCTGGACCATTTGTAACCGAGTAAGAGGCAGGTGGCTAATGCCTACAGTGCATACAGTACAATTTCTTCTGTTTCTGTGTATATCTCATACTAAATTGTTTCAGAAATTAAAACAAAATCTAAGATAAAACAAAGGCAACCTGAGTAAACACAAAATACAGTTTTTAAATGATAATATTATTTATTGTAGTAAAACTGGACCTGTGTGAAAATGTATTTGCCTCATAGTTATAATTCCCCAAATCTATGAAACTGCATTCATAATGGGGTTCAGCTGGACTAGATGCAACCAGGCCTGATTACTGCAAACGCTGTTCAATCAAATCAACACTTAAATAGAACTTTTTCAACAGCGTGAAGTTGGTTAAAAGGTCTTACCCAGTAACACACTATGCTAAAGTTGAAAGAAATTCCAGAAATTATGAGGAAGAAGGTGATTGCCATACATCAGTCTGGGAAGGGTTTACAAAGCTATTTCAAAGGCTCTGGAACTCCAAAAAAATCTCACAGTCATTATCACATAGCCACAGGAGCCATTATCTCCTAGCAAGTCAGTTGGCCGACGTTAAGATTTCAAATATCATATCATTCAGAAGAACCAAATACAACAATCTCTGTTTTGGTTTCATTTAAATTCAGAAAATGTAGTGACCTCCATGATTTCAAATTATTTAAGCTCAGGATTAAACCCAGGACCCTGGAGCTGTGAGGCCACCATGCTGCACTAGAAATGAGAACAGAGAATTAAGATAAATTAAGGTAGAATAGTGGCATGGATGTGTGTGAGATGTTTATGTAGTGTTATCCATACAGCAAGATAACAGCCCAGAGATTATTAATAAGAGAACTGATAACTATGTCATGATAGTTAAAAGTATTTATCAGTAACATACCTTTAATGGCTTAGTGAGGCTTGTGAGAGCAATGCATATATTAAAGACACTCAGTTCTAGGATCATCTAAAATGATACAGTATATACTGAATCATTTGGATACTTGGACTGTACCTGGACTGGCTGTATTATTTGTATTGTATTTTCTATATATTGTTTAGCGACTCAGTCAAGGCATTGCACATTCATCTTGCATGTAGACAGGCAATTGTGAAAGTGACATGGCTGAAAAATATTCTATGTGGATTCATGTCACTAGAATATATTGCAGTGATTCTCAAAAAGCCCACAACAATGTAGGAAAACAAATATCCTTCCGCTGTGAAATCATCTCTGGTGTTAAGGAGTTCAACAGAGGGCAACAAAGCCCCCACGTTAACGATGTCTGTGATGAAAAAAAAAAATCTAACTGGAGCCATTAACCTGGCAATACTTCAATTCATCTCACATAATGGTGTTTTAATAATAGACATTGAGCCCCAACTGCCCCATATATTCAAGGGGGAAATTTGAGTTGGAATATTGGGTAAGACTGCAATATTTGACAGACATATGGTATGAGAAACTGGTGGATTCAACACTCATACATACTGCATGCTGTGTAAGGTTTTCAGGAACAGCAGGTAAGAATGAAGGTTCATAATCACATATGAAGGAATGTTTATCACAAATATGAAAACTTGTGTAATAATAAAAATTATAACAAATAAATTTCCTATCAAATCATTTGAAAAGGGTTTTATTAGTTATAACATTAACACACTGGCACAGATTATATTGTGTATATGCAAGACTTAATGTGGTTTTATTTACATGATTGTGAAATGTAATTTTTTGTATTCATATGCTTAAGTGCTTCATAATTACTGTTTAATTGCATTTTTTCTATATTTGTTTATTTTTGTACTTTTTATTCCAAAATGTTTGTTTGTTTGTTTGTTTGTTATTCATTCTTTCTTTCTTTATACATTTAAATTTGTTTATTTTTTTGTTTATACAGTGGATATAAAAGTCTACACACCCCTGTAAAATGGCAGGTTTTTGTGATGTAAAAAAAATAATAAAATGAAACAAAGATAAATCATGTCAGAACCTTTTTCAACTTTATTGTGAAATTACAACATATAAATATCAGGTGACAAACACCCAGAAACAAAAATCTTCCAATACCCAGCTGGCATAAAGTGTGCACACTCTTCTGTAATTGGGAATGTAGCAGTGTTCGGAATCAACCAATCACATTCAATCTCATGTTAAATACTAATTAGTATACATCTGCCATCAATTAAAGTGACTGATTACCCCGAAATAAAGTACAGCTGTTCCTATAGGATTTTCCTGACATCTTAGTAAAATCCAACTGGAAAAGCAGGTACGGGATCTCACTGTTGAATAATATCAATCAAGAGAGGGTTACAAAAAATTCCAAGGCACTGGATATACCATGGAACACTGTAAACACAGTAATCAACAGGTGGAGAAAATATGGCACAACAGCGACACTACTAAGAAAACTGGTCAGCGAGGCTGCCAAGAGGCCTACAGCAACATTAAAAGAATTGCAACAATTTCTGTATTCAATTTCAGGTATTGGTTGCTCCCTACATGTGACAACAATCTCCCGAATTCTTCATATCTCTAGGCTATGGGGTAGGATGGCAAGACTGAAGCCTTTTTTAACCAAAAAAAATTTTTTTTTAAATGCATCCAATCTCCCAAAACCATGTGGAATAATGTGTTGAGCTTTATGTGTAATAATAATAATAATAATAATAATAATAATAATAATAATAATAATAATAATGTATAAAGTTTAACTTTTTGGCCATAATACCAAAAGATACGTTGGTAATATGGCACAAAAAACACAGCACCTCACCAAAAGAACATCATCCCCACAGGGAAGCAGAGTGGTGGCAGCATCATACTTCGGGGCTGTTTTTCTTCAGCTGGAACTGGGGCTTTAATCAGGGTGGAGGGAATAGCTCCAAATACCAGTCAATTTTGGCGCAAAACATTAAGGCTTCTGCTAAAACACTTAAGATGAAGAGGAATTTCACCTTTCAGCATGACAACGACCAAAACAAGTTCAAGGTTTTGGAATGGCCCAGCCAGAGACTTTAATTAATAGGTTAAAATTTCACAATAAATGTAGAAAAGGTTTTGACATGATTTATCTTGGTTTCTTTTTTTTTCATCACAGAAACCTGCTATTTTAACAGGGGTGTGTACACTTTTTATATCACTTTTTTTGATGAAGGGATTTTCACATTCTGTGTGAACCATCAAGACCACAAATTAGACATAATATAATGGTGTAGCATAGCCAGAGGGGCAAATACAAATAGGTGAAAAATTAAAGTTACAAGCTGTTTACCAGAAGAAAAAAAAATCTAAATGCTTGCAAATAGGGGTTAGTGACTATAGGAGAAAAAAAGAAAAGGAAATGTGTGGATAGTGGACACCCAGAAATTCCAATGCTATTCTATCCTCTACACAAAACAGCCAACAGGAACAGACAATTCAAACGTCCTGCCCTCCAGTTTTTCAAGAAGCTAATTCCGCCTGGAAGATAGGAAATCAGGAGTGTTTCGTCAATATACAAACTGGGAAATCTTCCTCTGTGGTTTCATGTGTCACCACTATATGAAGTGATTTTACGCCAGACATATGAATCCTTTTAAGGCTCTCAGTTGGTGATATTGCCTAAGCGTTCACCCTGTATTTTGGAAGATTGCAAAAATTTGAATCTGATGATGCCACAGCCATCTGTAGTGCGAAGGCCAAGAGAATAAAATTGGCCTATCTCATAAAATGGATGCCTTTTCTCTATCATATGTCGATCAGAACAACACTAGTCAATCTGGGCCATCTGTTAGCATATGTATACAGATGAGTGTAGTTAGAGCTCCCTTTCTAGCTGCCCAGTAACACTGCATGAGCAATAGTACGAAAAGATATGATGGCTGACTGACACATGCTAGCTGTCATGCCATATGGGAGGGTGTTAACTGGCTACAACTCAACTGGTCCGGGAATACATACTGGATGGTACACCAGCCCATCACAGGGCACCATGCTATAAACATAACTATACTGTTGTGTGCACTGTAATTTCTCCTCACTATTTCTGTTTATGGCGCAGCAGTGTGTGAATGTGTGTGTGTGTGTGTGTGTGTGTGTGTGTGTGTGTGTGTGTGTGTGTGTGATGCCCTGCAATGAACTGGCATCCCATCCCAGGTGTGTTCCAGCCTTGAACCTAATGTTCCTGAGTTCCTAAACTCCAGATCCACCATGACCCTGACCAGGATAAAGCAGTTACTGAAGATGAAGGAATGATTCTGTTTATTAACACGATAACTATGGAAATTGCCCCACATCTTTGAATATATATACTGTACTGTGCAAAAGTTTTAGGCACCCTATTTTTCCAGTACAAACTTTGTTATAGATTTTTTTTGTTTTATGACTCATACATTATCAAGTCAGTACAAAACATTTTAGATTCCCAAACATTAGTTTTCTAGCATAAAATTAAATGTTACAGATAATTGTTTGTATGTCATTAAAGAAAGCAGCAAATTATGTAACAGACACTTTTCAGACAAAAAACACAATGAAGGCTGCTGGGTTTTGCTACAAAAATAAGAAGCAAGTGTGAAAGTCAAAGTCTCCAGAAGAACTGTGGCTGGTTCTGCAAGATGCTCAATAAAACTTATTAAAGCTCATTTCCTTATAAAACTGCACAAATTGTACAGGAGACTATGCTTTTATTTTTTTTGTCGTACCAAATATTGACTTTGTTTCATTTACTACTGTTTATGTTTATTTTGAAGGCATCTTTGCTCTACAGCATTTCTTTGCATGTGCCTAAAACTTTTGCACAGTACTGTACATGCTTGCAATTAAGTTTCTACAATAAAAATCTAGTGGTGACTGCAAACCCAGATACAGATTGGCAATGATTGGGTAATCTTCTTTCATGTTAACTTGGCCAAATTTAAATAAACAAAAACACATTAACACATTACACAGTAAATAAATATGTGAAACAGTAAACGGAGCAGAAAAGTCTGGCTGCACAGCCTCTAAGGGGTCTTTGAGATATACTGTAGGGCTCAGGTAATAAGGCTGGCAATGAGATCAGGTTGTTATTTTCAAACCTCTGCCAAGTTGACTACTGTGTCCTTTAAGAGCTTTTTAGTTTGCTTCCTTCAGAGAAACTATAGCTGCTCTCTCTCTCTCTCTCTCTCTCTCTCTCTCTCTCTCTCTCTCTCTCTCTCTCTCTCTCTCTCTCTCTCTCCCTGGCTAACAGCGCACTTCCACAGTAGGTAAAGCACTGTTTATTACATTGTATTAATAGACTTTGCACTGATGAAACTGATAAATATTCAACATTTATATTATTATGTATATATCATAACACATAACACATACTGTATATCTAGTTGTATACAGTCCCTCTGAAAGTATTGGAACGTCAAGGCCAATTCTTTTGTTTTCGCTGACATTTTGGCTTGAGATCAAAAGATGAATGTTTCAGCTTTCATTTCCTGATATTTACATCTAGATGCGTTAAACAACTTAGAACATGGCACCTTTAGTGGCAGACCACACAGTTTTTAGGTGAGTAAAGGTATTGGAACAGCTAGTCTTAAACTAAATTAAGTAAATAACACTTATTATTTGGTTGCATATCCCTTGCTTGCAAGAATTGCATCAAGACTACACTGAAGACATTTGGGTTTGAGATCAAAAGAGGAATATGAGACAATAGATCAGAATTTCAGCTTTCATTTCCTGATATTTACATCTAGATATGTTAAACAACTTAGAAAATAGTACCTCTTTTTTGAACCCACCCATTTTTTATTAATCAGAAATATTGGAACATGTGACTGGCAGGTGTTTCTTGTTGCCCAGGTGTGCCCTGTTATATTGGTTGTTTCTCTGAATGTCTACTCAGAGCATTCTACTTCTTTTCAGCCCTGTGTTTTGCCTGTGAAGAGAGCTGTCTATGGGAGGAAAGCAAGTCATTTTGAAGCAGAGAAAAGACTGAAAATTGGAGCATTGTGAGAGCTGTGAGGAAAAACCCCAAAACAACAGTCAGTAACATCACCAACAACCTCCACAGTGCAGGGATGTTAAGGTATCATAATCCACCATTCAAAGAAGATTTTTAGCGCAGAAATAAAATTGTTAAAATTTTGTATTATGTAATATCCTAATTTTACAACCACTCTTTAAGAGCATGTACATGGACATATAGTTTTATTTTGCACTGCCTCTTCCACAGTTGTGCTTTTGTTCAGTCACTCCACTTCATGCAGTCCAAACCTACATTATGTAGACTTGCGTTTCCATCTGCTGGTCACAATGTTCATAGTGTTTATTCATACGTGACTTATTCCATTTATTCCTAGGATGATTCAGGCATGTAAATGAGACTTTTCTCTGTCTTTATAGAGGTGCTGCTGATTACAAGTATCATGTAGTAATTTTCTTCAATTGAATCCATTATTCCCAGATGAGAATATGGCAAAGTGTAAATGTCCAAAGCAATTTCTTTTGTCTCTCACCCAGACCTCCCATCTCAGTGAGGTGACAAGACAATTTCAGCACTGAGATTGATTGAATGCAAGACCTTTCATTTTTTCTGCAATTACATACCTGACATGGCATGTAATTAAGCTATGGACAGGTCCTAATGTGTTAAACTGGGAGAGAAAGACAAACCACAGATAAGTCAAACAATCCATAAGGTTATTATGTAGTGTTGAATAATTATAGATGTTACAAATGACATACATGACATTTTGGTGCAAGCTGGGTCAAATTAAGTGATGAAACATCATCAGTTAATTTATTTTCAGTTTATGGTTCCTCTCCAGGGTCCTCTTAATGCCTCATGTTCTGATTCCTTCAAGGAAGGGCTCTGTCTTGTGTTCAGTAAGGGAAAAAAACAATAGTCAAAACCAACTAATGAAATGGCAAAGCTCCACAGACGTGTTCCACAATTAACTGGCACGTTGTATAATTATAATGAAAGGGAAAAAAGAAAAAATGTATTTTTCAACAAGGAGAGCAAGACAAACTGAACACATTTATCGCACATTTCTGTAGAGAGCATTTTCTCTCTCCATGCCTCTGTTTTTACACATATAAAAAAAAATCTTTTAATAGGCTTACACATGCTTAATGTGAAAATGTCAGTTCCAACTGCAGACTTCAGTGGAACAACAAGCCACGTTTCCATATTTCATCAGACTGAGGTGTACCCGCTGAAGCGTCAGGCATTATTAGGTTTTATGTATCTGCCTTTTGAAGAGATAAATATAATGTGGCATCTGAGTACCACTCTCATTTCGAGTTGAATGCTAATGTTCTACCAAATCTGGAAAGCTGCCATGACTGGCATAGCAAGAAGCTTTGCAAGAGACAATTTCATAAAAACACTGGCTTACAACACAAAGAGATAATTGTCTTTTATGTCTTTATCTCATGACAGACCATAAAAAGGACTAACACAACAATCTGGAATGCAAAAATAAATGCACCGCTTAGAGTTTTGGCAAGTTATTTTAAAATGAGTAGGACAGGCAGTCATACCTGCAGGTTAATATATATTAACATAACAGATTTACATAAGTTTAAAATTAAGTATTCTTACTAACACTAAAATATGCTTTGGTGTGTTTAAATTCGCAGTTAAATTTTTTTCAAGATGAGTGATTTTATTTTAGTGTACAATATTAATCTTAAGAAATGTGTCATTTTCAGCAACCTGTTCATCCCATTCAGTATGTTGACTTGAACCACCTCTGGTTGAAGCTAAAATGCCAAAGACATCTGTGAATGTGAACTATGTGTAAAAGCCCAGTATGCATATTTACGTATCTAGATCAGACATCAGATCTGTGTCTATAACTGTCAGATTAAGGACTGGATAAAGCAGGAGTGTAATCAAATAATCACAATATGATTCATCATTTATCAGTGTGCCTTAAAATTATGTCTATTATATATGTGTATTATTTTACTGCATTTTGCACATCACAAGTCTATTGTTGGCCCTTCAGCTTTTTCAGCTACACTAATTATACACATGAAAAAGCTTACTAGAGTCCTTGTTGATAATTATGGGGTAATTTTCATTTACAATTCCTTCGATTTTCTTCAATATCATTTAACAGAATTTAACATATTTGTACATTTTAAACCCCCCCTTGAAACTGAACAGATCATCCATCCATCCATTTTCTGTACCGCTGTTATGTCGAACTCTGTTTCCCCACTGGGATCAGTTTCCCCCTAGCCCCGGCCGTGGCCCCATCTAAACGGTGAAGGAAGTGTGAACTAAGGTGAAAAAAGATAAATATGATCAATATGTTCAGGTGTTGTGTTTTTGAGAACGGTTGCATATTTAGCCTAGAAAATCACAGTTATGTGAGTGAGCACACATTTCTTCCAAAATTTTAAAATATTCAAAATTAAAACTCTCTCACAAATATAACATTCATAGAAATTCATAGAAATAATAGCAGGTGGTTGTGTTAATAAAGACATAAAAAAACACAACAAACATAGGTTCTTTTACTCCATTTTCAAAATATAACTGGGGGATCACCGCTTCGCCAATACAGGGTCGTGGGGAGCACACACACAACAGACAATATAGAGATACCAATCAGCCTACAACACAGGTGTTTCGGACTGGGGAAGGAAGCCACCATAGCACGGGGAGGACATGCTAACACAGGACGGAGGTAGGACTCAAACCCCCAACCCCAGAGGTGTGAGGCAGATGTGCTAACCACTAAACCACCATGCCCTTGAACAGATTAGTGCTACTCTAAGCTGAAAGGTTTTTTTAACCCCTAGGTTAATAAATAAATAAATAAATAAATTTCTCTATTTTCAAATTCTGATTGTTCTAAAGTTTTTCTCTGACTGCTACATGCAGGGGTGCAGACTTTTAATTTTCCCATCTATAACAATTATATATTTATAATCTACCAAAGAGCCACATATATAGCTATCTGGCTACTGAGGACCATAAACACACAACATCCAAGTGAAAGATATAACACCAACATGTCAGAAATCACTAAGTTGGAAAAAGGATCACCCCCTCTCCTAAAAATGAATTGTAAACTCAATAAGGTGTAGCTAATCACCTTCTCAATGGCACACAAAGCCATTTGACTTTCAACTGTGATCAGCTGTGGTCATTTTGATTAGCTCAGCATGAAAAGAGCTTTCCTGGAGCATTTTGTAGTGCAAGTGAAGCAAACAATCAACTATGGGTGGCAAGGCACTGACAAAAGATCTCCGGGATAAAGTTGTGGACAGGCACAAGTCAGGAGATGGATCCAAAATCATTTCAAAGGCTTTATCAATGCCTAGAAGCACAGTGAAGTCTATTATTAAGAAGTGGAAGGTATTTGGTACAACACAGACCATCCCTGGATCAGGACGTCGCTCCAAACTGGATGAAAGAGCCAGGAGGAAACTGGTCAGAGAGGCTACCCAGAGGCCTACAGCAACTCTGAAGCAGTTGCAGGAATTTATGACAAAGAGTAGTCACTGTGTGCATGTGACAACAATATCACAAATTCTCCACAAATGTGGCTTGTATAGGAGGGTTGCAAAAAGCCACTCCTCAATAAAGGCCACATGAACGCACCTTGAAGATTCTGAGGCCACATGGAAAAAGGTGTTATGGTCAGATGAGAATAAAATTGAATTAGTTGGCCTCAACACCAATTGATATATCTGGCAGAAATCCAATACAGCTCACCATCAAAATAACACCATTCCTACAGTAAAGCATGGAGGTGGTAATATCCTGTTATGGGGGTGTTTCTCTGCAGCAGGGACTGGAGCACTTAGGATAGAAGGAAAATGGATGGGGCAAAATACCATCAAATTCTTGAGCAAAATCTGCTTCCCTCTGCCAGAAAGTTGTCAATTGGAAGGTTTACCTTCCAACATGACAATGACCCAAAGCACACAGCAAAACTGACCACACAGTGGTTGAAGGAGAAAAAGGTGAATGTCCTTGCATGGCCTAGTCAGAGCCCAGACTTAAACCCCATTGAAAATCTGTGGAACGACTTGAAGACTGCAGTCCACAAACGGTCACCATCAAATTTAACTGAACTTGAGCAGTTCTGCAAAGAAGAGTGGGCAAATATTGGAAAGTCTAGATGTGCAAAGTTAGTAGAGACATATCCCAACAGACTAAAGGCTGTAATTAAAAAAATAAGGCAAATTAAAGCAAGGGGGTGATCCTTTTTCCAACTCAGTGATTCTGTTTTTTATTTATTTATTTTTTCTGAGATGTTGGTGTTATATCTTTCACTTGGATGTTATAAGTTGCACTGAGTAAATACAGCTGGATAAAAAAAAAAACTGTGTCCATCTTCATTTCAGGCTGAAAAGCAACAAAATGTGATTATTTTAAACGGGGGTGATTCTTTTCTATACACACTGTACAATGCCACTGCTATGTCAGTGTCACTGGTATACTGAGAATGCTCCATCACCCAAAGAATATCTGGTAGGCAGTTGTCCTATGGTAGACTCTTTCCTCTGATGCATTGTGTATAGAAACAGGTAGACAACAGTCAGCAATTGTATTCCTACAAAGTGTATGTACATAATGAAATAGCCAGAAACTTTAACCACACTGTACCTAATGGCTCCTCAGTGTATACGTACAGTACATACATATAGACCAGGGGTGACCGGTCTTATCCGCCGGTATGGGTGCAGGTTTTCATTCCAGTCAAGCAGGAGCCACACCTGATTCCACCTGTTTAATCAGTTGATCTTGGCTTTCAATAGACTCAGGTGTAGCTTCTGCTTGGTTGGAATGAAAACCTGCAGCCACACCAGCATTGTACTCCTGTGTTGCCAGTTGTATTGTCTATTTATCTATCTATCCATTTTCTGTACTGCTTATCCTACACAGGGTTGTGGGGAGCCTGGAGCCTATCCCAGGGAACTCCGGGCACAAGGCAGGGGACACCCTGGATGGGGTGCCAACCCATCACAAGGCACAATTGCACAAACATTCACACACCCATTCACACACTACAGACAATTTGGAAATGCCAATCAGCCTACAACGCATGTCTTTGGACTGGGGGAGGAAACCCCCGAAGCATGGGGTGAACATGCAAGCTCCACACACACAGGGCACAGGGCAGAGGCAGGGTTTGAACCCCAAGCCCTGGAGGTGTGAGGCAAACATGCTAACTACAAAGTAACATTATATATTCAACAAAGTATTAAAACATGCACTCATTCTTTAAGCAGGGTGCTAAAATGGTTTTGTGTTATTATATATTGTCATAAATAAATGTTAGCCTTCAACTGATTTTATTCAGCAAAATGAGATTTTACTTCACATATGATGACCTTTTTTCTACTCATACACACTTTCACCTCATTTTAATCACCCTCATTCCCCATGATGTGTAGCAGATCTATTTTGCCTTGCAGAAGATTTATTTATGTAATTTATGCAAAAAGCCCAAATTCGCCCAACTCGAAGTCGATTCAGAAGTAGTCCCAGAAGTAGTCCAATTCCCCAGGAAAGCCGCGGAGCTGCAACACCAGGCACATTCACTGCTACATCAGGGACTTTTATTTAGACAAGATTTACCCATCATTCAACCCTCTCAAGTTTTACCCGGCGCCTTATTTGTTTCTTCACCTGTATTCGGGTGGAAATCCAGCTGTCTGCTGTATGATTGGTTTGCACTTCATTCTCACAACCAATCACCGCTCAAAGTGTTCACGACGTGATCTACTAACTAATCATGGCTCGGGGGCGGGGTTTATCTGAATACCGGTAGGAAAAACGAAGACGATAATCCGCACAAATACTTCGTGGCGCTTGGGTTAGGGCTGCTGTTCGTGTTAGTAGCGTGATAAAAGACACCAGGAGCCGCCAGGGAGGAAATAGCATGGCTTTAAACCTCACCGTCAATCCCAGCAACCCACCGCTAGGTAAGACAGATGATATTAAAGTTTAAATTGCATATCTGTGGGAAAACGCGAGTCTTGGTTTAATTGTTTTTGGGGGTTTTTTTTGTTGTGATTGATGCACGCGCAAGTGCCATCGTGGCACAGTGAGTACGCTAACTAGACACATGTTGTTGGCTACAAATATTCATATCACAGTTTTGAGCTGTAAACTGTTAGCTAGTTAAAATCTGTTTATTTACTGGGTTGCTTGTGTCTTTGAGGAGTGGACATGTTTCAGTGCAGGATCAAAGCGCACATTAGCAAATGTCAAATGTTGCTTTCTGTTTCTATTCAGTAGGTTTGACATGACTTCCTAAATTTTAGACGAGATATATAACGCTAAATTGAGAGATTATTTGAACACGGGGAAGTGGTGTGCGGCCTGTATTTGTTCAAAGTGTATTTTTACTTGCTCTCAGAGTTAGCTGTCTTTTCTGCACACAGTGTGTTGTCAGTGTGACACAGTGCTCCAGATACATTAACCTCCAGTGGTGCCACCGTTTGTTAAGAGCCGGTATTACTGGCTGATGCAATCCAAACGAAAGAGTTTTTTCTTATTTCAATTAATGTTTATTTTTTATAGTGCAGAAGAAATCAGCTGACAAAAAAAGTTACAGGCTGCAGCCATTTATCAAATAAATAAATGTAAATTCTTTAGACCACCAGCGTTCAGCTGATTAAGATAGTACACTCACTGCAACGCACTGCACTCACTCACTGCAACGCACTGCACTCACTCACTGCAACGCACTGCACTCACTCACTGCAACGCACTGCACTCACTCACTGCAACGCACTGCACTCACTCACTGCAACGCACTGCACTCACTCACTGCAACGCACTGCACTCACTCACTGCAACGCACTGCACTCACTCACTGCAACGCACTAACGCACTGCACCAACTCACTCCAACGCACTAACGCACTGCACCAACTCACTCCAACGCACCAACTCACTCCAACGCACCAACTCACTCCAACGCACTAACGCACTGCACTAACTCACTCCAACAACTCACTCCAACGCACTAACTCACTCCAACAACTCACTCCAACGCACTAACTCACTCCAACGCACTAACGCACTGCACTAACTCACTCCAACGCACTAACTCACTCCAACGCACTAACTCACTCCAACGCACTAACTCACTCCAACGCACTAACGCACTGCACTAACTCACTCCAACAACTCACTCCAACGCACTAACTCACTCCAACAACTCACTCCAACGCACTAACTCACTCCAACGCACTAACGCACTGCACTAACTCACTCCAACGCACTAACGCACTGCACTAACTCACTCCAACGCACTGCGCTAACTCACTCCAACGCACTGCGCTAACTCACTCCAACGCACTGCGCTAACTCACTCCAACGCACTGCGCTAACTCACTCCAACGCACTAACGCACTGCGCTAACTCACTCCAACGCACTGCACTAACTCACTCCAACGCACTAACGCACTGCACTAACTCACTCCAACAACTCACTCCAACGCACTAACTCACTCCAACGCACTAACGCACTGCGCTAACTCACTCCAACGCACTAACGCACTGCGCTAACTCACTCCAACGCGCTGCGCCAACTCACTCCAACGCGCTGCGCCAACTCACTCCAACGCGCTGCGCCAACTCACTCCAACGCGCTGCGCCAACTCACTCCAGCGCGCTGCGCCAACTCACTCCAGCGCGCTGCGCCAACTCACTCCAGCGCGCTGCACCAACTCACTCCAACGCGCTGCACCAACTCACTCCAGCGCGCTGCACCAACTCACTCCAGCGCGCTGCACCAACTCACTCCAGCGCGCTGCACCAACTCACTCCAGCGCGCTGCACCAACTCACTCCAGCGCACTAACGCGCTGCACCAACTCACTCCAACGCACTAACGCGCTGCACCAACTCACTCCAACGCACTAACGCGCTGCACCAACTCACTCCAACGCACTAACGCGCTGCACCAACTCACTCCAACGCACTAACGCGCTGCACCAACTCACTCCAACGCGCTACTCCAACGCGCTACTCCAACGCGCTGCACCAACGCGCTGCACCAACGCGCTGCACCAACGCGCTGCACCAACGCACTAACGCGCTGCACCAACTCACTCCAACGCACTAACGCGCTGCACCAACTCACTCCACCAGCGCACTCCAACGCACTAACGCGCTGCACCAACTCACTCCACCAGCGCACTCCAACGCACTAACGCGCTGCACCAACTCACTCCACCAGCGCACTCCAACGCACTAACGCGCTGCACCAACTCACTCCACCAGCGCACTCCAACGCACTAACCCGCTGCACCAGCGCGCTCCAACCAGCACGCTCCAACCAACCCGCTCCAACCCACTGCAACACTGTATTAACACACTCAAACACCATATCATCACACGCTATTACTGTATTAGGTCCTGCATCAGGATCACCTTAACCTCAGAACAAGCAAATCATGAGTCAATCAAATTATGACGCTCCAAAAACTGAACTACCTGAGGCACTGAAGAAGCCAAATGTGAGCACAGAATACAATGCAGTGCTCTCGGGCCCTAAAGTGAAAGTATGTTTTGGCAGATTACCTGAATACAGCAACTAACAAGAAATGCAGAACCACAGACTCAGTGCACACAGGCAGACTGTCAGGACAGACCAATATAAGAAATCCCTACAGAGCAGAAAGCATGCACACAGTTAAGAATTGCAGCTCTGTCTCCACAAGTGTTGAAAATACAGACATTTATGGGAAATGTACTTCAGAAAAATCTAACATGTTCTTCGTCTATTCTACACTCTCACCAACACTGATAAACTGTTAGAACATATGGAGAGTGGCGCTCTGGCAGTAAAATCACATCTTGACACCATACTACATCTGTAACAGTCTGAGGAACAATGAGTGATGCACACAGAGCCCTGATTGACTTTTGCAGGGTTATTTGTGTGTATTTTGATTTTTTTTTTTTTTTTGCTATTTGTATAACAGTTATTCTGTCATTTCAATGCTTTGGCAATACTGTAATGATTATGCCAATAAATCTGGCATTGAGTTGAGTTGAATCATGTCCACTTGCTTTGTACCTCCATGTTGTTTTGTGTTACCATCTCTAGTATTATAGGAAGAAGCAAAGACAAGCCTGTCACAGCCGGTTATTTTTGACTGCAGTTTCAGTTTGGCTGACAGGTGAAAAACAAAAACACTTGAAAAACAGGTTGCCTTCATTTTACTGTATGCTTGGGTGAGGCAGAATTGTATGTGAGCAATGTTTGATGGCATTGTACATTGCACATTGATCTGATGGGGAGGAGGTTTGCCTTTTTCAGGACACACTGGCTTTGATGTTCCACAGAATTCTGTTTCTCCTTATGTGTATGTCGCATGTTGAGAACACATTGTAACATGTAGTACCACTCTCTGCCTGCAGGGGCGCTGTTAGCAGCAGAACATGTGAAGGGCAGCGTCAGTGTCTCTGTGGAGGAAGGCAAAGACACCAAGCTCCGAGTCTCTGAGTGAGTGTTCTTATGAGTGTGAATATAGTAGAACATAAACTGAACAGATATGTATGTGAATAAGGAGTATAGTCCTTATTAGTTTTTTTATTTTATTTTATTTTTTTATTTTTTAACCTCTAATAAATTGTTATGGGGTGGTTGTGTGGAGGTTCACATTAGAGGTTGACTGATTGAGCGGTGTTGCCAATTATTCAGCATCGATAGCTGATTGATGGAACTATCGGTTATTGGCAAAAATCCACACCGATTATTTTTCCCATTGGCATCCGTTGCAGGAGTGGCTGAGAAGGATCTTCTGTCATTAGACAGTACGAGAGCGGCCTCTAGAGGCAAAATAAAAACTGACAAATTTTGTTGTTATTTGAAGTGTTTTTTTATTCATTTTGGATATCTGTTTTTATTTATTTGGAGTGTTACTTTTTGGTTCAGTTTGGATTTATATATTTTATTTACTTTATTATTTATTAATAGTTAATTTTCAAGGTATAGTCAGTACTGTTTATTTTTGTATTCAGCAATATTTTACTTTGAGTGTTATGTTTTCATTCAGTATCAAATTTAAAAACTCTCGGTTGATTATTTGATTATCGGCAGATACTACCCAACTTGGTTATCGGTATCGGTAAAATCCACTACCAGTCAACCTCTATTTTACATGTTCTTTTCATATTCATGTGAGTTTCCATTTACCTCCCAAAACCATGCCAGTAAGTGGAATGGCTACTGTAACTTGCCTCTGCGTGTGAATTAATGTGTGAATGTGTGTGCCTGGTGCTTTGGATGGACTGGCATCCAATTCAGTGTGTATTCCCACTGCATACCCAGTGTTCCCATAACCCAGATCCACCACAACCCTGATAAAGTGGTTACTGAAGATGAATGAATGAATAAGTGGTTATGGTTTGGGGTGGTTTGTCTTGGAAATTTTGAATATGCTCATTCTGAAACACCACATAATGTTCTCACGTTTGTCCTATTATTTTTTTATTATTTTAAAAAAAAAAAAAATTTCTTCTCTCCCCAGTGAGGTGCAGTTCAGTGATGTGAACTCCATTACGCGTTACCTTGCACGTGTAGCACCCAGTCTGGGTCTGTATGGCTCCAACATGCTGGAACAAACAGAGGTCAGAGAATAAGGCTTTTTTTTTTTTTTTTTCTTGCCCCCACACCTTACAGAAATGTAGACTGACGATGAGTTGAGCCAGATTCAGCAACACTGCGACACAAAATTGTAGACTGTGCTAGTTAAAGACATTAAATTTGAATGAAACCTCACAAATTTATTAAATTCTGATTAAAAACAAAAGTCTGAAATAAGTTTTCTGTTTTCTTAGAGCTTGATCCCTATTTTGCACTGTCAAAAGCCATAGTTTAAAAACCTTCGTGTACCATATCATCTGCACTCTATGCCGAATAGGCCACTCCAGACTCACTCACAAGTTTCTTTTAATGGGTGAAGATCCTCCTTTATGCCCCTTATGCCAAAGTCCAGTATCTCTGAGACATGTTCTAATGGACTGTGATGGTTTCAACTCCTCAAGGACTCTCCCTGGTCTGTCATTCTTGAAAGTGTCCTCTCTTAAGCTGTACAAAATCAAATGTACACAATGCTCAGAAACTAGTACATGCCAGACTGGACGATGTTACTGTCTTGTAATTTATTTAAATAAACTGCAGTCTTCTTCCTTATCTGCAGGAAAAGTCTGAGCGTGTACAGGCTTATGAGATCTACTCAGACTACTCGTTAACTTCCAGTCCGACACATTATATTTCAAGCTTTAAAAAAGTTATCCCGTTTAATTATCCCTTCAAAAACACTTCAATCAGCTGAGACAGGCCTTTATCATCCCTAAAATCAGGAATAATGTTCCAGAGAATATTAGGAATGCAAGCTTATTTTACTTTTTATGATTTTGTAGAATTGCTATAGATTGATTGTTAATACTATATAAGTGATAAGTGCCGTATAAGCCGTTCTGTATGTCTGTAGGTGGACCACTGGCTAGAGTTCAGCGCCCGGCGTCTGAGTGGACAGCCAGGTCTGGCTCCTGCTCTTGCAGAATTGGATGCAGCACTGTCACTGCGCACCTTCCTGGTGGGCCACGCCCTGACACTGGCTGATCTCTGTGTGTGGGCTGCTCTCAAAGGTAATACGATGTACTTGATCAGGGTCATTTTTGTAATCGCATAAACCCGGCTTTGCCAAAACATCTCGCGTGTCCTCTTAGTAACAGAAAAGTCTGCTTGGTCACCATTCTAATCAAGACATCATGAATATAGAAGTTTGTATTTCCTCTGGTCTGTAGGAAGTGCAGAGTGGCGGGCAGTGCAGGCTAAACCCGGCTCCTTTCCTCATGTGTGCCGCTGGTTCTCTTTCCTGAGCTCTCAGGTGCCCTTCAGTGAGGTGGGCACCAAGTGGGTCAGCAAGCTCGCAGGCAGCCAGGCTGCTGTAAGTCTCTCTAAGTCTAACTCTACATGCTATAGAACTAAGGCACCAACCACACACAATGGTTTTACATGAATATGTTTGTACCATTAAAGGGGCCTCAGTTTTCCACGCAGTGGGCACCAAACCCTCAATGTTGAAATTACATATGCATTGAGTTTCAAGATAAAGGGCTATAGCTGAACTGCTGTGTTGTAGCTTTGCGCGGGGCTAATTTCTGAGCTAGAAAAATGTAAGCAAAAGCCTGAAATGCCATTTTATAGCAGTATTACAAACTAGTTTTTAAACTGAATTTCAATTATAATTGCACGATATAAATTGTACCTTAAGGCAAAACCTTAAGGGGGGGAATGTAAAGGAATTTTCAAACAAATTTATTCTGTTTTTCATCGTTTCTGTTTCAGCCTGTTGTGAAGGAGAAGCAGCAGGATCTTGGGAAGTTTGTGGAGCTGCCTGGTGCTGAGTTGGGCAAAGTCGTGGTGCGATTCCCCCCGGAGGCCAGTGGGTACGTTACGCCAAACTTGCATTGGACAAAGCGGTTAATAACTGCTGAGCTGTGCTCCTCGGTTTTATCACGTAGTTCTAAAATGTTCCTTAATTTCACATTAACGTCTGCAGGTACCTGCACATTGGCCATGCCAAGGCTGCCCTTCTCAACCAGCACTACCAGGTTAACTTCAAGGGAAAGCTGATCATGCGCTTTGATGACACAAACCCTGAAAAGGAGAAGGAGGACTTTGAGAAAGTTTGTAACATTTCTTTCTTTCTTACCCACAGTTCCTACTTGGCTTCTTCTACAAGCAGCTTTGGTGTTTGCTCTCTTTCTCTCTCTGTTTTTAAGGATGACTTGTAAAACGTTTAAAGCTTATAGTTTCTGAGGTAAGCTAAGACACCGCTTTATATTGCAGGTGATCTTGGAGGATGTGGCCATGCTGCAGATTAAGCCAGATCAGTTCACCTACACAAGTGACCACTTCCCCACCATCCAGCGTCTGGCTGAGCAGCTGCTTCGGGAGGGCAAGGCCTACATTGATGACACACCCCCTGACACCATGAAGCAGGAGAGGGAGCAGAGGATCGAGTCACGCCACCGCAACAATTGTGAGTTCCCTCTGCTGCTTTTTGCAGAAATTGAGGCTTGCAGTAGTGAATTGAAGACCACTAATAACAGTTAATATTTCTTTTTTTTTTCTGTTTCTTTCCCTCTCTGTAGCTGTGGAGAAAAACTTGCAGATGTGGGAGGAGATGAAGGCAAGCACAGACTATGGTCAGACCTGCTGTATGAGAGCTAAGATTGATATGAACTCCAACAACGGCTGCATGCGTGACCCTACGCTGTACCGCTGCAAAAACGCCCCCCATCCCCGCACTGGCAAAACGTACAAGTGCGTACATACGCACACACCTTAAATCTCTTTGTACAGGGATGTAATAATGTGTGTATGACATGACCTTTGTGTGTGGGCTGTTGTTAAGCGCGAGACTGCACACAGGAGGAACTCCAGTCTCTGAGGCACCTCTCTCTCTGTAAACTGGAGGAGTTATGTCCAAGCAATCAGGACAAGGACGTGTTTCTCCTTATCAATCTGTCACATTATCTGTTGATATCTGTTGGAAAAAGTTCCCTATTGCAATTGTATTCAGATGTTCTAGTCTAGCCCACACTAATAAAAATAAAGGGGCCAGAAAGGTAATTTTTGGTTCCCCAAAGTGCAGTTCATTCCATTATTCTTCCATTTTTTTTTATGGAGGTGCTATGGTGTCTCAGTACCAGTTTTCTGTGACAAAAACTGTAAGACTGAAAATAAGTCGGATACAAAAGGCAGTTAGGTTCCAGTTATTACACCAGGCAATATTAAAAGGTATTCTAATACACTACAATGTGAAACAGCCAGCGAACACAAATTGCTCATTTAAATGTAATTTAAACCATCAATGTCTCAAAGACACACTGAGAAAATAACATGCCAATCAATAATTGATATCAACATTTTATGACCTTTAACTGGAAATCAGATTTAGCACACAAGTTTTCATATTCTGAAAGATGAATTATACAGATTCACCAAAGAGAAATGTTGAATACCAATGCGGTATTGTAATCGAAACATGTATATGATCATTTTACGATTTAATGGTTTGACTGTACATAACTTTTATGGATAACTTTGGTGGACTTGTTCTGAATTTGACTTATAAAGATGTATATTCTGAATTTGACGTTTAAAGATGTCTTTTGCTCCCTTGCTCTAGGGTGTACCCCACATATGACTTTGCCTGCCCCATCGTAGACAGCATTGAGGGTGTGACACACGCTCTCCGCACCACAGAGTACCACGACCGAGATGAGCAGTTCTACTGGGTAATCGATGCCCTGCGGCTGCGGAAGCCCTACATCTGGGAGTACGCTCGGCTCAATCTCAACAACACTGTGCTCTCTAAGAGGAAGCTCACCTGGTTTGTGGATCAGGGCTACGTGGACGGCTGGTGAGTATTCCAGAGAACTTTCTCGGAATTGTCAAACCTTCTGTAATAAAGGCTCATAAGGGAAGTGTGTGTGAGCTGAATTGTGGAGCCAAATATATTTTTAAGGTTTATTGTGTAATACAAATGATGTTTGTAAACACCCCACCCCCAGGGATGACCCACGATTCCCCACAGTCAGAGGAGTCCTGCGCAGGGGAATGACTGTTGAAGGGCTCAAGCAATTCATTGCTGCCCAGGTACGCGACCCATTATGTATGTGTGCATTTTTAGTTTTGTGTCTGTGTGTTTATCTTTATTTCCTTACACTTATTGTCATCACACAGGGTGGATCCAGGTCTGTGGTCAACATGGAGTGGGATAAGATCTGGTCATTCAACAAAAAGGTAAAGCCCTGCAGCCTTATATTACATTCAGTTAGACAGCATCTGTGGTCAGTAGTGTCACACTTCTCAGTAAGCTTGCTGATGTAGGACATGAGTTGCAAAAGTGCTTCCAAGTGACTGCAGAAAGCACTCTGAAGTCAGCACTGTTTTGCTGGAAGCTTGATTGCAGAGACTCGAACACCTGACAGTAACCAATGGACTGATTACATACATTGGGTTCCTATGCAATCTTCTCTTTATTCTTACTAAAATGTTTGTCCCTTCTTTGTTTTAATGTGATGATGCTTGCTTAATCTACAGTTTGATGCCTGTTGAACATTAAGAGAGCCCTGTAGTCTTTAAGTCTGTTGTTTATCCTCATTCCCGGCCTTGTGTGAGCATGGCGCATAACTCCTATCCTCACCTTCTTTCCTTCATGCTTTCTTTCATCATCCTATCTCATTGCCTCCTACTACTTTTTGTTGCAATTTGTCAAATCTAGAGCCCCCACTCACCCCCCCCCCCCCCCCATTTTATTGTAGGTGTGTTGTTTTGGCAGCTGCTCTTTTGAAACCGTACCCCTTAATTATGTTATGAAGACGGTATATCAGATATGCAGCCCGTCTGATTCAAACCCTTGGAGATCATTACCTGTCATTTGCACTGTAAATAATCAGCACATTCTGCATAGTATTTTGAATCATCTGCATCACATTTCTCACCCGAAAGCGTACCATTGGCTTGAACCTGTAACATGCTATGAACATCATCTTATTCTGGTTGCAGTCAGGAAGACATTTCTTGGCTCTTTAATTATCGCTGTCTTTCTCTCATCACTTTTTTTTTTTTTTTAGTGTACAATTAACATTTTTGTTATTACATGCTTTTTTGTTTGTGTAGAAGGGTAGCCCTGTAATTGGTCTTTGACTTTGGTCTGGCTGCAACTTACAGTCCCATTATTCCAATAAAGACTGGAGGAGGCACAGGTGGAGGATAGTTACACATCCTTCAGTTGTTAGTGAATGATCGGAGCAAGCAGAAAGCACCTCAGTACATTTCCCATTCTGTCTGATCTGAACTGTCTGACCTCTTGAACTCTGTCCTGTGTTCTGCATTAAAATGCATCTCACTCTTCTGTTTCCAAGCTGCCAGTTAGCTGTAAAAAGGTACTCCTCCTCCTCCTCCTTGTCCTTGTCTGCATTCTCCTCTTGTTTTCCCTCCTCACTTCTCTGTCCTTTCAGTTCAATATTTATAGTTCCTCTCATTCTATCTTTCCAACCCCCAGGCCATCTGTCACAGAAGGCAAAAGTGTAATTTTGGCAAGAACAGATGTCTGTTATGCATATTTTTTTTTTTTAAGTGAGCAATCTTTATAAAGTTTTTGGAGCTAATACAGCTTATCCATACGTTATAATAGTTTTCTGTGATGGGACCTGACACCGTCACTCCTCCTGGCTTTCCCACTGTGTATTTGCTTTTTTATGGCTCCCTCCCTTCATACAGCTTCTGGCAGATTCCACACACCATAGTATTCCACTTCATGACTCCTAGTTACATTCAGTTGGACTCTGTTGTTTTGGAACTTAGTAATTTCAGTCTAAAACATTTTGCTTCATGCAGTGGTTTTGTAGTCACACATTATACTGAGTACTCCCTAAGAGTTGCTGATGTAACTGTGGAAAACTCTGACCATTTTAATCCTCTCCTTTTGGATGTAATTTTAAACTTGTGGAAAATGCACAATAGTTCAGCTTTCCTTGCACTTCATCTGTCTCTCCTCCATCATATGTTCCTTTTTGTTACCTTTTTGGGCTCTTGCGATGGCAGAATGTTTTTGTTTTTCTGTCTGTCCCTCTTCATCACTGTCTCATGGTCTTTCTTGCTCTCTTTGCCGTAGGTCATTGACCCAGTAGCTCCCAGGTACAGTGCCCTGCTAAGCACACAGGTCATTCCCATCTCCATTTCTGATGCCAAGGAAGAAATGAAGGAGGTGGCCAAACATCCCAAGGTAAATACTACGTGTTAATCTTTTAAGGATGATGCTACACTGATGCTAGGCTACCGTATTACGTTGCCATGTAATCCAGCTCTGAAAACAGAGGCTCCCCTGACCACGGTCACAGCAAAAATTCACTGACGTGAATCTGGAATGATTTTTGTCCTCTGACCACTGACCCAAACAAAAAAACAACATAAGGACCAAGGAATCATAAGTATCAAGGAAACTTGATACCTTGCTGAATCAAGCGAACAAGTGCACTAATGTTAGCTAGCTACCAATTGAGCCACTGAAATGTCTTATCTAATAAGTAGAAAAAAGCCTTTAGCACAGGCTCTGTCGCTTTCCCTTTTTGACTGCAGGCTCTCCGCAGTTCAAGGTTTCTTGATTTTGACAAAAGGTGATTCCCCGGATGTCAGTGATGATTGCATTTAGAATTATCCATATTAAAAGTAGCCATCTAGATGACAAGTTTAAATTCTAAGAAACTGTTGTAAGAACTAGCTACAAACACTCCACCATCCTCAGCACCCACACATGCTACATAGTAGCCGGGTCTTCTTTTTTATGTTTACGGACGTGAAGTAACCACGCAAAGACGAATGACGTCAAACTGACGTTTCCCGCGAAATCCGACCCAACAGCAATAATTATAAATCCTTATTATAAGCTTACCGTTGCGAATTGGGGTGAGGTAAGGAGACCATTTTGAACACTGTTTTTTTTTTTTGTTTTTTTTTTATGTACTTACTCAAAAATTATTTATTTATTTTTTATTAATTTTTAACCAAAAAAAGTTCTGTAGTGCAGCTTTAAATATGTTGTTTTGTTTTCCTTTTGACTGGCATTCTCATGCACTCTCTCCCACTCAACTCGAAGCAGCATTAACAGAGAAAATGTCAGCCAATGTGAAATCTTCTTTTTTTTTAAATCCAGAATCCTGCTGAGTTTTTGCGAATGCTGCAGTTCTGACTGCACATCTGGTAATATTATTACAGCCTCCCCTACTCTCCTTAAACCAGAAATGCTCCTTTTCCTGTCTTTTTTAGGCTACCACTTCAGGATGATTAAATTGTTAATCACAGTAATTTTCATCAGTGAAAAATCCATGACCGAAAGGAGTCTTATTAAGTCTTATGCAATATAGTACTATAAAGGGTGGTTTGGTCTGGTTGAACAATGAGAATTTAAGTGTTTTTTTTTTTTTGTTTTTTTTTTTTCTTTTTCTTTTTTCCTATTTAGAACACAGATGTGGGGATGAAGCAGGTGTGGTATGGCCCAAAGGTGTTTGTTGAGGGAGCAGATGCTGAGACCTTCACTGAGGGCGAGACTGTTACCTTCATTAACTGGGGCAACATCATCATCACTAAAATTCACAAGTATAATACTTCTGGCATCTGATAGCTAATGTATACTCAACATTTAACAAAGTTCTTGATTGAAATTTTTTTTTTTCTTTTGCTGCTTCAGAGACAGCAGTGGAGCAATCTCATCTCTGGAAGGCCGTCTGAACCTGGAGAACACAGACTATAAGAAGACCACTAAGATCACTTGGCTGGCTGACACCCCCAAAGCTCCCTTCACCCCTACTGTGTGTGTTAACTACCAGCACCTCATCACCAAACCTGTGCTGGGCAAAGATGACAACTTCAAGGACTACATTAACCAGAACAGCAAGGTGAATGATCAGGCTATTGGAGCGTGGTTAATTGCTGTATGCTGTTTCTTTTGCTCCAGCAAATGCAGTGAGAAAAATGAAAGTTATATACATCTCAAAATTTTTGACTTGGCCTAATTTGCCTATTTGATACATTTTTAAAAGCTGTGTATTGTCGCAGTTATAAAGTCAAATTTGGCTTACAAATTATAATTGACAGTTGTCATGGTAAGAGGAAATCAGTAAATTGTACCCAAATTCTCAGCTCATTCTGTATTCTGATAGCACGTCATAGCTGTAATCTCAAATACTGAGATATGTCATAAACTGAGTGAGCTGAGCACTTTCAACAGGAAACCTTACAAAAAGGTGTTGGATATATCTGTATTAGACAAATAAACACATCAGGATCAAAATATGCTTCATTTCAGAAGTGCAGCCCAGCCTTTAGACTGTGCTCGCCTTCAATCATCAAAATACCAATTTGAAGAAATATTTTTTGGGATGTGATCCATTCAACACGGGTATTAATGCCACGTCTGAGCGGAGTTGTAATCAAATAAGCTACAATAAAAGACGACAATAGCAAATAGAAGTCCTGTTTTAGAAGTAGTACAGATTTTAAATAAGAGTGCATGATTTATTAAGAGGACATGCATGCATCAGTTTCTCTTGACAGAATTTATGTCTGGTCTTATACTCTGATTTATTATGTAGTTAATGCAATTCAATGTTGAATCTTTTTGCAGATAACAGATTACAGTGTAGAAAATTAAATGCAGATGTGAGAATTATGCTGACATGAGGTCTGTCTGTCTGTCTGTCTGTATTTTAAAGACAGAGGAGATCATGCTTGGAGACCCATGCCTGAAGGACTTAAAGAAGGGTGACATCATCCAGCTGCAGAGGCGGGGCTTCTATATCTGTGACCAGCCCTATGAACCAGTCAGGTTAATATAGTTCACTGCTCAGAAATAACATTTTAGCATGTTTTAGCAATTCTGTCTGGCTAATGAAGCTGCTGGTTTATGATTGATTATAACAAATGTTACAATAAATCATGAACCAGAAGCTTAATCCAAGCTGTTTTACATTTTATTTTTGTAATGAATTAAAATACTGTAGTTTGGAGATTTAAGCTGTACTGAATTATAGATTTTGACTACTTGTCTAGTCCTCACAGCTGTAAGGAGAGTCCCTGTATCCTGCTGTATATTCCAGATGGCCACACCAAGGATATGCCCACATCCGGCTCCAAGGACAAAAGCAAGAGCCAGCCAGCCACTAAGCCTGTGAGTACAACATTTACCATTATATCCTTTGAATACTTTTCCTTTCATTTGTTGTTTTATGATTCAGTTCGTATGTGTTTGTCCTCAGGTAAACACGGAGCCTGAAGTGTCTGCAACCCCTGCAGCCAAAAGCCCAAGCATATCCTCATCCTGCCCTTACACACGTGTAGCTGAGCAAGGCGAGGTGGTGCGGAAACTGAAGGCTGAGAAAGCACCCAAGGTGTGCCTCTGTCTGAGTTAATAGATAGTTTGAATAGCCCAACTATTTTTCTTTTTGTATTAATGCATTCTCTTTGTTTTTTTTTTTTTGGTTTTTTTTTTCTCCTCCTTCTTTGTCTTTTACAGGACAAAATAGATGTAGCTGTAAAAGAGCTTTTGGCTCTAAAAACTGAGTTTAAGCAGCTCACAGGTCAGGAGTACAAACCAGGTGTGGCTCCTCCCTCTGCACCATCATCTACCTCCTCCCCTACTGACCTCTACGCACAAGTGACAGCACAGGGAGAGGTGGTCAGGAAACTCAAAACAGAGAAAGCAGCAAAGGTGAGGCTCTGGAACTGATGTTACATCCAGTTTACACTGTAGTAATCAATTAATCTGATGATTAATACACTATTAGTATACTACTAATAAAAAACTGCTGTGTTATTACTGACACAATAAGATAAACAAGAAGTTTTGATCTCTGATTATTTTATGAACTACTATTTACGACGTACCTTAAGTATCTGTGATGCAACCAAAATCTAGAGTGCTACTTTAAACTACTCTCAGCGTGTGGTTAGGATCGATTGTACATCCTGACTTATGTACCTGTGCTTAAATGAAACATTACATAAGAAAACTATGTCCCTGGATGAGCTCAAAATGTCAATTCTTGCATGTTCGTTATATGTAATATATCTAAAACAAATAAATCTCTATGTACAACTAGGTTTTAGGAAGACATGACCATTTTTAACATGGATCTATTGTTTCTAGTGAACTGTTAAAGTACCACCCTAGCTGGATTTCTCTGAATAGGGTTTGGTCACCTTGCCTGATTCTTAGGTCTGTTATGTGCTTAGCAACTTCTTAGGTTTCAATAAAATGAGAATTAAATTGATTTTCTTTATGTCCATCCCCATGCCTTCCTCCCTAGGAGCAAATTGATGCTGCTGTGAAACAGCTGTTGGCTCTGAAGGAAGAGTATAAGAAGGTGACTGGTCAGGACCACAAGCCAGGAGCTGCCCCTGCTCAGTCAGCCTCTACTCCATCAAGCACTACTCCATCAGTTTCCTCAGTGCCCAAATGCCTCAACAAAGACCCTGTGGACATTTACCAACGTGTTTCACAGCAGGGTGACCTTGTGAGGAAATTGAAAACAGAGAAGGCACCTAAGGTTTGTATTCTTGTGCCTTTTTAACAGTTACTCAAGTTCCTCATTGATTTGGTATCCTGTTTTATCCAAAGTGACTAACAGATAAGTCAGGATACATCTCAAACACAGAGTTGAGCCACTGAGGGCTCAAGGGCCCAAAAAGTGCCTCCAATTACCTACAATTTGAGCTCACACATTTAATCACTAGCTCATAACTATACCTGTCGTGCTGTTGTCGCTACAATGTGACAATACTGTACTTTTTAAATTCACAAGTGAAGTTTTCTTCCTATTCTAGGACCAGGTGGATGCTGCCGTGAAACAACTGCTCAACCTGAAGGCTGAATATAAGCAGCAAACTGGAAAAGAATATAAACCAGGCCAGGCTCCCAACACTGCTTCAACCCCTGCACAGGCCAGCTCCACACCTCCTCAGTCCAGCTCTTCCCCTCAGGCCCAGGCTCTGTATGCTCAGGTCACCCAGCAGGGGGAGCAAGTGAGAAAGCTCAAAGCAGAGAAAGCCCCGAAGGTACTTTTAAGCCTTCACATTTACTGTGTGATTATTTTTTAATGCTAAGTTCTAAGTTTTGTAATTCATATGTGAATTCAGATTGGATTCAGAATATATTATTGTTGATATGTTTGCCCTAACAAGAAGCGTTTCACTATAGACAGTAGCAAAAAATCATGTTCAAATTAGAATAACTGGATTGCATAAGTATGCACACCCTTTTATAAGTGCAGATTTAGCAACCAGTTGCATTCATTAACTTAACTCATGTTAACATGCTTAACTTAAATGTTAAGCAGCAGTTAGTATACACCTGCCATCAATTAAAGTGACCCTGATTAACCCCAAGCAAAGTTCAGCTGTTGCTGTAGGATTTGTTTCTACTGCAAAAACTACGGTCCCCTAAAAGCTTACAAAGCATGAACAGGATCTCATTGTAGAAAGGTATTGATCAGGAGAGGGGTGCAAAAGAAGTTCCTTTATTAGATATGCCATGGACAATCAACAAGTGGGGGGGTCTGGTACGTATGGTCTGATACGTTTTGGCCATAATTCCAAAAGGTAGGTGGGGCACAAACAAAAAAAACACAGCACATTACCAAAAGAACACCCACAGAATACCTACAGTAAAGCATGGTGGTGGCAGCATCATGCTTTGGGGCTGCTTTTTTTTCAGCCAGAACTTGGGTTTTAATCAGGGTGGAGAGAATACTCCAAATAATAGTCAATTTTGGTGCAAAACCTTCAGCCGTCTGCTAGAAAGCAGAAAATGAAGAGGAATTTCACCTTTCAGCATGATAATGACCCAAAGCATACATCCAAATCAACAAAAGAATGGCTTTACCAAAAGATGATACACATTTAGGAATGGCCCAGCCAGAGCCCAGACCTGAATCCAATCGAAAATCTATGGGATGACCTGAAAAGGACTGTGCACTGGAGATGCCTCACATTTTGACAGATATAGACAGTCAAGATGTGCCAAGTTGATGGACACTTCTCCAAAAAGACTTTGTGCTGTAATAAAATCTAAAGGTGCTTTAACACAGTATTAGTTTGTGCGTGTGCATACTTATGCAACCAGGTTATTATAAGTTTTGCTAGTTTAACATTGCAAAATGTTTGAGTGGTTTTCACTTAATTTTTTACAGGTTCACATAAAGGTTAAAGTTCTGGCATTATTTATGCTGGTTTCTTTTTTTTTTCCATCACAAAAACATGCCATTTTAACAGGGCTATGTAGACTTTTCATATCCACTGTATGTTTTCTGAGAAAGACTAACTAATCTTGTAAATAACCTTGCTAAACTGTACAGTGCTATGGTTCATTAAGAGTTGGTCTGTCATTACTCTACCTAAACATCCTCCTTTTACTGCCTTTGAATAGGACCAGGTGGACACGGCAGTGAAGACTCTGCTGGAGCTGAAGGGCCAGTACAAAGCTCTCACTGGACAGGAGTACAAGCCGGTGAGTGCTACAGCAGGAACAGGGAATACGGGATCAGAGGACAAGAGCCGCAAGGAGCGAGAGAACACTTCTGAGAAACAAGGAGGCCGCAAGCCACAGAAAGGAGGAGAAAAGCCTCAACAGGGTCAGGAGAGCGGGGCAGGAGGAGCAGGAGAGGGTCAGGGACCGAAGAAACAAACACGGTATGACGCCTAAAAACCTAGAAGTACTAAGTGGTGATTTTGTGGTGTATTGTATTTTCTGCTGTCACAATGAATCACGTAATAGATCTTAAGATTGGTTATGTGCATGGAGGCTTGAGAAAGTTTGGACATTGTACAGGACTGCCATAACTGGTTATATCCTCCAAGACTAAATCTTGATCACTGCATTCATATCGGACACTTCAGTTCAGAATATGTGCTATGGTTGAGGACATTTGTCATGATTATTTAAACATAATGAATCACTATGAGAACAAGATCAGTATCAGAGAAGTTTTGTGTTCAAATGCTCATTGGGATCATATTTTTAAAAGACGTCTTGGTAATATACTTATGTTTTTTACACTGTATTGTTTAAAGTGGGTTAACCAACTAACATTATACAGGAGTTAATTCCGGTTCACTAATTTGATTGGTTGAGCAGTGTTCCAAGAGTACTGGGAAGTTTCACTGTGTATCTCTCCGCTCGTCCGTGTTCGCCACATAAAATTCCACTTCTTGGTTCAAAACGGTTACTACAGTACTGTTAGCAAGATCATCAGAAGACATGACAAATGATACTTTTCAGGAATATAACGACTTAAAATTTGAAAGCCCATCAGTTGAAGATGAAAAGGAGTAAGGGACACCAATTTTACGGAACACTTTTAACAGGAATGTACAAATCATTGTGAGCTAGCTAGCTAGCCAACATGCTGTAAGGTGAGTGTGGCTTCTTTGGGGTCTGTTTCCGCTAGTGGAGCAAAAAAACAGAACATTTGGCCATATTGTGCTCAATATGTCACTTACTCGATATTAATTTCTTGTTTATAGAACTGTTGTATAAAAGCAATATCGTACTCACAATCGTGCATTTGTACTGAGTATCTGATTACCTATGATTTAAAAATATTTACTCAAGTAACAAAAAGTAATAATGTTAATAATTACTTGAGTGAGAGCAATAAAGTACCTGCTTCTTCTTGAACCCTGGGTTCAAGAAGAAGCAGCACATGCCAGTCCTGTGATGGGTACAATAACACACAACCTGTCATTTTCAACACAAAATCTCACACACACACACACACACACACACCAAAAAACAAACATTTTCCCAACAGTTGACTGTCTTTATTTTCATGTTAACAACACAAACTTGTCAGCATCTACATTTAAACAAGACAACAAAGAACAAAAGAACAGTCTATGGAACTGAACAGAAGAGAAAGTGTGTGTGGAGAGAGAGAGAGAGAGAGTGAGTGAGTGTTTGTGTGCGTACGCACGCATGTCCTGCCTCCGTCGACACGCTCGTTTCTTCCCCCTCTTCGGCCGTTATCTTCCAGGACTGAGCCGCTAAAAAGTGAGCGGTTGCTGCGGACACATTCAGACTACTGCAGCATATCGTGAGACTCGTGACCTCAATATATGTGATGTAATCTATTTATTAAAACTACATATATTCATTAATATTTAACAGTAATGGAGAAATGCCACCGAATGTAGCGAAGTAAAAGTACATTTCTGTGATTTAAAAATTAACTTGAGTAAGTGTATAAGTATGGTAAGTTAAACCTACTCTTAAAAGTAATTTTTTTTTTTTTTTTTTTTTTTTTTTTCCCCTCTTCCCCAATAAGTTACTCAAGTAAATGTAACGAAGTAAATGCAGTGCGTTACTACCCACCTCTGGATATTACTTATATTACTTCATTAGTAGTAGGCTCACATTTTCTGCTATATTTCCTTGTTATACTTTAGGTTAGGACTTGAGGCAAAGAAAGAGGAAAATCTGGCTGACTGGTACTCTCAGGTACTGTGCTGTATGATTTATCTTGTATGTCATTTACAGATTTACATGTCATTTACAGATGTCAAGTATGTCATTACACACATTTGCACGTGTGTTATCATGCAAAAATAAAATGTTTCTGACATCTTCATGCTTAACTAGATTCTTCTGTGTCTCCAGGTGATTACCAAGGCTGAAATGATTGAGTATTACGATGTCAGCGGTTGTTACGTGCTGAGGCCATGGGCCTATGCGATCTGGGAGAGTATCAAAGAATTCTTTGACCGGGAAATCAGAAAGCTGGGAGTGGAGAACTGCTACTTCCCCATGTTCGTCTCTCAAGCAGCTCTGGAGAAGGAGAAGACTCACATCGCTGACTTTGCTCCTGAGGTATGGATCAGTTTTCTAAATGTCTGAAATATAGGGAGGCGTTTTGGAGAAAAGCCATACATTCTGACCTCTTCTCTGTCTAGGTTGCATGGGTGACAAGATCAGGGAAGACTGAACTCGCGGAGCCTATTGCTGTGCGTCCCACTAGTGAGACAGGTGAGGCACATGATGGCCTTCACATAACCTAGTATAGCATCAAACAGAATACCATAGTGCAAAATTTTTATTTATTTTTTTGCTTCTTTTTCAGTAATGTACCCTGCCTATGCTAAATGGGTCCAGTCACATAGAGATCTGCCAATAAGACTCAACCAGTGGTGTAACGTTGTGGTGAGTTGAAATCAAAATTGTTCCATTAAACATAAAAGCACAAACAATGTTAACACACGTGCACTCAAAGTCTAGATTTGTTTAATAAGCCTATTCTGATTTGATACTTGCGCTGGTTCGCACTAAAATCAGCCTGTTATCATTGTCTTTTGATCTCTTTTGCTTAGCGGTGGGAGTTCAAGCACCCCCAGCCCTTCCTCAGGACCAGAGAGTTCCTCTGGCAGGAGGGACACACGGCCTTCGCCACCAAGGAGGAGGCTGCAGAGGAGGTTAGACATGAGTATTTTGTGCTACTGCAGTTACCTTCATAAGTAAAACTCCCTGCAGTGTGTACATTTATGTATGTGTGTGTTTGTGAGAACAGGTTCTACAGATTTTGGACTTGTACGCACGGGTGTACGAGGAGCTCATGGCCATTCCTGTGATTAAAGGTAGGAAAACAGAGAAAGAGAAGTTTGCAGGAGGAGACTACACTACAACCGTAGAGGCCTTCATCTCAGCCAGTGGAAGAGCCATTCAGGTTAGTGCTCACTCTTCTGGTAACATTCCCTGCACATGGAAAATTATACAGTTCTCTTCTTTGAAATAAGATGAATTTTATTATCTATTCTTAAATGAAAAAGCAAATTAGAGTTGGTTTATAAACTAGGAGAGAACATGAGGTTGGATCTGTTTCTTTATGTTCTCTCAGGGTGCCACATCACATCACCTGGGCCAGAACTTTTCTAGGATGTTTGAGATCATGTTTGAAGACCCAAAGAAGCCTGGTGAGAAACAGCTGGCTTATCAGAACTCATGGGGTATAACCACACGCACCATAGGAGTCCTGACCATGGTGCACGGAGACAACATGGGCCTGGTGCTGCCACCTAGAGTGGCCTGTCTGCAGGTACAAACTACTCGAACTCAGTGAAACTTCTCTCAGTACTTCTGAACTTCAGTTTCTCATATGTTCACTTTTTGTTTTCTCAGGTGGTGATCATTCCCTGTGGTATCACAGCCACTCTGTCTGAGGCTGAGAAGGAGCTGCTGTTGGCTCAATGCTCCAAGTATCTCTCCAGGCTGCAAAAAGCAGAGATCAGGGTGAAGTCTGACCTTCGTGACAATTACTCGCCTGGCTGGAAGTTCAATCACTGGGAGTTGAAGGTAAACACATGTTCTCTTTATGTGATCCTCAGCATTCTCCATACTCTTCTGCGTTAATGTAATAATTCTATAAATGTTTTATTTCTTGAATCCAGGGTGTGCCGATTCGCTTGGAGGTTGGACCTAAAGATCTGAAGCAGAACCAGTGTGTGGCAGTGCGGAGAGACACAGGAGAGAAGATCGTCCTTCCAGATGGGGAGCTAGAAAAGAAAATTACGCACCTGCTCGAGGAGATCCAGGACAACCTCTTCAAACGGTACACACTCATGTGTACATAAACATATATGTATATTAAGAGCAATAGGTCATTTAGACTCCCATGACAATGTTCTTATTATTAAAAAAAATTATTTAAAAAATAAATAAACACTTACTCTGTGTACTATTCAAGGGCTTCTGTTGATATGAAAACACACATGGTGGCAGTTGACACTATGGAGCAGTTCCAGAAAGAGCTGGACCAGGGAAAGGTGTGCATTTTATTCAGTTGTGACTAAGCTGAGCTGTGTCTGTTATCTAATTTATGGAAAAGCAATGGCCAAAACAAAGCAGTGTCCACTAACACTGTATTCTATTAATGGTTCAGATTGTGCAGATCCCATTCTGTGGAGGAATTGAGTGTGAGGACTGGATAAAGAAGACCACTGCAAAGTAAAAGACAAGCACTTCCTAATATCAACCATGTTTACTTATTACCCCATTATGTCGCAGAGAATATGTTGTTACCTGACCTAATTAGCACTAACAGTACTTCTGATTCATGCCCATAGGGATCAGGATCTAGAGCCAGGTGCACCCTCAATGGGAGCCAAGAGTCTGTGCATCCCCTTCCAACCACTAAAGACTCTGCAGCCAGGCCAGATGTGCGTCAGCGGCAAAGAACCAGCCCAGTACTACACCTTATTTGGTCGCAGTTATTAAGAGACGGGTTTCTCTAAAATCTCTCTACCTGAATCCAGGCCAAGAGCATCTTGGTCTAAAGCATCTTATAATTGACAGCTGTACTAACATGAATTTCAGAAAACCATTGTTCCTTCTTATATTAACCCCTAGTCATGATCATGCTGGAGTCATCTGCTTCTCTCTGAGTAAAGATTCTCTCAGTCTTCTGTCTGCTAACTCAGGACATATTTGTGTGAGGCACAGACAGTACACATGTACTGTTCTGCTGTCAGGTATTGAGGCAGAGACTCTCATCTGGTCTCTGTGACATCTTTGTATTTGGGTTTTCTCATAATCTGTATCATTCAGGTGATTCATATAACCTAAAGCTTGTCTATAATAAAGGGATCCTCATTTCTGTTATGTTTAGTGGCCTGACTGCAGTGTTCATTCTTCTCTTTTATTCTTGAAATGTTGACAGGGTGAATACCTTGTATCCATACGTATGATAGTTACATGCAAAGTTTGTGGACACCTGACTATCACAACCTTTGTTTGGTGTAGCTCTAAGATTTCCCTTAATGGGAACGAAGGAGCCCAAATCTGTACCAGCATGACAAGGCTCCTGTGCACAAAGCAAAGACATGTTTTGCCAAGGTTGGAGAGGAAGAACTCAAATGGCCCACATAGGGCCCTGACCTCAACCCCACTGAACACCTTCAGGATAAATTGGAACACCAACTGTGCACTAAGCCTAATAATCTCCATCCCTGAATTGGCTATATCGCTACTCTCCACCTATAGCTGGTGTGTGGTGGGCGTTCTGGCGCACTTTGGCTGCCATCGCGTCATCCAGGTGGATGCTACACACTGGTGGTGGTTGAGGAGATTTCCCCCCATACTATGTAAAGCGCTTTGAGTGTCTAGAAAAGCGCTATATAAATGTATCTTATTATTATTATTATTATTATTAAGCCTTCTTGCCTGACATCAGTGTATGACCTCACCAATGCTTTTGTAGCTGAATGGGCAAATCCCCACAGCCATGCTCCAAATGGAGGCTGTAATAGCGGCAAAAGGGTTACCAAGTTTGGAATGGCATGTTCAACAAACACATGATGGTCAGGTGTCCAATATGCCTTTTGCATTATGTGTATTAGTAGTTACTAGGAGTAATGAGGAAGTCTGGAAGATCCAAACACAATGAATAATAGTGTTGTATTTATGGCCCAGGGGTCTAGATTTGGGCTTTTCTAAAGCTGTTTGTAAGAATATTAAGCACTATATAAATAAAATTTAGCTTTATTGTTTTAACACTAAAAACAGTACACTAAACAAATTGCATATCAATATCAGCATACATTAATGGCAGAAATAAGAATACGTTTAAATAAGGATTACAGTATACAAGTCTTGATTTTGCGATGTTTAAAAAAAATCTATGATGTGATAAGACTATCTTGATCCACCTTCTGCTGTTGTGATCGCATATGCATGCCCTAAAGATTTATATACAGTATACCCAAGTTACACTCTTGCTTCACTGGATAATCTCATCTGGATAAAAAGTGTTGCTGTAATCATAAAGATTGTCCTGTGCTTATCCAACATGGTGGAATAGTTGATAGCTTTGCTACCTCATAGCTCCAGGGTCCCCAGTTTAATCCTGAGTTTGGGTTACTGTCTGTGCAGAGTTTGGCATGTTCTTTTCATGTCCATGGGGGATTACTCCAGATTCTCCTGTTTTTTCTCACCTCCCAAAGATACACTTTATGGCCAAAGATTTGTGGATACCTGACTATCACATGTGCTTTTTTGAACATCCTGTTCCAGATTTAGTCCCTCTTTGCTGTTATAATAATCTCCACTCTTCTGGGAAGGCTTTCCTGTAGATTTTGAAGCGTGGCTATGGGGATTTGTGTCCATTCAGTCACAAGATCATCAGTGAGGTTGGGCACTGATATCTGGCAAGGAGGCATGGTGTTCCTATTCATCCCAAAGGTGTTCAATGGGGTTGAGGTAAGGGCTCTGTCCAACCTTTCCAAACCATGTCTTCATAGACCTCGCACTATGCACAGGGACATTGTCATGCTGGGAATGGTAATGCTACAGCATACAAAGACATCCTATACAGTTGTGTGCTTCCAACATTGTGGCAACAGGTTTGGGAAGGGAAGGCCCACATATGGTGATGGTCAGGTGTCCACAAACATTTGGCCATGTAGTCTAGGACAGTGGTCTCCAACCCTCTTCCTTGAGATCTATCTTCCTGCAGGCTTCATCTCCGACCAAAATCTAACACACCTGTTATAGTTTAGATCAAGAACTTCTTAAGGCAATGATTAGATGGTCAGGTGGGCACGATTATGGTTGGAGCTAAAGTCTTCAGGAAGGTAGATTTCCAGGAACAGGGTTGGTGACCACTGCTCTAGGTGGACTGCCTACTCTAGGGGTGAATGTGTGTGCATGGTGTCCACGGTGTGATCCTGCCTCATGCCAATGTTCCTTGGATAGGCTCCGGCTCCACCACCACCCTGACCAGGATAAAGCGATTACTGAAGATGAAAGAATGAATGAAAAATCATTTTAAAGGAGGCAAATCTGTTTGCTTGAAAGAAATGTTTCTGTTTCTGGAAATAGACACAACTCCCTAAATACCAGGTAATAATGAATTGTATGGGTACACCCCATGCAATACTATTTCGAAAATGTCAGTGAAGCTAAGGAGGGGACTGACTTCACATACCTGTGCTAGGTGTGTGTGTGTATGAGAGAGAGAGAGAGAGAGAGAGAGAGTTGCTCATCCTTTGCTCCTCCTGTTTGCGTCAGAGTCAGAAGCGGTGCGGAAGCACTTACTCAGAACTTCATACACCTGTGTTAATCCTCAGCGGCAAAAAAAAAAAAAAAAAAAAGTATGTACACCCTGTTTTCTTTTATGTTTAAATATAATCTTGTATATGATACCGGTTTGATTAGTGATAGTTCCTACAGTTTAGATAGGAACTGATACTTGACTGCTAGTTCCTTAGAAAATTATAAGGTACTGCTCAATGAATTAAATCTCACATTAGTACAGGAGAGACCTGGTGCTCAGGAGCAAGAGATCACCTGGCCCACTATTAAACTACAAATCAAGATTTTTTTATTTTTTTTAAATAAATAAACAGTGATGTTAGTACTTTTAACACCTTACACAAACGGTCCTAACGACAGTAAACAGATTAAGTGGCAGCTATCAGTGCAGTGAGAGGTGTTTCTGCGCATGTCTGTGTTTCTGCATTTTCTTTGAACAGTATCACTGAGCTGAGGTCATTTCCAAGTGAAATGCCAAGACTTTATCTGCTCGAAAACTCTCACCAGAGAAAGCGAAAGTGTGCTGGCGTTACCAGGCAAAAATGCTTTGAAATGAACGTCCATTCCGACTTTTAATCCAGCCCTGAGGCATCTGTATTTGCATAAATAAATAAATAAATAAACAAACTAACTAACCTATACCCGACGCGCGTTTGTTGTCGGATGCCGCACTTTTGTTTATTCTTAATTGCTAATATCTAGGTTTTTATGCTGTATACTGTTATATATTGTACTGTTATTTACTCGTTATTTACACGCACCTGGTGTGTTTAATATAGGCCTACGGATTTATGATGCCATCACATTCAATTATATAAAAAAATCATTTCTTAAAGACACCCAAGATATGATGTAAATTTATATATTGATGTAAAATCACTCCAGCATGTCCTTCACTCCCTCCATCCTCTTCTGTCTTCTATTCCTGGAAATACAACCTTAACACAGAAAAGGCACAGCAGGAGCTCATACAGTCAGAGGAAGCAAGTGTTTGGCTACATGTGCTCGGATGAAACACAATGGCAACTTCCTGTTTTCTTTCTACTCGAAAGAACTTCCCACAACATCAGACACATGTATAGTCACCAGTAACAAATAAAGAAGAATAAGTGAGGTCTAGCCTTCACAATGAAGAGCTTTGACTGAAAACAGTAGGCGTGTAGTAATCACAGAGGAGTTGTTTATACGTTTGCTGAAAGATTAGAAGGACTATGAAGGAGGACGTGCGATAACGTCAGCTGCTACTGCCAGCAAAGCTTGAAGACTTCAGTGGATTATTTTACCTGTTTCAGATTTTTATTGCACAGATTAGATGAGAGATGTGTATCTATGAAGTGTGATTGTGCAGCGATGGAGAAGCTCAGTGAAGATGGCTTTGAGAGATGTGAACAGTTTGGGGACTGGTCCACCTGCAGCTCTGAACACTGGGATGAGGATCACAGGGACAGCAGTGGCTTTGGGGATTGGACTAGTTTTAAAGACGGTCTCAGTGAAGAGAGTGATTCTGCAGACTTATCGTCTCAGGAAGGACAGACTTCTGGCCATGAACACAAGGTAATTTTTTTTTATACTTTAACTATGAGGTGTGACATGTTTGGCAGCTAAATGGAAGCTCTTTCTTCATCTTTATAGACGTGATCAATAGGACGTTTAAAGTTCTTTTCATGCATACAAGTTTGCCAATAAATTTCTAATACGTTACAAGAGTTCTGTGGATATTTTGGGGTTTTAAAAGGAGAATGCACTGGTGAGAAATCTCTTTTTTTTTTTTTTTTTTTTTCTTTTTTCTACAGTAAACACACCAACATCCATTACAGTTGCATTTGTAAATGCCACTAAATATGTTTGCACACCCAAAACTCAGTGTGAATCAGTGTTCTTACTGAAAGTAAAAATGAAACGTTTTAAACCTTTTTAGTTAAATACAGAGTGTCCCAAAAGTCTCAATACATAGGGGACAGTGTACGCCAGCACCACATCAGTTGTGCCTCCGTCAGTGGATGTTGGTGGACGTCCACTTCTCGGTTGGTCCGCAACACTTCCAGTCTTTTTGATTTTGTTAATAAGTTTGGCAAAAGTGTCATGTGTGATGTGCTCACCATGCTTCCTGTTAAAGTCCATCGCAACCTTGCGACAGCTGCCTGAACCAGCCATGAGAATGATTTCAATACGTTTTTCTTTTGTCAAAGGCATTCTTAAAGGCTATCTGAAAAAAATAAATAATATATTTTCAAAGAATGAAAGATTTTGGAAGACATTATGCTAAAAAGTAGTAATTTCCCCTATGTATGAAGACACTCTGTAAATGATGCAAAATGTAAAATAAAATGTATATTGTAGAAAAGGTAAAGACAAATAATTACCATTAAAAATAATAGCAATAATTTTTTTTTAATAAAAAAACATTAAACATACACTCTGAGAATTAAAAAAAAAAAAAAGCTTTAAAAATGCTTAATTCATCAGTTCATCTATGTAGAACCCGTTTGATAAGCTAAGAAGCCTTATCTGTGCAAACAGCCCTTCTGGAATTTTTTTTCCTGAGTGTAGGTTTTGATATTAATCTTGTGATGAATTAAAGTAGAACAGTATGTGGTCAGACAGATGAAAGACCAACAGTACTGAGTGTATGAAAACGTACACGACAGTATGAGAACACTGTCTTTATATGAAGGCAAAAAAAAAAAACGCAGTTTAGAATCACAGTAGTAAATCTTCTGAAAAATGCAAATTACACATACCATGAAGCAGAAAGATTCATTCAGAGTTAGAGTTAAACTAACTCTGAAGACTAGAACCATTAACTATCTAAAGTATTACTATTTTTTCCCTTATCCCATGAGCATTTTTTTCTAATAGAGCAGTGCTTATTCACTACTTCTACACATATGGGGAAAATTCTTCAGGCCCATAAAAATGCTGATAAATGCTATATTATTTTTATTCCATCCACCCATCCATTTTCCGTACCACTTATCCTACACAGGGTCGCAGGAACTTGGCGCACAAGGCAGGGGACACCCTGGATGGGGTGACAACCCATCACAGGGCACAATCGCACACACATTCCCAAACCTATTCACACACTACGAACAATTGCCTACAACACATGCCTTTAGACTGGGGAGGAAACCGGAGTACCCGGAGGAAACCCCCGAAGCGTGCGGAGAACATGCAGGCTCTGTGCACACAGGGCAGAGGCAGGATTCGAACCCCCAACCCCGAGGCACACGTGCTAACCACTAAGCCATCATGCCCCCCATTATTTTATTGCTATCTGAAAATGAATCTCAAGCTTTAAAAGAAAATAACTAAAACTAAACTGCTCCGTGTGAAGTTATGAAAATCAAAGTGCATGGAAAAATGTTTTGACTGCTGAAGAGCTTAAAGCGTGTGTATGTACAGGTAGAAAGAGGTGATGTGCCCTGGATTGTGATTCATGATTGCTTTCATATTGAAGAGATGGTGAGAGATACAGACATCATGGATTTCCTGCCGCTATCACAGCTACTGCACAACTCGACACACACACCTCCTCCTCCAGCAGTACTATTAAGGTGAGACATGACGTGTATACCGGAAAAGTTGAAATACATTACCAACTAATGGAATGTATGTTGTGGCCAATCCTGCCCACAAAATGTACCTGCTTATCAGCTTGCAGTGTAACACATTTTACACGCACTGCATGTTTGGAACACGCTTTATTCCTCCAGATTTGAGTCAGTAATATCTGTACTCTGCTTCTTTCTCGGTCCAGAAAGGGTGCTAGCTTTTACCACAGTCTGCTGTGTGAGCCGAAGTCTCTGAGCATCACGGGGCCTAAACCCAACTTGCATTCCCACAAGCAGCTCACTGACACACTACAGCTCAAACAATCCAACACTTTACAGGTAAGCAAAAAGAAAGTACACACACGTTTACTACTGTTAAATAGTCTATATGTGACAATAATAATAATAATAATATCTGAAAAGGTTTGGATTAATGTGGCAAACATGCAACCTAGTAAGACCAGACAAGATGCAATTTATGCATTAAAAATGGATGATACTGGAAAAGAAAATATTCTAGAGCACTAGGGGTGCAAGCGGATTAATTGAAGTAAGCAGCCATTACATTGGTCATTACATTTGCAGAACACAGATTTACCTCACCTTGGGTTCGAGAAGCCTGAAAGTTCCTCTGCTGCTCTCATCCAAACTAAGGTAGGTTTGTATTTTTTTTTGGAGAGATAGCAACAGGTCTTTACAGTGGCACGTAAGTGCAAAACACATTAACAAGCTAAAAATGAAACAGTAAAACTAACACAAAAAAAATCCAAAAGCAAAAACAAAATTCAGAAACACAACAGTAAAACCAAAAACACAACAGCAAGAAACAAAACAAAACCAAAAACAAACAACAAACCTGGAAACAGCAGTAAAGAAGAAGAAGAAAAAAAAAAACTGAAATTGTTGTTGTTTTGGTTTGTTAATGTGCATATACAGGCCACAATACATCTGGCTGAAAGTCTGAATTTGTAACTTATTTGTAGCTTGTACACTAAACTCTTGTCATGTATTTGTGTGTGTAGCTAACAGCACCCACATGCTGTCAGAATTCCCCTGGATTCTTCTACCAGATCTCTCACAAGTGGCTCAGCCAGAACAGTTTGAGACTACAGAGTGATCAGGACAAGAAAGATCTGCTGTAATGACACACACTGCCTACTGCAGTGAAACAATGATAAACTGTACACAGAATAACACCAGTCTTTCTGATAATTGAGACAATAACAGAAAGTGTACCAGTACAGGAAAAAACTTTTTTGTATGTATGTAATGTATTTTTTTGTGCTTCACACATTAGGTGTCAATATTCTGAATGAAAAATAAATTCACTCTATGTATACATCCAGTATGCTTGATCTGAATAATTCTGTCCAGAATTAGGCAAAAAAAAAAAAAAAAGTGTTTACAGAGCATTTCTATAAATCTGTTTTTAAGCCATGAAGGTCTGCTGCATTACTTTCAGGTCTTACTCCAAGCTCAAGAAGCATATTTTATTCAGCAGGACTTGTTTAAAAGCTTTTACGCTCTTCCAAAATCACAAAATGGTTTTAAGAAACTGTCTTCTGCTAATGCATATTATGCTGTACTCTCATTTTCACCACATATCTCTGTAAAATGTGGAGCAAAACTGATTTGTGCACCAGTAGAGCCAGGGGCAGGCACTGTTCAGATCTCTCTCTCTCTCTCTCTCTCTCTCTCTCTCTCTCATATATATATATATATATATATATATATATATATATATATATATATATATATATATATATATATATATATATTAGTGTGTGTGTGTGTGTGTATATATGTACACACAGTATTGTGCAAAAGTTTTAGATACCCTATTTTTTTTAGTACAAACTTTGTTATAGACTTTTTATTTTATGACTTCTACATTGTCAAGTCAGTACAAAACATTTTAGATTCCCAAACATTAGTTTTCTAGCACAGAATTGAATGTTACAGAAAATTGTTTGTATGTCATTAAAGAAAGCAGAATATTACGTAAGAGACACTTTTCAGACAAAAAACCCAATGAAGGCTGCTGGGTTTTGCTGCAAAAATAAGAAGCAATTGCGAAAGTCAAAGTCTCCAGAAGAACTGTGGCTGGTTCTGCAAGATGCTCAATAAAACTTACCAGTTCATTTCCTTATAAAACTGCACAAATTGTACCGGAGACTACTGCTTTAATTTTTAGTTTTAGTTTTTTGTCACACCAAATATTGACTTTGTTTCATTTACTACTGTTTACTGCTCTTTACAGTTTTTTTGTTTGTTTTTTTAATGTGGAAACATTTAATTTCATTATTTTGAAGGCATCTTTACTCTACAGCATTTCTTTGCATGTGCCTAAAACTTTTGCTTCAAGCAACTGACAGAAATGTAAAAGATGACAAATTGTATCATAAATGCTTTTTAAGATGTTAGTGATGTGGTGACTTAGTCAGGCTAATGATACCTAGTTAGACCAAACAAACACACTGACTTATCTTCTGTCATTTTTTTTGCCTGATGTTTGGGGGGTGGGTGGTTACTGGGTAATAGTAAACCACTTTTTTTAGGACTACACCACTGGTGCACAAATCACTTTTGCCCCACATTTTACAGAGATACGTGGTGAAAAAGTGAGAGCGTGCGGAACTTGTCATTTGTCAGCGAAAAAACAGTATTTGACACTTGTAGCAGATTCAAGCAGTTGTAGTTATTGGCTTGTGTTTGTGCTAGAAAAATATCCAAGAAACGAATGTATTTTTGAGAAAATATCCTACAGGCGTGCAACTGTCACTGCATGATTTCACCTACTGAAATGCACATGTACAAAATTTGTCCATGACTTCACATTTTTTGGTACGGGTGTGTGAGTGTGTTTTGCACCATATTCACTGCAGAAACTGTAGCAAAAAAATTGTGAGCATATGAGTTTCTTAATTTGTGATTTGTAGAATAGGATTTGTGCGCCTGCAATTTGAGGAGGTGTGACTGTGGGAGAGAAAAAAATTCTACAAGTTTGCAAATCCTAAAGCATTTATCTCTGTGACTTCAACTTTACTGATACGTGTGTGACTATTTTCTACAACTACGAATTCCACTGTCACAGGTGCTCAGTTGTTTTGTTCTAATAACACCTTCATACAATGTTTTCTCTCATTATGCCAAATGACGATGATTTAGCAGATCAGTCAAATGCAGATCAATCAAACGAGGCCACACTTTGCAACAAATGTATTTGAGGTCAAAAAGTATTGCCTACAGTTTTTTTTAGGTTTACACCAACAGTTCCTTATCATCCTACTTGTCAACACCAGCACTGAGAAATTTAGGCTGTCAGTATCTCACCATCAGCTTTTCAACTGTTATACTATCAGTACATTTTGCATAATATGGAAACATTTCTACTTCATTGTCAGACATGTTTATTTACATATGCTCCATCCTGTTTTCTTCTATTTTTGTGTACATCTCATACTAAATAGTTTTAGATCTTCAAATGAAATACAACATAAATCAAAGGCAACCTGAGTAAACACACACAATACAGTTTTTAGCAGCAATAACTGCAACCAAACACTTCTGATAACTGGAGATCAGTCTTTCACTTACTTCTAGGACTAGAATTTACTCCTATGCTTTGGATCATTGTTTTGCTGCATAATCCAGTTGCACTTGAGTTTCAACTTATGGACTGAAGACCGGACATTCTCCTTTAGGATTTTCTGATAGAGAGCAGAATTCATGTTTCCTTTAATTATTGCAAGTTGCCCAGGCCCTGAAGCAGCAAAGCATCCCCACACCATCACACTTTCACCACCATGCTTGACCGTAGGTATGATGTTCTTTTTGTAGAATTCTGTGTTTAGTTTACACCAGATGTAACAGGACCCCTGTCTTCCAAACAGTTCCACTTTCGACTCATCAGAACATTCTCCCTAAAGTTTTGAGGATCATCAAGGTGTGTTTTGGCAAAATTCAGATGAGCCTTAATGTTCTTTTGGGTTAGCAGTGGTTTTCACCTCGCCGTGGATGCCATTTTTGTCCAGTGTCTTTCTGATAGTGGAGTCATGGACAGTGACCTTTATTGATGCAAGAGAGGCCTGTAGGTCCTTTGGTGTTGTCCTTGGTGCTTATGTGACTTGCTGGATGAGTAGTTGTTGTGCTCTTGGAGGAATTTTGGAAAGTCGGCCACTTCTGGAAAAGTTCACCACTGTGACGAGTTTTTCCATTCGAAGATAATGGCTCTCACTGTAGTGCTTTGGAGTCCCAGAGTCTTTGAAATAGCTTTATAACCCTTCCCAGACTGATGCATTTCATTCACCTTCTTCCTCATCATTTCTGGAATTTTTTTCAACTTTGGCATAGTGTGTTACTGGGTAAGACCTTTTAACCAACTTCATGCTGTTGAAAAAGTTCTATTTAAGTGTTGATTTGATTGAACAGGGTTTGCAGTAATCAGGCCTGGTTGCGTCTAGTCCAGCTGAACCCTATTATGAATTCAGTTTCATAGATTTGGGGAATTGGTAACTATGGGGGCAATTTTCACACAGGCCCAGTTGGTATTGGATAACTTTTTTGCTTCAATAAATAACAACATTTAAAAACTGTATTTTGTGTTTACTCAGGTTACATTTGCTTTATCTTAGATTTTGTTTTAATTTCTGAAACAATTTAGTATGAGATATACACAGAAACCGAAGAAATCACTGTACTTTCACAGCACTGTACATGTAATGGAAATGGAGGCTATAAATAAGTCCTTGAACAACCCTAGACATGAAATGTATACTAGTGGTGTACTAGTTATCTAGTTGTACTCTGTGTTCAGTTGATTTGTTACTAGATGTTGAGCAAGCATCTGGATTCAAGGGAATTCAAGGATTCAAGGGAATCCTGCTTACTGCCCCACTTAGTTTCCTTAGAGTTATTATCATACCTAGTGGTCAAAAATGGGACCTACAACAATCTCTAATAGAGGCCTATAGTGTCAGGAATTGCTCTTCTCTATGAACAGTTTCACTGGGGCAGGAGAAGCAGACAGACAGTTAATAACACTTCATTTTGTTTTGAATTCCAGTCTGTAAGGAGTCACCACTTTCTTTTCCTAGCTTCTCAATTTTTTAAATATTTTTAGTTTAAATTTAGTTTTCTTCTGATATTTATTAATCATACTGTTTATCATATTAATCAAGTGCTAACAGTATGTCTGTGATCTACAGAACCATTTCCGTTGTAAGATTCATTGCAAAGATTGGGGGAGGGAAAGAGGGATTATGGAGTGGATTTTGTGTTTGTACATCAAAAATACTATGTACTACAGCAAAATCTACCTGTTTGCTATGCGAAGGCTGAAAAAGAAGAATGTCCCTTTTTCAATTCCCAATTTTTAGGTGGCTAGTTTCAGGTCTTTTGTGTGTTTTTGATATGTAGTTGTGCTGAACATTTTTTACTGAAACCTGTCAACCCTGCTTTTTGATATTTCCTTAAACACAGTTGAACAAATGTATGTGTAAAATCATTCAAAACGAGCTGCTAGCCTGTATGCTGGATGACTTTTTATTACAGCCTTATATAGCTATATCAAGTGAGTCAAGTGTGATAGCTTGTCGACCTGATTTTGTTTGAGGCTATGCGGTTATTAATGTCTTCCTGCCTCACCAAAATCTAATGGTCAAAAGCTGCTGCATTTCTTGCATTTCTTTCTTTCTATGCTCCACAACCTGTATTAGGTGTTGGAAGAGGAGATTGCTCAAGAAAAATAAACATTTAAATTGAATGAATCTGAATGAATTGTTTTGTTTTAATATTAAGTATTTATTCAATGTAACCACAGTACAAGCAGCACTTTTTTTCACACTGTGCAATTTAACATTTAAATATGAATTTATTAATGTATGTAGATGTATATAGGTGTATAAAATGTACAGTACCCTCCACTAATATTGGCACCCTTGGTAAGTATGAGCAAAGAAGGCTGTGAAAAATTGTCTTTATTGTTTAACCTTTTGATATTTTGTTAAAAAAAATTCCCAAAAATACTTTGCTCTCAAGGATATCAAACAATTGCAAACAAAACACAGGTTTATCAAAAAAAAATGTCATGTTGTAATGTTATAATGTTTGTTAAATATAGGTGCAACAATTAGTGGCACCCCTATGAATTCATATGAGAAAAATATATTTGAAGTATATTCCCATTGACATTTAAAAAATCTTTAGAACACCTGGGTGACTAGGAACAGGAAATTGTTCAACCATAACTTCCTGTTTCACAGGAGTATAAATATGAGGTGCCAATATTAGTGGAGGGCACTGTATATAGGTGAAAATGTCAGTTTACAAGAGTGAGGTGTTAATGTCAAAGTCAAAGTGATCTGATATACTATATGTTTGCTTCAACATTCCTTTAAATTAGTAACGGAATTTTTTTTTTTCCAACATTGATATGTTGGTATATGATATATATGATGCCAGACCTTGGCATATTTAGTTTAAGGACATGAACATGAGTATTAGACATTTGCAAGGATAAGTCCTGTAGCAGGATTACAGGATTACTATTTTCTGTGTATTGCAGTACCCAATCAGGTAAAGTATGATTTTTACATCTGTGTTACATATTCCATAAGCAGGAAACAAAAATCTTACCTGTGGTATTACGTAATCTACTTAGCATATATTCATACAATATATTATAAATTTTAAAAAAAAAAACCTCCAAACACAGAGCAGAAAGAGTGACGCATGCTACACTCACTCTTACCCTTCAAAAAAGCCCCAAAGTTTGTTTTTATTTTTCTCCCACCTCTCTTTCATTATCTCCACAGTCAGGGTGAATGAAAGTGAGGGTTTTTTTTTTTTAGAGACAGAGTGTTGCAGAAGACATGTTACAAAAGAGAGAGAGAGAGAGAGAGAGAGAGAGAGAGAGAGAGAGAGAACGAGAGAACGAGAATGTACACTCACTGGTTGCTTTAATAGCAACACCTGGGCAAATTAATTATAATTCTATTAGAAAATATTCAGAACCAGAGTATCTTGCTAAATATGCAGATAAGTTACACAAGAGATCAACAGTAATGCATAGAAATGACATAGGGAAAAGTACAACTCTTTCATGTCATAAGATCCTTTTCTTGCGTAATTTCCTAATGGTTGACCTTCTTTAGACTTCTTTAGACAAAGATCATGATAGAGCAAACAACAAAGCCTTCAGATGGAAAGAAACGAACTAGACAGCAGGAGTCTACTTCAAAATTTCCATTACAGAAACGTCACCTGAAGTTCACATGTGAATAATCACCTGAATCACTTGTCAATTAATTAATTAGTTAATTAATTAATTAATTAATTAAAGGTTTCATTTACATTTGATTTTTTTCCACATCTGATTTATTTTTACATTTTAACTTTTCACATGACTAGTTTGATTCCATATTGTTCACATGGTGCCACATGAATTCGCATGTGCAATTTCAGGGCATAACAGGTTGAAATGAACCTTCATGTGTTTTTCACATGTAAAAAACTCGATCATATGTGAAATGTATGTGATTCTTCTGTAAGGATTACCAGTATGAGGTAGTCGCTCACCGAGTATCAAATTATAGCAGTCATTGCAATAGGCCTACTTGTAGTGCGCAGTGGATACAGACATACTGAACTGGCAAAAGACTGAAATTCTGTTATATCAAAAACTTTCCAGAGCTTGCAAAACAGGATGTGATTGCAGTGTACGTGTGGCATCGGCAGTCAATGGTAGAATGGCTTCAACAATGCAGTATGCCCCTGACACTCTCATTGGTCAAAATCCTTAAGGATCTCCCCTCTCTCTTTATCAATATTTCATTAGTCAGTTTGTCATAGGGTACATCGATCTACCTGTGTGGGTTTCTATCTACCTTCTAAAGAAGAAACATTCAGTCATTGGGATTTTCCCCTGTATACATAACACTTTATGTGTTCTGGTCTATTTTTAGTCTTGTAAAATAATTGTATTTAAAATGTATTGTGTGTCCCATTGGTCACCAAATATACACACACCGTCCACTTTATTAGGAAAACCTGTATGCCTGCTCATTCGTGCAATTATCCAATCAGCCAATCATGTGGCAGCAGTGCCACAGAGCTTCAGTTAATGCCCCCATCAAACATCAGAATGGGGAAAAAATATGATCTCTGTGACTTTGAGCATGGCATGGATGTTGGTGCCAGACAGGTTGGCTTGAGCATTTCAGAAACTACTGATCTCCACAACAGTCTCTAGAGTTTACACAGTGTGAGTCGAGCTTACAAGAAGTCTACAGTAACTCAAAAAAACACTCTTCACAACCATGGTAAAAAGAAAAGCATTAAATGTCGAACCTTAAGATTCTTCTTGTTGGGTTACACTCAAGAATTTGAGGCTGTAACTGGACAGTTGAATATTGGAAAAACATTGCCTGGCCTTCTCCCCCCATCTTCAATTGTCCATTTCAGTAAGCCTGTGCAAAAACTGTTTTGCATTTTAATTTTAAGGTACATATCCTTATGGATGACAGTATGTAGCAGGCTTCATTCTGAACTTAATAATTTAAGTAAATTAAATAATGACCTGAACTAAGTGTATTCTTTTGCAGCATGGCTTGAACAGTATAAAGTATAAGAATGTAATGGCAATAATTGTGGTGATTAAAGGCCTATAAGAGGACTATTGTTAAGATAAATCAGAAGTGCACTTATCTGGAACTGCTGTGGCCATAACAATTCAATGATCATATTTATTCAGTGTAATTTCGCAATGTGACTATACAACTCAATGCCGGCTTATACTGTGCATGTGTCTGGTAAAACATCCTTAAGTAAAAAAAGCTTTTGTTCCCTTTAGTACAGCAAAGCATTTCCTGCTAAAACACGCAGTGTGGTTTTAACAATTCAAGCCTGTTACTTTTATTATACTGAGTGTAGCAGCTAGTCAATGAAATCGACAGGTCTGTGATGCAAACCATTTCTCTGATATTATATGATTAATAGAAAGATTCATCTGTGTTAGCAAGGGTATAAAATGACTGACAGTATCCAAATATAACACATGAAACTTGTTGAACATTTAAACATTTTTTCCCAAAATGAAAATGTCAAATCTCACCAGTTTGGGAAATTTAATCCCAGGTCAGCAAAAGCTCACTGCTAGTTCAGTCCCACGTTTTATTGCATACTTCCTATTCAGCCCCGCAATGCATATAAAAGAAAAAAACATTTTAAAAAGGGCCCCCAAGAGCACATACACACACAAACACACACACACACAAAATGTGAATAGTTTATGTATTTACTCTTCACATTTTGATCAAATAGATGTATTTCACATGGTTTTATTCTGCATATCATTGGACCACTAAACCTTCCTGTGTGCCCCCACTTGACCTGGGCCCAGGACAGTTTCTCTGATTGTCCCCCCGTGATGACAGGGCTGTTCCTGTCTCCTGTCTAGAAAAGAGGCCACTGCATAGGCAGCACTTGGTTTTGCAGATCTCCTTGCGCATGTTGTCACTGGCCAGCACATACAGAATTGGGTTCATAGCACTATTAAGTGTGGACAGTCCCAGAGAGATGCTGTAAGGTGAGTAAAGTGCCGTGTCAAAGGTACAGGGACTTTGTGAGAAATGGAAACTGATGGCCCGTAGCAAAAGAATAATGTGATAGGGGGCGAAGCAGACCAGGAAGAACAGGATTACTGCCAGAACCAGGTAACGGACTTTGATCTTCTGCTCTGAACTCAAGCCATCACTGGCCTGGACCATAGAGAGAATGGCACGGTTGGTGACCAGCAGAATGCACAGCGGAATGAAGAACCCGATAACAAAGCGGGCGTAGTTGAAGGCTGTCACAATGGCCGTATTCTGTCCAGGCTCAAAGCACCGCTTCTCCACTTTCGTCTCCGTTTCACCCTCTCTCATGGTAAACACTGGCATGTGGCTCAGAGCCACCACTATTACAATCACTGAGGTGACTATTACAGCCCATTTCATCTGCCTCAGACCTCGAGATTTTAACGAATGCACCACAGCGATGTAACGGTCCACAGACACACAGCACAAGAGGAAGATGCTGACATACATGTTGTTAAAGAAGACGTAGCCCGTCATTTTACAGGCTAGAGAGCCCAAGTGCCAGTGATGGCCATTGTGTATGTAAATAGCCCATGTAGGTAACGTGCCTAAGTACATCAGATCACACACAGACAGACTCAGCAGGTAGATCCCCAACACATTCTTCCTTTGCACCTCGAGGAAAGTGAGATAGACGGTGACAAGGTTAGCTGGTACTCCCACAATGAAGACAATGCCATACAGAGTCAGAAGTGGAAGTCTGTCATTTTCAAAGGGAAGGCTGCAGTTGGGTGTTGAATTCAGTGCATTGGATGAGGTTCTGTTAGTCAATTCCATGGTCACTAAACACGGAAATATTGGCCATAGAGAGACAGAGACTAAATCAGTAATCATTAAATTGTCATTACAAATTTATGTATTGTGATGTATGTCCTCTATAAATGTAGTGCCTTCAGCCACATGTGGTTTAAATGGACATGCTAATTGTCTAGCATAATCTTCTCTGTCTAAGAGCCATTTTGTTGCTACTAATAAACCACCATTTCTTTGCAAAGTTGGTTCACCCTGCTGAAAAAAAACAATAGAAACCATCACAGAGATTCTAATGGTTTCCACTACAAATACCATTACAAACCATCAGCTAACCATTAAAACCATTACCACTAACATATTGGTCCTTAATGGTATCCACTAGACATATCATGCCACCAACAGAAGGCAACAAGTTACCAGTAGAGACCCACAGGGACCATTACAGCTTCCATTAAAACCAATATACAGTACTGTGCAAAAGTTTTAGGCACCCTATATATATGGTATTTCTACGGTATTATCTCTTTACGGTATTTTTTTAAAACATTTAATTTAATTATTTTGAAGTCATCTTTGCTCTACAGCATTTCTTTGCATGTGCCTAAAACTTTTGCACAGTACTACATTATAAAACCAATATAATAATATAAACAATATAATAATAAAATGAATTCCCATTATAACCATTAAAACCATTACATTTTCTATGAGGGTTTCTATTGTTTTTTTCAGCAGGGCAATACCATTGGAGCTTTGGTAATACAGACCACAAGCAGTCATATAGTGTAGCTTCTTCTTTTTTTTTAATCATTAGAAATTTAGCTGATAGATCACACCCTAATCCTACAGTGAGAGGTTTTTCACACAGCAGATACGCAGATAAAACAGACCAATTCAGGTTTTTGAAAACGCCTTGTACAGTTGAAAGTAAGTTGAACAAGGAGTCTTAATCTTAAATTAATTTGATGAACAATAATAATAATAATAATCAACAGCATCATTTTGTGGATATGCCTGCAATGTTATTCAATCAATTAAATGTAATTGAAAAACAAATCTCATTTACCACCCTGTACGCTACTTAACATTATAATCATTGAAGAACACATGAATTTAAAAAGAGATGTACAGTTCAATCCTAATATTGAATAAAATAATTATAGTACTTACATACATAAAACATATGCGCAGATAGATGTTCGAAAGGATTCACACGCTGTGCGTATAGTCTGCTGCACTTTCATTTAAAAAAAAACAGGAACTCAATAGGTTTTTGAGTTGCATATCCGTCACACTGCAGCACATTTACACCCTCTTCCTTTCAGGTGATTGCGAGTGGCTTAGATGTCGGCTGCGTTACTCACTAAAATAGTACACTCTTATAGGGAAAATTTATCAACTAAGTGGTATAAAAATAATCTAAAACACCTCCGTTGAACAAACAAGATGAGATCTGTTTGCCTGAGTCTTTGTAAATCTCATCGTTAATGATTTTTTTTTTACTGAATCTTGAAGACAACATTAATTTGGGTCATTCCGTCTCAAGTGATCCAATAATTCCAAAGTTAATTGCTTGACCATTTTTAATTTTTCTAATTTTTTTTTTTTTTTTTTTTTGAGTGATTACCTCTATGTATTGGCATTGCAAAACCATCAGGTTTTTTTTTTTACTAGTTTTAACTACAACAGCCATCTTTGTGTCATGGCACACAACAAATTTTGGTTATACAGCTGTTTACAGAAACCTCAATATCTCTAGAGCACATTACAAGGTACATGAAATTATGTAAACATTTTGCACATTCTTGTTCCTTAGACTTAGAACTTAAGTCCAAATGTAATGCTCAAGATTGCTCACAGTTCCACTTTTACAGTCAATTTATAACGGGAAGGGTTAGAGTCTCAGTCTTAAAGTTTTAGGCGGAACCTAGGTAAGTATTAGTGTGCATGCAGAACATTTCAGGTTTGAGAATTGTCTTTTTTTATGGGGGTGAGAGTGCAACTTTTTTTTTTAATTTCCCTCACTTTTGGGTTGAATATCTCTGGTGGAGTTTGAGATTGGAAGCAAACTCTGCAGGACAGTAGATCACAAGGGCCAGATTTGAAGAACCAGCCTGATCTATCATGTTGGTACAGGTGTACAGTTAGTATGCGTGAATAGATTTTATCCAAATATGGAAGTACAGTGTTCAATTGGGCATTTAACAAATGAACCTTGTCATAAACAGAGCTCTGGTGTTTCTCTTGTGATGAAAGCAGTAAGTGACTACAGCTCAGAAGTCACTTTTTTCACTACTGTACTGCAATTTACCTCCAATCTCAAACTCTCAATTTTTACAGCAGAACACTACTATAGAGGACTTATTTCTATGAAAATTTCAGGTTCATATCTTGTCCCCCACCAGAGATACACAATGCGAAAATGAAGCAAATTTGACAAAATTGCACTTTCTCACCCGCATAAAAACATAAGAGAAGTCTCAAACCTGAAAGGTTCTGCATGCACAATATCCATACCTAGGTGCCCCCTAAAAAAATTAAGACTGAGACTCGAATCCTCCCCATTATAAACTGACCCTAAACACGGAACTGTGAGCAATCTTGAGCATTACAATTCGACTTAAGTTCTAAGTCTAAGGAACACGAATGTGCAAAATATTTATATACATATACCTTGTAATGTGCTCTAGAGGTCAGTTTTTGTTCCATGGAGCTAGGCCCACCCTGAGTTGAGATATTGAGGTAAACATCCTTATAACCAAAATTTGTTGTGTGCCATGACACAAAAATGGCCATCATAGTTAAACCAAGTAAAATTTAAAATTTAAATGGTTATTTTTCAATGGCAAATTCATTTCCATTTTTCAGTGGAAAATTAAAAATGGTCGAGCAACCTGCATTAGACCACTTGAGATGGAATGACACATTTACTTTTTGCCTCATTTTGTCCTTTTAGTTCAGCAGTGGGGCAGTATGCCTCCTCTTTTGTCCTTGTGTTTTTTATCTATACATTAAACATATTCTTTTTTTTGACAGAAATACCCCCCCCCCTTCTCTCTCTCCCTCTTTCTCTTATTTCATGACTATCTGTCACTCAACCTCAGTGAAGGTAATTCTTTATTGATCATCTATGTTAAGTACAACTCTGAGCCAGCTTGTCTCTACTCCACATCTGTAACCAACACAGAACAGTAACGTTAGCTAAAAAACCCAGACTGCTTGTCACAGACATAGATAGCAGTGTATCAACGCAGGCACCATTAGAATGCTAGACGATGTTACTTAGCTATGTTAACAGCTATGTTGCTAAATTTCTTGCTCTGGAATCAGGTGTGGGAGTGCTTGTGTGGGGAAAATTTTGACTCATGCTTTTCTCCTCCATTATTTATTTGCTGTGTATGTGCATGTGTTTGGACAGAGTGGCTTTAGACAGCTGTTTTGATGGAGGGTGTGGCAATACTACTTATGTACAAGAGAATGTAATTTGTTTTGTTTTTTTAGGTCATTTTCTCTAAAAAATAAAAAAATAAATAAATAAATAAATAAATAAAAAACCTGTGGTAAAATGATTTATCACCAACCACTGTCTGCCCCCACAAACATTATGGGAGGATGCTGAGGGAGGCAAATAAACTATGACTGTTTGAAATTACAATACTACCACTGTCCACTAGGGGCGACACACAGGTTTAAAATCACCTACAGAGCATGCCTGAATGTTAAAACACAGCCGCTTTATTACAAGGGCGAAGACATCTAGAAACACACAAATAAACAAATAAAAATAAATAAATAAAATGTATCTAAACAAATAAATAAATCATTTTATGGATATTGAAACAATTCTGAAGCATTCAAAAAAGAAAAACAAAATGAATACAGCAGTAACCAAATGAAATAGTGCATTATTTTGATGCATCAAAGTATCTTCTTTAAAAAAAAAAAAAAAAGTATTTATATAATTTACAATTACTCTGAGCAAGCGATCAGTAACGGGAACCGTCATAACAGCCGCGGTGCGCACACGGAGCTTTTTGAATGTAACGCGTAATTCCGTTTCCAGTAATTTCTACGGGCAACAAAATCGGAGGTTCGCGTGAAGAGTGTTCCAGAAGTCGCTTGCTGGCCCGACTGTTTCACACGTCTGTCCGCAAATACAATCCGTCCTGTACTTTTGAGGAGACATGGCTAAGTGGGGAGAAGGGGACCCTCGGTGGATCGTGGAAGAAAGAGCGGATGCTACAAATGTCAACAATTGGCACTGGTAAGATAAGAAAAGGACGCTGAGCCGGCGTGCGGCTGCTGATAGCCATCTTTGCTAACCATGGAGGCAAAGCCTGTAACATCACCGGCGCTACGGAATCAGCTAACGTTACATATATGTGTATATATCTTTAAACAATGTGCCAGTTAGATAGCGAGGTTACTTTCAGATACCGAATAGTTGACGGACCAGGGTATATTTGCGATAGACGTGGAGGTTGTCGGCAGTTAGCTTAGAAATGTAGCATTATTTTACAGGCGCTGTTAGCTAGTTGGCTACATTAATCACGGCATGGACACTCCGTGCCCTCTGATCGCTTCCTTTTGGACCACAGTCGAGATGGCTACAATATATCCACACCGGTGCGGTGGGTTCTGGTAACGGGATACTCTCAACATTAATAATGAGATGTTGCGTATATAGACAGGAGGTACATTGCTTTGGACTGATGCTTCCCAGGCTGTTCTAGTTGGTTCTTTCCTTGTTTTCTCCACTCGAGTGAATAGTCTAGAAAAATCGGCGCTGTTGCAGCAGCAACGTCTAGAACATATATACTAAAATACCAACAACGACTCCTTGAATTACAGTAACAAGCATCTTTGGCTGGGTTTAAATCACGCTTGAGTGTCCACAAGCCTACCAGAAGGATGCTTCATAATTAATTACAAATACAGTTTAAATGAAGTTCATTCATGCAGTCCTCTGCAGCTGGTCAGGGTCGTGGTGGATCTGGAGCCTGTCCCGGGAATACTGGGTGTGAGGAAGGAATACACCCTGGTGGAACGCCAGTCAGTTGAAGGGCGCCATACACACACTCATTCACATCTACTTACATGCATGTTTAGGGGAGGTGGGAGGAAACTGGAGGAAACTGACACAGGGGGAAAACATGCACAGACTCTACAGAAAAACAGTAACCCATGTTCAGGATCGAACCAGAGACCCGGGAGCTGTGAGGTGGCACCGCTGCCTGCTGCACTACCATGCACCACTAAATTAAGTTTCTAACAATATTTTAAGAATGACGAAGAAAGACCCCTAATCCCTGTTTTGTTTTGGGTGGGTTTTTTTTTTTTTTTCCCTTTTTTTCAGTTGCCATTAAGTGAGTTGTCTTCCAAGAGGCATTTATGACATCACGTGTGCAGTGATTTGCTTAATTAATGCAAAGAATGTCATTCAAATATAATATTGCACTTTGACTTTTCTTGAATGCTAGACAAGTGTTCTTCCTACTTAATGTGCTGAAGTAAAACTTATGTCCCTGTATCTGTGCTTTTGGATTTGTAAACCCAAGCTGTTGCTTTCTTGGTCAGGACGGAGCGGGACGCCACAAACTGGTCATCGGAGAAGTTGAAAGATCTTCTGGTGGGCTTGCAAGTAGAAAACGATGAAGGCAAGTGTGAAATCACAGAGCTGAGCAAGGTGGAAGGAGAGGCTTCTATCAACAACCGCAAAGGGAAGCTCATCTTCTTCTACGAGTGGAACTTAAAGGCCAAGTGGAAAGGTGAAAACAAGATCATCATAAAGTGCACACCAGCATGTAATCACAGGTGGAGGCTGGCAGCAATGTGCGTGTTGCAGCATAATCACCATTATGGCTGTCAGAATTCATGAATACTATTCAAATTTCCCATACTATTTACTTATTGTGGCATATTTTTATTATCTGTGACTTTTGAACTCAATGTGAATATGAATAAGGAACAAAGTGTGTCACTTAATTGACTCGCTCTTTTTCTGTGGCTGAACCTTAACTGGCTTTCCATTGGTCAAATAGTACACAGTACAGGTTCTGTAACGTTTTACACCCTGTGTAGTGAGCGCATTAAGGGAACAGGAAGACACAAAACTTAAAAGAATTCTGCATGATGACCAGCTGAAGATAGAGGATGTTTGTGGGTCTAAGACATGTTAAATATCAACAACAAGAAAACCGTACAGTGTGTGAGTAGATACAAACACATCTGAGACAGTAAAGTTTGACAAAATCATATTTTCTCCTTGTGAAAGCGACAGTTTTCCCCTTCTGTGGTTTGTGATGTGAAGGAATAGTGTAGTGATAATGTCTGTGATGGTATAAAATGATAACGTATGCACGTATGCATTAGTGGTCAAACATGTTCAGACACCAAATATTTTACACAATCAAAATTTAAATACATGTTTAAATGAATTTGACAGCCATAGTCTATAGTGTTTGTTTTTGATCAGAAATGTTTTTATTAAATAAAAATGTGAAGCCTTAATCATCATAGACCTTTTTTTTTTTTTTTTTTTTTACATAGGGACCTCGAAATCAGGGATCAAATACAAAGGCGAAATTGATGTTCCAAACCTTTCTGATGAAAATGATAAGGAGGACCTTGATGTAAGTTATTCTAGTGCCCAAAACACTTGATCTCTGTATTCTACATTAATGTTATTTTCTCCCAGAGAAGCGCATCATCAGATTACATTGTGTGCATACATGCACAGTGTGTGCGCATTTATTTTTGATCATTACACACCCATCTAAATTATTCTCATTATTCATATCTGTTAATCTGAATAATTCTCACTATTCCTAACTATTTTCTCATGATGTCTCTTATCAAAATGTTTAATAATTGTGGCTTTTGCTTGAAACAGATCAGTGTGTCCCTTTGTAAAGATGAGCCTGACACACCAGTCTTTACTCTGATGAAAACGGAGGGGGCAGAGAAAGTCCGCGAGGCACTCGACAGCTACGTCGAGCTTCTCAAAACAGGTCAGCCATTCTCAAATAGCTTATGACAGCCTGCTTTGTTAATACTCCAGTAAAGGACTAGCAACCCCTTACCCTGAACTTAATTATTACAAGAGAAACTGCATTAGATCTAGTTACAGATGTATGAAAGGGATACAAGAAAGGTGTAGCATCTTGAAGGCAAGTTGGCTTCCTTTAGTGCAGGACAACAATCTCTGCAGTTGCAGAGAGGAAACACTAGAGGTCATCAGATGAAGCCAGATTTAGTTTTATATATTAAAGACACTTAAATGTCAGGAAGTATGCCGATAAACAGAAAGACTTTCTCGGTAGTTTTTTGGGTTAATCGCCAGGCCCACAAATAACACTGGAACAATTTTTTTTTTTTTATCAAGGTTTAGGAGTTATTCAATATGTTAGCTTTATACTGTGTGTGTGTGCAGCTTCATGATGAATTTGTCTCCTCATTTGCACAGAGTTCACGCAGGGTATGATCTTACCGACAGCCAATGGTGTGAGTAAACAGCCGACCTCTCAGACAAAGGTCAAGATGGACAAAACCCAGGTAGGCGTGGACGTTTGCTGGTGGCACACATGAATCCTCTAAATTGAAAAAAATATGTAATTAAACCAAAAGTAAACTGATTTTAATGAGTGTATTAATGAGGGGGGCATGGTGGCTTAGTGATTAGCACATTTGCCTCGCACCTCCATGGTTGGGGGTTCAAATCCCACCTCCGCCCTGTGTGTGTGGAGGTTGCATGTTCTCCCTGTGCCTCGGGGATTTCCTGTGGGTACTCCAGTTTTCTCTCCCAGTCCAAAGACATGCATTGTAGGCTGATTGGCATTTCCAAATTGTCCATAGTGTGAGAATGTGTGTGCGATTGTGCCCTGTGATGGCTTGGCAAGCGGTATGGAAAATGCCTGGATGTTTTAATGAATTGGAAGACTGCGGCTTTATCTTTTTTGAGCTTTGATTTATGATGGAATTTGTGATTTTCATGTACAGATTGGCTCAGGTGGCACAGCTCCTCCTCCCTGCACAGGAGTAAAGATCCCCACTTGCAAGTTCTCACTGAAAGACACTTTCCTCACTTCACCAGAGGATCTCTACAGAGCTTTCCTCAACCAAGAGGTCAGTATAGTCCATTTCATAACACACAGAAAGTGCTCTCTTCAGTATTCTCTTTTTATAATGATGGTGTGAATTCTCTCAAAAGCAGTAATGTGTCTGTCTGTCTGTAGATGGTGCAGGCATTTACACACACGGCTGCCATGGTTGAGCCAGAGAAGGGAGGCAAGTTCCGCCTGTTGGGTGGAAATGTATACGGAGAGTTCCAGGAGCTGGTGAGAATCTGCTTATTTACTTTACCCCATTTCCATAAAAGTTAAACTGTGCTACATCAGCCTTCCTTTTAATTACACTTTTTAATCATTTTGGAACTGAGGATACTAATTGTTGCAGTTTTGCAAGTGGAATATTTGCCCATTCTTGCTCAATAGTCCTTGGTCGCCATTGTCTGATTCTCCTCTTCATGATGCGCCATAGGAGACAGATCTGGACTGTTGGCAGGCCAGTCAAGCACACGCACTCTGTGTCTATGAAGCCACGCTGTTTTAGCATGTGCACAATGAGGCGTGGCATTGTCCTGCTGAAATAACCATGGACTTTCTGGCAAAAGACGTTTCCTTGATGGCAGCATATGTCTCTCTAAAATTCCAGTATACGCTTCCGCGTCAATGGTACCTTCACACATATGCAAGTCACTCATGCCGTGGGCACTGATGCACCCTATAGCATCACAGATGCTGGGTTTTGCACATTTCGCTTATAACATTCTGGTTGGTCTTTTTCATCCTTGGCACGGAGAACTCTGTGTCTGTTTTGTCCGAAAACAAGCTGAAACATGGACTCATCTGACCACAGCACATGTTTCCACTGCCTTTCAGTCCATCTGAGATGAGCTTGGGCCCAGAGAACTTGGTGGTGTTTCTGCATAGAGTTGATGTGTGGCTTCCTCCTTGCGTAATAGAGTTTTGGGTTGCATTTCTGGATGCAGCGGCGGACTGTATTAAGTGACAACGGTTTTACGAAGTACTCTCGATCCCATGTGGTTATATTTATCACAGTAGCATGATAATTTCTTAGGCAATGCTGTTTGAGGGCTCGAAGGTCACGCACGTTCAACTGTGGTTTCCGGCCTTGCCCTTTACGCAATGAGATTTCTCTGGATTCCCTGAATCTTTTCACAATATTATGCACTGTAGATGGTGAAAGATTCTTTGCAATCTTGCGTTGAGCAATGTTCTTTTTGAACTGACTGACAATTCTCTCACAAAGTTTGGTACAAAGTGGTGAGCCACAACCCATCCTTGCTTGCAAAGACTGAGCTTTTGGTGGATGCTCCTTTTATGCCCAATCCTGATACCCTCCCCTGTTACCAATTAACCTGATCCTCCAAAATGGTGTTACTTGAATATTCTATAAATTGTTCAGTCTTATTTTGCCTCTGTTCCAAATTTGTGTGTTGGAGGCATCAAATTCTAAATTTGTTTATATTTACAAAATACAATTAAGTTGGTCAGTGAAAACATTGAATATTTTTTCTTTGTACTTTTGTCAGTTAATTAAAGTGTCAAGAGACTTGACAAATCACAGATTTTTGTCTTTATTGCATTTTAGAAATAAAATCCCAACTTTTATGGAAATGGGGTTAGTATATTAAAAGTGCATCTACTGAGTTCTATGTGGGTTAAAGATGAAAAGAAGCGTCACAGTGTCAATGCTGTGAATGGTTTAGGTTGAATATAGGGGTGACTGCAGTCCACAGTTGTACAGTTCAAATATGTCTGCATTGGTGAGATTCTCTTGCTGTTTGTTCACCCACACTCTCGTGGAGAATCTTCAGCTTGCTAAACATGAGCACATGAGTTCAAAGCCAGATGCTTCGTATCTACAATATAAGTAAATCGCCTCATGAAAAAGGTACAGTTCTATGGATAGTGAATGAAAATCTCTCTGGGGTTTCCACAGGTTCCTGAGGAGAAAATAGTCATGAAATGGAGGTACAACACGTGGCCAAGCGGTAAGAGATGAAACAACAAGCACCAAAATATGTTCAGCAGTTTGCATTAGTATGGAGGACAGAGTTCCAATTAAGCAGTACATTAAATTAATCAATATATCTTTTAATAAATACATAATAAATAAATAATAAAAACTGCATAAATTAATGTTTACTGCTTTACAGTGCTTTATCATTTACTTATTGAATTCTTGAGAAATTTATTGATGTACAGTATTGTGCAAAAGTTTTAGGCAGGTGTGGGGAAAAATGCTTTAAAGTAAGAATGCTTTTTATGTTAATAGTTTATATTTATCAATTAACAAAATTCAGAGTGAACGAACAGAAGAAAAATCTACATCAAATCAATATTTGGTGTGACCACCATTTGCCTTCAAAACAGCACCAATTCTTCTAGGTACACTTGCACAAAGTCGGGGATTTTGTAGACATATAGTCAGGTGTATGATTAAACAATTAAAACAATTTCAGTCATTAAGATGAAAGACACATCAGGCTTACTTCCCTTCGCAATCGGAAGATGTCCAGCAGTGCCATCAGCTCAGACCTGGCAGAAATCAGTGGGACCCTGGTACACCCATCTACAGTCCGGCGAAGTCTGGTCAGAAGTGGCCTTCATGAAAGATTTGCAGCCAAAAAGCCATACCTCTGACGTGGAAACAAGACGAAGTGACTCAACTATGCACGAAAACACAGGAACTGGGGTGCAGAAAATGGCAAGAGGCGCTCTGATGAGTCAAAATTTGACACATAGCTGTAGCATAAGGCAGTTTGTTTTGCCGAAGGGCTGGAGAGTGGTACAGAAATGAGTGTCTGCAGACAACAGTGAAGCATGGTGGAGGTTCCTTGCAAGTCTGGGGCTGCATTTCTGCAAATGGAGTTGGGGATTTGGTCAGAATTAATGGTCTCCTCAATGCTGAGAAGTACAGGCAGATACTTATCCATCATGCAATACCATCAGGGAGGCATCTGTTTGGCCCCAGATTTATTCTGCAGCATGACAACGACCCCAAACATACAGCGAAAGTCATTAAGAACTATCTTCAGCGTAAAGAAGAACAAGGAGTCCTGGAAGTGATGGTATGGCCCCCACAGAGCCCTGATCTCAACATCCTTAAGTCTGTCTGGGATTACATGAAAAGACAGAAGCAACTGAGGCTGCCTAAATCCACAGAAGAATTGTGGTTAGTTATCCAAGATGTTTGGGCCAACCTACCTGCAGAGATCCTTCAAAAACTGTGCGCAAGTGTACCTAGAAGAATTGATGCTGTTTTGAAGGCAAAGGGAGGTCACACCAAATATAGATTTGATGTAGATTATTCTTCTGTTCACTCACTTTGCATTTTGTTAATTGGTAAATATAAACATTATAATAAATATCTATTTTTGAAAGCATTCTTACTTTACAGCAATTTTTCGCACCTGCCTAAAACTTTTGCACAGTACTATATATATATATATATATATATATATATATATATATATATATATATATATATATATATATATATATATATATATATATATATATAGATAGATAGATAGATAGATAGATAGATTTACTGAAACATACTTTCACACTAAGGGAGAAAACAGCAGCTGGAATTGCCTATTTTTGGCCTATTATCCAAAATTTTTAATTTGTTGAAGAAAAAGCTATGGATAATTTTATCCAGATCCAATCTGTTCGTTAGGTCTTTGTGGACAAGTAGAAACAGATGATTAAGGTATTTTTATATCCTTGTTGTCTGAACAATTATTGAAAAGGCGAGTCTTTGCCTATCTAGCTTCTACTTTTATGATCGGCTTCAATGAGAGAAATCCAAATTGCTTACCTAAACGTTATTTTGCTGTACTATGTAATCTGCTTATTGTAAAAATATTTTTTTTCATCATATTTGTGGCATGCCTAAATACAAAAAAGTGCCAAGCCCAAAATGGCAAAGCGTTTATTGATCTTAACAAATCATTGGTCAGAAAATTAGCAAGAGTTAAACAAATAGATAAAGTAACTTAGTATGGGATAGCTTTCCCTTTGATTTCTTTAAATGCTTTTTATTTTAATTTTGTACACCCAGACATGTTAGTTTGAATATTACATCAAACATTTGAATCACTATCATGATTTTATTTTTGCGTACATGACGACTATATAAATGAATTTCCCTGTTTCAAGCTTTTCCCCAAACAGTTCACTACAGCAAAAGTAAATGAGCAAATGGTGGCAGAAGAGGTCTCAGTAATGCATGTGTTTCATTCTTGATTTTCTGACCAATGATTTGTTGTTAAGACCATTAAAACCTTTTGCCTAGGAGTGTAGCAGGCTTAATACTGACACATAAATTTGGTGTTTACTTCGGTTATGATTAAAGTTAGAGTTAAACCTTGCTTGTTTGCTTCATTTCACTTTGCTTTGTCTCCTATGTCCATGTCTGCGCTGGGATGTAGAGCACTATGCGACAGTGACGCTGACCTTCATAGACAAGGGCAATGAGACGGAGCTGAAGATCGAGTGTCGAGCCGTGCCAGAGAGTGAGGAGGACCGCACGCGAGAAGGCTGGCAGAGGTACTACTGCCAGGCCATCAAACAGACATTTGGCTTTGGTGCACGACTCTGCTGAGCTCCAGCTTCAACCATCACCATATTTTGGCTGATTTCTTTTTTTTTTTTCTTCCCTATGTACAAATGAGCACCTGGAATGTGACTCTACTGAAAAACAGACTTAACATTGCACCATGTTCTACCTTTCTGGTTTTGGTTTGTGTTTTTAAAAAAATTATCCAGAAATCAGAAAAGAAAATGAATAGATACTATGATTGACATGGAGTAAGAAAGGAGGAGAGCCGAGTCATTCTTTTCATGTATCATCTGCATCTGTGTGTAAGAAATGTTTTTACTGTAGCACAGTAAGATCTACAGTTGGCACTCTCACCTCCTGACCTTGTCTGGACAGGGGCAGACTTGGCTAGTGCCTTCTTTGGATTGAGAGTTTAACTTATGGATCTGTGGCAAAGACTTGTTTGTCATGTAGGACTGAGAAAAGCAGAATAAACAGTCAAACCACTAAATTAATCTGGTGTGTTCTGATTGGATATGACCAAAAAAAAAAAGGGAGAAATTTTCATTTTTATAAATGTTTATCAACATATCACATGGTATTATTATTATAAATGTGATATTTGCTGAAACATTTATTCTCAGAAAAGGACCCAGACTTGAAACAGATTCTGTCTTGTATGTTCAGCAGACTAGATATTAGAATTTGTGTCAAATGTGCAAGTGGGCATTCCCCCCCCCCATGACTGCTTTTATATTCATTTAAGTAACGTATTAATTTCCCCAGAAGACTTTGTCTGTTTTATGTATCTGATGTCATTCAAATGAGCGTAAGTATAGAAAAAAATATATGAACTCATTTCACAACAAAAAGTCTGGTTTTAAATAAGGAAATGCTCTAGGGCTATAGAAATCTGATTTTTATTTATTTTACCTCAGCATCACAATTTGGAAACGGGTGAAACTGTTCCATTCACTTTTTCTTAAAATAAAATGACATTTTCATCATCCTCTCACTCCTTTTCTAATGCACAGTGCTGTTTTTCCTCTGGTTGTATTTGTGAAATATTAAGTAAGAGCAGAAAATGGCTTTCAAAAAATCATGTAACATCAACAGAACATCTTTACTGAAAACCTTAAAACATTACATAGTGTTGTAGCTATAAAAATACATTCATGTGTGTGTATTCTCACAAAGCCCTTTTTTTTCTGGATTACATCGATAGTAAATGAAAGTTGGTTAAGGAACTGTGCTGTACTGTAGACAGTCACAGGTTCAACAACAGTTATGAATCCAACAGAGGAAAAGAAATAAGTAGCAGTAGTGCTCAGAATAGAAATAATGTCTCCCTCTTATAGAATAAACACAAAGTCATTTTCCTTATAAGGATTTAAAACTTACTGAAGTCATGAACATCAAGATATTTGCATTAACATTTTCACAAATATATTGACATTTTTGTTTGATCAAGTTATAAGCTTTTTTGTCATTTTAATTCTGCCTTGGTAGCAAAAAAATTACAAATTAAAAAATTTTTTCTGGGAAATATTAAAAGAAAAACTTGTTGGGTCTTCATAAATATTGCTGTGGTTTTCACTGAGGTGCGCTGCAGAGCCAGATAGATGAGTAAATAATGATATCTGAACATCCATAACAATACAGATGATGCAACATGGAGAATACCTCTTATCTATTGTATTATAGCAAATGTTGAGAAGATCCAAGTCCTCCTGTGCCTGTTTCACACATGCAGTAGAATGAATGAATGAATTTTAAGTGCTGGACTCACTATTTCATCGTATGTTATCAAGGTGACTGTGTCTCCAAGCAGATGACAAGCTCAGACTCCTGATAAACGGGAGAGAAATCAAGCATAAGCATAAGCAAAACATACAACATAAGCAAAATGTTCACACTTTGAATTAAAATTTATGCAAAGAGCTGAAGGGTGTGCACACAGGTACATTTTCAACACAGAGCTCACAGTGGCACCGTTACCGAGTCCAGATTGTTTTAACTGTGTCGCTTGAAGCTTACAGAATGACATTAAAATGCTTTAGAAAAGGATTTTAAAATATTTCCTACACTAGAGGAGTCTGAAGGCTCAGTGTTATGCCTCTTGGGTAGCTCCTCCTTCTCTGGTGACTTGGTTTTGATGGACATGTTGTGCCACTTCTTTCTAGAATGGAGGTCAACAGTTATTCTCACAAGCATGCCACTACAGCGTGACAGCGTGACAACTGTGCAATGTTCTTCAGCTGAAAGTTGTATATGTACCTGTGCCTCAAGCACTTCCCCTTGCTGGCTTTGCTCTCTTTAGCTGTTGACGAGCCGGAGGCCTGTTCCGCGAGCTCCTTCAGGAAGTCGAACAACTTCTCAGACTCAATGCACTGTTTCCTGTAGGATGTCGGAAACAGTGAATGTAGTGGTATAGAGGATTAAGCATATGAACATTACAGTGCAAGGATGAGTAAGATTGTTTTTTTTTTACTTTGCACACACTTATGGGCCAAAAGGAAGAGCAGAATAATAAATAAATGAATTGTAAACACTGGTAAATCTAAAATGAGATATCTTTAACCACTCACATGTGGTTGATGGACATGACTCTGCCGTTCTTGGACTGAGTGATTAAGCTGGTCTTGGTGAGCAATGAGATCAAGAACATTTCCAGTGCTTTAGCTTAGCTTAATGTCAGGGAACATAATAGAATTAACGCTTTTCCCCCCTTTCTAATTAACATTTAGCATCGGGTAGATAAACAGCAAACAGTGCTTTTAAAGGATACATATGATAACCGGAACAGCAGTGGCCATTCTGCCCACCTCCGTATCTTTCTGCATGATTTTCTTAATGCGACCCTGCTTGGGAAGTGCAACACAGACTGGCTCAGTGTGAGGAGACTTCACACACACAGAAAAAACTTCCAAATTACCAAGAAACCTCTGGTGTTACTCACGGGTGGAAAACGAACGTTGTATTTTCTTTTCTGTCCAGGCATTTCGGTCCTTTAAATACCCGCTTGTGGGTTACATTTTGATTACTTTGACAGTTCGGTGTTTCGCGTTCCATTTGTTTACCTTTCACAGGAAGCCCAGCGTCTGAAGTGAAGACAGGCGAGAAGTGGAGGTGATCTTCACATAGGCCACGCCCACAAACTCACGCCAACGTCATGAATTGTTTATTATTATTATTATTATTATTATTATTATTATTATTATTATTAGATAAACTTTTTTGTTGCTGTTGTTTTCGAATATTGTATACAATGTATAAACTTCGAATACTGTATATACGTTTTGCTATATTTTAATCACATCCATGGATACACCGTGACCATTTTTGACAATTTGTTTTTATTATTATTATAAAGGAACAAATGTGAATCCGGACACACTCAGTGTCTTGTTATAAGTTAAATTCTTTGGGTTTGTTTTTCTGTTTGTTTCTTTGTTTGTTTGTTTGTTTGTTTTGCCTGAAAGTATGTCGTCGTATACGTTTAAACGTTTAAGCGGCCATTATAACTGTAGGCATTTTTATGATTTTTTTCAGTTTAATACTGTGAAGAAGTGTAGCATAATGCTCGCACAACATATTCAAAGGAAGAAAGATTTATTATACGCATTATTATCCATACCAAATATAGCTATATAACCTAGATCAGTGATTTATAAAGGGAAACATAGCCAGTGGTTCGCTATTTGTTTGTTTGTTTGTTTGTTTGGTACGGTGATGGAAATCACAACCCACCGTTATCAAAGTTATTATATTATAATATACTGAGGTCTTATGGCTATTAGGCGGTTTGATTGGCTCCTTCAAATGAATTGGTTTAATCTAAACCTCAATAACTCAAAAACATGTATGCCTGTAAATAATGTCAGCTTGGACCTAATATGTTTTGGCAGTCGAAAGTTCAGGAATAGCTACAAAAATACACAGAATGTTATTGGAATATGAATAACGTTTAAATGGTTGGACTATGTTCATTTAAAAAAAAAAAAAAAAAAAAAAAAAGCCATGCTGGGCCTGGGCGCAAAAATTTTCGAACCCCAGGCCTAGTTAGAGCAGTCCAGTTTCATAGCTTTTTAAAAGTGCTATCAATTTATCGTGATCACCACCAGAGGGCAAAATAACTACAATAGGTCTATTAATCAGGCAAGAGTTGTAATGAATTGACAAAATCCGGATCTTGGGAAACTGCGACATCTCGCGGTGATCAACTGAAATACAATTAAAACCTTGATGCGTACAATCATCAGCAGATGACGTGTGCGTTTTGGAAATGAAGATTATATTAAAATACATGAACTCCTTTCGAGTTACAGTCTCTATAAAGGGCGTGAAGATGATTATGGATATAATTATGTTCCAGTTACAATATATAACAGATTATTTAGCACGCTATAGGAAAGCATTAATTAACAATCCTGAAACTCTGACAGTGGTGCTGATGGAAGCTAATGTGTTGTAACTGTAGAGGAAGGAAAGCTAGTGATAGTGTGTAAGATATCTAAAATAGACACAGTCACTAGTACCCTAAGGGGATATATTTACTCACACGAGTTGTCATGGCACAAGTTGGCCTGTGGTAGCAGGTAGTAGTGTTTAACTGTGACTACAAATCAGGGAGTCTGGTTTTGACAAGGCTGTTTTATGGAAATGAGTGAGTGTGAGACCAGGGGATTATTTGGTTCGCAAGTTTTGACACTATGCTGAGTGGCTGGTAGCCTACCTCAAAAATTGTATACGACCATACAATAACCCTTGCAAAAATAACCTATCAGCATAGACCCATAGGTTACTGTTTAGTATTTTATTTTAATTGTTCTTTCACACTCCAACTTATAATTACTTTCAATAGCCTGTCTCTTTGTGTACAAAGAAGCAACAATGACATTATGCATTAGTAAGCCACTCATTAAGGTCTCATTTGAATTATCATAGTCACTTCAGAACTCCAGAATTTCTTTTCTTGTCACTTCTGTCATTTCTGGTTGACAAAGAGCTGCTGTGACTATGCCATGTGATGTGCTGAAGAATTTCTCTTCAGCTCAGTCCAGATTATTAAATAAGTAAATGCAGTTTACTACATGATATCATGTTGTTATGGAGGGTTACAACACTTCTGGCCTTCTGGGTCACCGATATACAGTGTCGGTTGGCTATATTGAGTAGTAATACAGACTATTACATCTATATTACTACTAGGGTTTAGAGCAGGTTAATTAAAAAAAATCAAATGACTAGAAAGTAAAGGTGTACTCATCATAGGTCCTTTTTGTTGTTTTTAAAATATTTCTTTATATAGCCAAATACCCAATAATAATATTAATGCAGATCTAATCATCTCGGTCAGTAAAGAGTTAATTGTGAAATTTTTAATCCGACCGTTATCTAGTCCCTGAATCATTTTATAAATCCGTTAACAAACTTCACTCTTTCATGTATTGTGATCTTAATCAGCTGTAAATCATTTATATAAAGGGATAGTTTTAGAATTGTAACGTACAGGACGGACTAGTTTTTTCCCCTGTGTGTAGTGATGGACTCAAAGCGCGAGTGAACTCTGTCTGGCGGAAGAATACAGACTTGAATGTGTGCGGTCTGCTAGTGCCGTGTGTTTTACATCGCTATTTAGTGACGGCGGAGGAATACTACAAACCTTGTGTGTGTGTGTGTGTGTGTGTGTGTGTGTGTGTGTGTGTGTGTGTGTGTGTGTCAGTGAGTAAGAGAGAGAAACTGAACGTGTGAGTGAGTGAGTGAGTGAGTAAGAGAGAGAGAGAGAGAGAGCCATAATGACTGTTACTACTCTCAGTGTAAATCAGTTTCACGGCGCGCGCGCACACCGCTCTGAGGCCAGAGCCCGTGAACTGGGAATTTAAACCGGCCACCCGGTATTCTGTCCCACTGACAATCCCAACACCGTTATTTCCTTTAGTCGGGTTGTTTTTAGCTGTTTGGAAATATGATTATACGGTAGTCGGAGCGCTTCCTGGAAGTTAGTTTTCCCACGGATATAGTGTTTGTGGCACTTTTTTTTTCTTTCGGCGGGGACATGGAGCTGGAGCTGGTGGGTCGGCGCTTCCTGTGCGTGAGCGGTGGAGAGGAGCGTGAGCTGGGCGGCGTGGCGCGCTGGGGCTGGAGAGCCGGACTCATCCGCGCTGTCACAAGCCGCCACACTGACAGCCCCACTCTAGCTGTGAGTCACATCTCTAATCACTGAATATTTACACTGAAACCTTCACTGTTGCGCTTTATAGTTCATATCTGCAGTGGTTCTTGGGCTGTTTGTGTTTGTCAGAAAAGTTACAAAACGTTACAAAATTTACTGTCTCTCTCCACAAAAGTTCAGCTCGTGTAACGTTACTATCAGCTGCTGTAATGGTGTCGGGTGTAGAGTCAACAAACACTCAGCCGAGTATTATGAGCCGGGGCCTGGGCGTGTTACTAGGAGTGTGTGTGTGTGTGTGTGTGTGTGTGTGTGTGTGTGTGTGTCTTTGTTTTTATATCTCTGTGGGGACCAAAGGATAAGCATCTCTCACAGTCATGACCTTGCGGGGACATTTGGCAGGTCTCCATAAGGAAAATGGCTTTTTGTTTTGTTTTGTTTTGCAAAAACTGCAGCTTTTATTTAAGAAGAATTTAAAGGTTTCGTTTGGTTACTAAGGTTAAGGTTGTGGTTTAGATTTAGGAATAAACAGCATTAATTATGCATTATGTCAATGCAAGGTCCTCACATGGATAGTAACACAAACCTCTGTGTGTGTGTGTGTGTGTGTGTGTGTGTGTGTGTGTGTGTGTGTGTGTTGGGGGGGGGGGGGGTGTCCACGGCTCAGTGAGACTCCTCTCTACTAATCACCTACCGTAATGACTCTGTCTCTTTCTATAAAGTCACTGTGGTGTGTATACAGAAAACAGAGTATGTTCCAGAATGCAGGCTTTTATCAGCTCATTAGCTTAAGCATATCTACATAATTAATAATTAAGGATGAGCCTGAGGTATACTATAGAGGACGCTGTAAGAGAGATGCTATAAACCTGCGCTCGTGACTCTTACTTTTTTGTAAGCTCTTACATTATGTACACCTGCACATAGCTGTCAGTTCAAGGCTAATTAGCACTGGTCAAGCAACACCTTCCATGTGTGGTGTATTCTGCTCAGTGCTGAAGTGATGGAGATGAGAGCTCTTAATCTGCTTCACCTAATAAATAGAACTCTGTGTGTGTGTGTGTGTGTGTGTGTGTGTGTGGTGGGGGGGGGTTATCATCTTTACTTATAAACACCCCTCTCTGCACTACGAGGATGATTAGTTTGTGTGTCTTTGTGTGTCTGTGTGTATTTACAGCCTTGTGTCCATGGATTGCTGATTTCTTGACAATGATTGTGTTATTTTCTAGCTTAAAAGTTCTGAGGCACTTTAACATAAGGATGTGACATACGGTAAACATTTTATCATGATACATGAAGATTATAGCTCAATATTCAGGTTTGCTAAATGCAAAATAATAATAATAATAATAATAATAATAATAATAATAATAATAATTCAGTTATGCATTAAAT